>CM034362.1:44413555-44679139 GCA_019925275.1 Mytilus edulis
AGGTAAGGCTTAATATTAGAATGAGGCTTTCTTCAATTATTTATATAGGAACGTGCGTCCAACGTTGCAAATCAAAATCATCGTATCTGTGGCGGTTTTTGAGAACTAGATGATAATGGCGGGTTTTTGATTGGTATGGAATGCTAAAATGTCTTTAGGCGATTTTGTCGTGTTGTTGATTTTTTTTCTTATTAAACTTACGCAAATTTATCCTAAAAGAAACCTGAGTTTTACGAATTACCAAAGTACCCAAAATGTTGCCATTTATTCAACCCACCCCCTTTTAAGAAACCTACTTGGTGCTTACACATTTAAACCTATAAGGATTAACAACCATTCAAAAAAAAAATATATGTTACCAGCTAATTGTCTTATATTTGTCGGCCAAATATCTGCTTTTAATTGAAGCTAAAAACAAAAAGGAACAACAAAATTTGTCCTTTGTCTTTTCTTTATCCTACACTCTTCTCAACGGGATAAACGTTTGCAATCTAATATGTTGTAGTTAACGTTAATAAAATTGTCAATCCTACAACTGCAGAGATCTTCGTCGATTCCAAGATATTAATTTATGATCTGATGTCGATGTATGTACTATATATATTTAACACAGAAACATCAAGAACAATTCAGAAAAGAAACTACTTGAAATCTAAATGACGCATCATAGAGTATGATCATTTCGAAATAAGTATGTTCGTCAAATAGTTAGTTCTAATCATTTCATTAGTATATTATTGTTCCGAATATTTCTTATTTTCACGATTTTTACAGCATTTTGTAAACACCTTTATGACCATCGGTAAAGGTCACACAGAACAAATTAGGCCAAGTCAAATAATTACGTAATTACAATCTCATAATTCATTATTAGTTATACGTAGCAGTTCAAATTTTCCCGTTCTTCATGCCCGAAGGCCTCCATTGCATGACCTACCTATATATAGTATGAAATATTATTTTTGACTTGTCTTTAACATGTAGAGAAAATATTTGATACTGGACGTTAAATTAATTGCAACTTACTTGAAACTTATAGAAAACAAATATCGCTTGTATGTTTTTAAAAGCACACTTTTATAGTGCAATAAAAAAAAAACTGAAAGAATTTGCACATAAGCTGGTCATTGAGACCGTGCAAACTAATTTTTTATTGACCAGTACAAAAACGTGAAAAGAATATATCATTTACAGACGGGAACCATTATATACGAAACAATTTTTTTCAGACATCAAAAGCTATGATGACATGGAAATGACCCAAAACAGTTACCTAGAAGATATGTATGTTTTTGTTAATATAGATATAGGAAGATGTGGTATGAGTGCCAATGAGGCAACTCTCCATCCAAGTCACAACCATTATAGGTCAAAGTAAATCTTCAACACAGAGCCTCGGTTCACACCAGACATAAAGCTATAAATGCCCCCAAAACTACTAGTGTAAAAACAATCAGACGGGAAAACCAACTACTGAACATCAGATTCTTGACCAGGACAGGTGCAAACAATTGCAGCGAATTTAATCGTTTTAGAGGATGTTCATTTATCAATTTATTTATATTTTTATATACCCGTCATATTCTTCTTAATGTATCATGAATCTTAAATATCATGATGCACAAATGGAAATCGACTCCAATGTTCAGAGGTTTTATACTAGTACCAACTTGTTAAAGTTGATTCAGTTTTGCATTAAAGGAAAATTTATAAAATTGGAAAAAAAGTAACGTGATTTAAACTTGTGTGTAGATAATTAAATAAACATCGAAAAAGATGACAGATTCTGCAGTCAGTATCTTTGAATTTGGGAGTTAACTTTATTATTTGTTTAGATGAATATTTCTTTTTTCTCTTATGGTTAATACGATATATGCTGCATCACCATCTTCATTATTTGTTTAGGCTTAATATATCCCAGAGAAAATAGCGCCTCGAGTTTGACAACTACAAATACAACCTAAACCATCTTCCAACAAGTAAGTTTAACCCTGATATAGAAAGGATCAATAACTACATGTATTCAGTAAAAGGCAGACAATAACACTGTTGCTTTGCGTTGAATTTTCTAACTCTAAACTATTAGTGAATAAACAAGAAAATATACAAAAGAATAAAGATAAACAAATCTGATAGGCATTTTTTGGCAATTGCTTCAAAATGTATGATAACATTTGATTTGTAAGGATGTTTAATAGGCACAAATCATGCTTGCCATTATAACATATGAGCTGCGTCAGATAGAAATCGACCTGATGCTAACGAATATCGATACATCTGTTAACCTATAACGGGTTGGAAAAAAATACCCTGCATGCAAAGTATGCAATAATAATTGCTTGAAAATTGAGTTGATATAAGAACCCTACAAAAAAGACCAAAATTCCTCCCTAATTTCATATTGGAATGCTCGAAAATCAAGCATGGTCTTACACATGTACATAGATACGTGTACTTGCATAACACATTTTACCATAATGATTGTTATTTGAAAATCAAAAGGTACTGTATATTGTGTCTGACATAGTTGGACTAGTGCTTCAAATTTCTACATTTAGAGATAGAGAAACAACAAAAACTGCTAACAAGGCCGCATTTTGAGATATACTCATTGATACTTAGACATATGTACACAGTTGTGACCCTCTTCTTACATTAAATGAACTGATGATGTCTTTTTAATTTTTTAAAATTATCCTCCCGCAAATCTATGAAAAAAGAATGTAATTTAAAACCAGTAAATAATTAAGAAAAGGGTCATCTGAAATAAATCCATTAAATCTACTGACTATTCATATAATACTTATTTACCAGTAAAAATTCATTAACAAGATAACATAATCAAACTTAAAAGCTTTTTAAACTAATACAAATAAATCATATTTTGAAACCTATCACAATTTCTGTTGAAAAATAATGATAGTCGGAGTTTACCTAGTGGCATGTTTCCTGTAGTTTTAAGTGTTTTATAACACAAGATAAAAATTCTTCACTGTTAGTTGTTGATAGAATGTTGAACGTGTATTACAGTTGTCAATTTTTCTAAGACTTTTGGTTTTAAAGAGTTTGAAAGAGTAAGATCGGGTTGTAAATAATGAATTTTCGATTGATTAGTTAGTGGCTTTAAACTTTATAACCATTTTTTTTCTCATTCAATTGAAGTTCTTCTACTTCTACTTCTATGTGGTTAATCTGCAGTCGAAATTTCCATAACGCAGATATATTGTGCGCGTGTGTGAATCAGTACACGCCAAGTTCAAATGAACAAAAACTTGAGTATTTTTAGGAACAAAAACATATAAAATTATGTGATTTGTGCAGCAACTGTACTGGGTTAAAATCAGGTATCACACCAGCGACTGCCATACACAGACCCGGAAAGGGGGGGGGGGGGCTTGGATGGCACTTGCAGGTAGTTGGTTCCAGTCAACAATTGTCATGGGGATGAAACTGTATTTATAGGCATCCGTTGAAGTGATGACTCTAGAAAACCTGTCTCTGTGGTATTGTCGGGTTATTACAGTTGGTTTCCTGATGCACTCTGGAACAATGACTGATGCTTCTTCATGTAGGATCTTACATAGGAGTATGAGCCTGACTCCTTGTCTTCGTGTTGCTAGTGTTGGCCAGCCATATGTCTGTAGGATGTTGGTAACAGTTCCGGGTTCCTGAGAATAAGTTGTTGTTACAAATCGGGCAGCTCCTCGGTGTACCATCTCGATTTAGTTTATATGGCTCTTTCTATATGGGTCCAATACTGCAGACGCATACTCAAGATGAGATCTAACGAATTTTTTGTATGCGCTCTCCTTTATGTCTTGTGGGTACTTATTTAAGTTCCTTCTTAAAAATACAAGTGTTCTGTTGGCTTTTGATGTTGTTTTTGATATATGGTGGTCCCAATTCATGTCCTTTGACAGTTCTAAGCCGAGGTATGGGTAGTTCTGAACAGTTTCCAGGTGATGACCCATGATATGGTACATAAAATCATGGAAGTTAAATCTACTGTGAGAAAGATATGCAAAAATTAAACTTAATCAATTAAAACAGATCGTCAAATTAATACAGGTATGAATAATATACTGTAGTTGTCAGTAGATATATTTCTGCATTGATGGTTTATATGAGAAAGATTCACACCATTATCATATAAATAAACATCCTATGTAATTATATGGCCAATCTTGAACAGGGTTTATTTTTTAAATTTCAAGAACTTAAAGTTAATAGTTTTTTGTTTATCACAAATGACTTCTTGTTTATGAAAAGTTAAACCTGTGTCATTGTTGGTTTTTTTGGGTGTATTATACAGAATCACAAAGCATATCCTCTCAAGTAGTGTTTCCATTAAAAAATATATAAAGTTTAACGTCAACAATCAATATTAAAATTCTACAATTATGGGCGCTCTTCGTCTCCTTCCGATCGGCAGCTTAGTTTAAGCGTCCGTTTTTGTGTGCGCGGATATAAACACACTTCTTCAATTGGTCAGAATAGGGATGTAAAATTCAATTACTCGTAAAGATCGGGTTCCACACTTTCTGTATGTTGAAATCCTTACAACAAGGGTTCAGTAGATCCAGATATATTGACAAATAAACATTTTAGACCAAGCAAGAAATTTTCTATATTGTTGAGACACTGAAATAAACCACTTCCATTTAAAACAGCCATTGGATATATTCCAATGAACAAAATAATGATTAAAAAAGTGAGAGGACACATGCAAGATAGTATAGTTGAGATCATATTAACGTTAGAAATGTACGTCAGACTATTTCAGGAACAATTTTTATTATAATTGAAAATAATAGAGAGCTGGCACTATATAAAACATTGAATTGAGATCCAATTAATGAACCCAACTGTCAGTCAAAATTACCCTTTTATATGTCTTTTTTAGATATTCATTAGAAGTGACTCTGTGGTTACGTAAAACCACATACTTTGAACGGCAAAATTATTTCATTTATTGAAATTACTTTTACTTAAGGATCTTGAATACTATGAATGACTAAACTATTTTATTCAATAAGACTACTTTTTCTGTTTAGTCTGTTTTTTATGATATACATTTGACGTGAAACTGTACTTATGTATCCCGTCATACTTTGAACCACACCATTATTTTATTTATTATTATTACTTTTACTGTTAAATCTGGTTTTTGTTATATCTACTTTACGTTAGTCTGCATTTATGTATGCCGTCATACGACAAAATTATTTTTATGTCTACCTGTGCGAATTTCAAACGCGCAATTTTACACCAGTAATGAAAACCTTCTATCATTTATGGGTAGACTTTACATAGATAAATTCAGCCGTATTTGACGTGAAACTGTACTTATGTGTCCCGTCATACTTTGAACCACACCATTATTTTATTTATTATTTTTACTGTAAGTCTGTTTTTTGTTATATCTACTTTACGTGAGTCTGCATTTATGTATGCCGTCATACGACAAAATTATTTTTATGTCTACCTGTGCGAATTTCAAACGCGCAATTTTACACCAGTAATGAAAACCTTCTTTCATTTATGGGTAGACTTTACATAGATAAATTCAGCCGTATAAGAAAAGCAAAATGAGAATGTTAAATTTGATGTATGCCTTTTTGTGCTACTTTGTTACATTTGTTGTTTATGTATTGATATTAAGATGATAACACAATATTGACTGTTGTACCCCTATTTTTGACATTTTTACTCTTTGAGTATGTTTGTTTTGTTCATGCATCGTTGACAATGTAATGGAATTTGATGCGACTGTCATACAAGTGAGAGGTTTAGCTAGCTATAAAACCAGGTTCAATCCACCATTTTCTACATTAGAAAATGCCTGTACCAAGTCAGGAATATGACAGTTGTTATCCATTCGTTTGATGTGTTTGGACTTTTGATTTTGCCTTTTGATTTTTGATTTTCCTTTTTGAATTTTCCTCGGAGTTCAGTATTTTTGTGTTTCTACTTTTTGCTATTAACATTATACATTAAATCGGCAATGACACGAATAACATGTGGTAATCTACAAAACACTTTCATCAGCTGTATATCGTATTTTGCAGATGAATATCGCCTCGAAGCAGTTAAATGGTTATTTATATGGGCATTTACATACGGTAAGTTTGTAAGGTATATTTATATATTCAGAAAAAATGTTTTCCAATTCTCCTTCCGTATTTCCTGAGATTTGGAAGAAGTCTATGAGAAACTTATAATGAGATTTATAATATATATTGCATAATCTAAAATAAAAACTAAATAAACATATCAGTAATGAAATTATCCAAACAAGGATTTGAAACTTATTTGTGGAGAATACGTTATAAGTATGTAATAAATATGAAAGGCGTGCATGCAATACCTAGTTTAGTTTATATGTATGCATTGTCAGGTTGAAAAATTAAAATTTTTATATCATATAACAGAATGTCTATTAACAACTTTGAAGATTTTTCGGTGAGAGTAATACTTCAAACAATTATATTAAGGCATTACTATTTATGTCATTTTATAATATTTTCAGGCGTTGTTTTGGTTATTGTTTTAGTAATCCGAAGATTGATTCAAGTTCATAGCAGTAAGTTCTTAAAATATATAACTACAACGTTTACCCTACAATTTTATTTGATTAGCCAGACACATTACACACGTTTGACAAGAGGACTACAATAAATAGACCCAATGGGAATTTGTGTTGATTAAAAACTTTTTTGACTGATTGCTGATTGTTGCTTAATTTAAATCTAAAGCCTCGGTCACACCTTAACGGATAGCTCTAACGGATGCTTAACGGATAACTTTTTTTTCAATCCGTTCATGTCCGTTAGACGTCCGTTTTTATCCGTTAGACGTCCGTTCATATCCGTTTCATGTCCGTTTAGCGTACGTTTTAACCGTCGAAGTCCGTTCTGTCCGTTGGACAATTTTGAGCATGTTCAAAACTTTGAACGTTCGTTAGTCGTCCGTTTTGTACGTAACTCGTCCGTTTCGTTTCCGTTTCGTATCCGTTACTTGTCCGTCATACATCCGTTGGAGGTCTGGTAGACAAATTCACCAACGGACGTCTACCGAACGTTAAACGGATAAAACGGATGTCGAACGAATGGGAAACGGACTTCTACTGGACGTATAACAGATAAAACGGATGATGAACGGAAATGAAACGGATAAATGCCAATTGAAAATTTCGCGACAGAAATAACAATTATTGGTATGTGAGATTTCTTAAGTGTCAAGAATTCTTATTTTTCATAATCGATCTTAGAGTAAGTGCATGTCTTCACTATCAATCAGCTCTTATTCAGGCCAGACACTACCCTAAAGCGGCATTTTGAAGAACTAACCAAAACCAGTAACACAGAAACTTCTTGAATATTTATGCGATTTACATGTATCATTATTGTCGTCTTTAGAATTTCTTTATCTCTTGTTCATTCGTTTTATCCGGTACGCTTCCGTTATGTTTCCGTTTATGCGGTACTCGTCCGTTGGATGTACGTTCGACATCCGTTTTGTCCGGTACGTTTCCGTTTCTCGTACGTTGCATATCCGGTGTGTGTCCGTTATGCATTCGTTACGCGTCGGTTTTATTCAGTCAGCACATCAACGGAGTCCCAACGGAACACAATTTTTTCAACAGACAACTTTTATTTTCATCCGGTAAGCGTCTGTTCGTGCTATCCGGTAAGGTGTGACCGATGCTTTAGGTTTGTTATTTAACAAATTGTAACAAATTAGCAAATAGAGATGAAGGAAGTGACTTTTATTTCTGCCACCAGAAAATATGAAATATTGGAAATGAGCCAACATTTTAACATATATTCAAAAGCTATACAATTATCGTTTATAAAATCCCTTTCCTTAATTGGTCTTGTATATTTCTATTCAATGTTGTTCATATTCAAGACTCGCGGCTGGTTGTAATAAAATTAAGTTATCTAGTTTTAATGGAATAGAAAAAAAACTTTTAAGTAAAAACTGTCATTAAATTGCAATATCTTTTTTTTTAATAGTTTGACAATCTTTGTTATGTAGAAACGCATACTATATTTATTTCGGTATGGCTGTCTTCCTTGAAAATTGATTCCTTTCATGTATTACTCGATTTTTTTCACTTGACTGGGCGGAGTTTAACCGGTTCGCTCATAATAAATCAGTCCATCTATAGATAGGTGTTTTAGGATAAACTCACCAGTGAGGTGTCCAGTAATTTTTTATGTAAAATCCATTGATGACACCGATAGTTAGAAATCAGAAATAATTATAACAGCAATCATCCTTATCACACACATCTTCAAAAAGACTGTCCTTATGCAAATTAAATCGTAAGCTCCGCCTGTTCAGTTGAAATAACATTGGTAATATATGTGTGAAGTTTAATGAACTGCATCACTTTATATCTTTGTTGTTTTCCGTTTTACCCAATTTTGGTGTCTGAGAGATATTTAAAAAAAATGTGCATACAACTATATATACCATTCAGTTCTTTTTCTGACTATCATATCTGGTATAAATTGATTTAATAGTCCCATAATTAATGACCATCATTAGTTATCTTTATGAGATCAGCATCTTTTTTTCTTATACATATTAAAACATATGTTTTTTATCAGCATGTGGTAAAATGTATTGAAGGAAAAATAAGCAGAGAGTTGAATTTCCTTTTGATTATATATGGTGTGATTGCCACTATGGCCAACGACCGAATGATGGACAATGTATGGCGCTGTATGATTTTTAAACAATGAGCAAAACCCAAACATGAGAGACACTTTCATCTAACAAAATAGAAAACACCATTCAAAGAATTGATTGATTGAATGTTGTTTAACAACAATTTCGGCACTGTTGTGCGATTACATTGTGGTAAAGTTTTATTTGTGGATAAAGCTACAGTGTCCGTAGTAAAATTTAATAATTGTATCGTAAAAATAATAAACACCAAGCAGAAAGAAAAGGGAGCTTTATGCTCCAAGCCGATGAGTATTAATCATTCTGATCAATTATCCGAGTAAAGTATTTAAAGTTTGTTTCTTTAATTGAATCAATTGATTTAGAGAAGATGCAAAAAAAAATAAAGATCAGCAACACTTTCCCGATGTGTAAATTTTTTTATTTCTGTTTATTTAATTACTCCCCTTTGAAATTCGCTTATGCGTTTGTAGACAATCTCGGACCCGAAAACGTGTGAAACACGTTAACGTTGACCCAAAAGTGCTAGCGTATAGGAATGATGAATTTTCGAGTCAAATTAATGTACAGAAGGGTGAATATTTATATTTTACGGAAACTGCTGCTGTTCATTGTTATACCGTTTCAGTATCAGACGTTACAATATCTAAAGGTGATAGTATTTTTGGCGCAGTTCAGTCGAAAATCTCAGTTTAAGGTGGTATGGGAGTCTAAAATAAAAATGATAGAATTTGTTCATACTTTGCCAAAACGTTGTATCTATTGATACATGTTGAAAAATATAATAAAAATGATAGGTCACCCCGCATTTTCTCAAGCTACAGGACGGGACAAAATGACACATTTTGTATGGATTATACTGGAAAAAACACCATTTTGTGATTAGAAACTAAACAAAATGATAGAATTGTTAAATACTTCAGGAAAAGATAGCTTTCAGACACTGCATTGAGAATATCAAAAGAAAAGATAGGGTCACCGTACGTTTTTTTCCGGCTAAAATACAAAATAGAAAAATTCCATACAGAATCCTTCAGAAAATGCACTTTTTCAGAGTTACCTCCCCTTAAAATGCCAATTGTAAAAAAAAAAAAAAAAAAAACCAAAAATAATTAACATTTGCAAAAATATCAATATTTAGAAGTTATATTCTTATACATTGGTACTTTTAAATGAAAATGTACATTAAACATCTGCATTCCTGCATCAAAGTTTGCTAACTTGATGGAAAATCTGGACCTTTGATTCTCTGTTTTTTACAATCCAAGATGAAGGAAGACACCCATACCACCTTAATTACTTAATATTTTTATAAAAGAGGCGAGTAGTACTTATCTTTTACTTTGGTACATAAACTATCCACAGATAACAATACTTAGAAAAACAACACTGTCTGCACGCTAGCACTTTCGAGTTTTCTGTTTTCACGGCTATAAATAGATTTTGAGTGTTACGTGATAACCACATGATAATTTTAGAATGTTATTTTTGAAAACGAAAATTCATATTGTCAACATACTAGCAAAACTAAAACATATAGCAAATTTCACTATAAATAGGTCAAACAGTGTTTTTATTAAAACTTGAAATTTTAGTATCATTTTTTCATTTTTTTGAAAATACAGCATTAACCTGCCTGCGATGAAAAACAACAGTCAGATTCCTAATTTGGTACAGGCATTTTCAAATGTAGAAAATGCATTACATTTGTAAATGTTTATTTAGAGAAAACAAATCAGACATTTTGAAAAACAACGTGAAATCACAAAAGAATCTAGCATATTCAATAACTGTTCCTTAAACATATCAAATATAAGTTTATATCAAGTAAAATGTCATTTTAATACAACTAATACATTTCAACCTCGTGTTTCAAGGTAAACATATCTCGGTTTTCTATTAAAAGAAACTACAGAGATGAGTTTCAATATGTCATCTGACTAATGTTACTTCACTTTAATAAATATACATTTGTTTTATTAATTCCAATCAAAAATACTGAATGAGATTGTCTGTCCAAATTAAAAAAATAAACAATGAGCTTTATGTATGACCAAGTGTCAAAATAGTGAAACGATTGGTGTGTTATGACAATGGTAAATTGTTCTGGGTATTTTTATCATGACAACGTGTTTATAAATATTTTAACAAAAATATAATTCTTGTACAGTGATGCTTTTAAAATAAAACAAAAATATCCAAAAAGTTATGATTTTAATTAATCAAGAAAT
The DNA here is from genome assembly GCA_019925275.1 of Mytilus edulis. Taxonomy (NCBI): domain Eukaryota; kingdom Metazoa; phylum Mollusca; class Bivalvia; order Mytilida; family Mytilidae; genus Mytilus; species Mytilus edulis. The sequence continues at coordinate 44,424,484 of CM034362.1, forward strand.
CTCAAATTCTGATTTAGCTAAATCTAAAAAAATCTATAAAAGATCGATATATAGTACGTAAAATAAGTAATGCCATGTAATGCAAGTAAATGCAAGGAATTACACACATTTTTTTCAAGTAATGCATTAAATCACAATCTCATGTAATTCAAAAATTGCTGCATTACAAATAATATGTAATTACTTAAAGAATGTAATGTATAACTATGCATTACAATTACAAATTAGCATCACCCCATGCCTTGTACCTGTATGTCTTATTTTTATCAGAGATTTTCCATTAATATAAATATAGTGGTCCAAACATGAAATACATGTTGAAAAGAAAGATTTATTCGATAAAAACCATTCTTTTATGTACAAACATGGATCAACAAGAACATTTCAAGTGTAATTTTGGTATTCCTATAGAAGTATACACTCATTTAATCTGAAATAAATGAAACATTGAGAAACCTTACATATCATGAACACTTACAAGATAATTTAACTAAAAGCTTTATTTCGATAATGCACACATTTAAACTACAGGTAAAGTCTTAACTGTGTGCATGCTAAATGACAAAAAAGGCTAAAACACCTTTTTATAACAATCTTAGGGTTTTAATTTGACACCAACATATATGTTACATGAAAAAGAAGTAATGTAACGTTATTACTAACAACAAATGTGACAAATTCTCATTGAATTAGGTATACGCGGGTAGGTTAATGCTGTATTTTCAAAATAATGAAAACATGATACTAAACTTTAAAGAAGGTATTGTCATTTTCGGGGCCTTCTATAGCTGACTATGTGGTATGGCTTTGCTCATTGTTGAAGGCTATTGGGTGACCTATAGTTGTTAATTTCTGTGTCATTTTGGCCTCTTGTGGACAGTTGTCTACTTGGCAATCATACTACATCCTTCTTTTTTTTTAAGAATTGTGCACATAAAAATGACCGTTTCAGATAAAAAAAAAAAAAGAAAAAACAAGGCCCTTACAAAAAAATGAAGTAACAAAATTGGTGTTGTTTATATATTGAAATAATTTTTAGCTGATGATTTTTATTGTTTACAGGTTTTATCAATCTTCTATAAGTTTTGAGGAAAACGCGAAAAACGGTAGAAAATCGTTATTTTATGGCATCTATATCCTGACAATTTCGGCTAGGTTGGCCTACATATAGAACTTATTTGAGTTATTCTGTTGATAATGGTTGCATATAAAGAGTTCATATTTATCTATCCATTATAATAGTATTAATGTGTGGACTTTTTCATATTGGCCCTGTAACATGCCCGAGGTATTACTAATTACTCTTTTCATCTGTTCATAATGCATGGCTGTGATTTCGTAATGCAAGGGTGTGATTTCGTTATGACTGGATGTAGCAATTTCGCCGTTCATAATGACTGTCTGTAGTGAATTCTCAGTTCATAATGACTGTCTGTAGCGATTTCTCCGTTTATAATGACTGTCTGTAGCGATTTTTCCGTTCATAATGACTGTCTGTAGCGATTTCTTCGTTCATAACGACTGTGTGTAGCGATTTCTCCATTTGTAATGACTGTCTGTAGCGATTTATCCGTTCATAATGACTGTCTGTAGCGATTTTTCCGTTCATAATGACTGTCTGTAGCGATTTCTCCGTTCATAATGACTGTCTGTAGCAATTTCTCAATTCATATTGACTGTCTCATGTGTCTGTAGCGATTTCTCAGTTCATAATGACTGTTTGTAGCGATTTCTCAGTTCATAATGACTGTTTGTAGCGATTTCTCAGTTCATAATGACTGTTTGTAGCGATTTCTCAGTTCATAATGACTGTTTGTAGCGATTTCGCAGTTCAAAATGACCAGTTATCGAAATTTTCCTTTTACAACGCATGGGCCGTCCAAATATATATTTAAGTAAGTTGGTTAATAAATTATTTTACAGACACGATAAAAGATGCCAAAAAAATTTGTAAAGCACGTCATCTAATGACAATAACCCTTATTAAAAGATATTCGAAGATTAATGGCACAATTTCCAATACTACATTTTTGGGTATTAAAATTCTCTCTATCTATTACAGTTATCCAGATAAAAGACAAACATGTATAATAATTGTCATTTGAATCAAAATGCTTCTATAATAAATATTTGTCAGATATTAATTAATCGACCGTAGGTAGATCCCAACTTTGTTCGAATGTTTACCCATGTCGGATTCTCTATTTTAGAATATTAAAGATATGATAAGAATAGCATTTTACGTCTCTTCGAAGAGATGCTCAATTGATCCTCTAGTTATGCGATTTGCTTAAAAAAGAAACAGAAACCAAAAACCGAAGTATCCACCCAGGAGTACAGTAAAATCCAGAACAGAAACACAGCTCACTGCTATATAAATAAAGAACCTTTGTATGATTACAAATTAGACAACTATCCACAGAAAATCAAACATGCAATCAAACATGCAAAAAGCAACTGTAGATTCCTATAGTTATTAAAACCAAACAAAGTCCATACCATATGCTTCAAGCATTCCTGGTGAAGGTAAATACAGATATGCACTTTGAACGCATGAAATCTATAACGTGTTGTTTTCCAATTTTTTTTAATAAGAAATCCAGCAAGAATGTTTTTTAAAAGAAACCATCAACATTTTCTTGAGATTTTTTAGATTACCATGTAAATCACCATGTACTCGCAAGTAAATACTTCGATCGCCTATGTGACCATCAATTTAACCCCTTAGCTGGAGATGGATACCACGTAAACGGTATGTGTAAAGTTATTTAAAGGAAAAGAATGTCAACATTGAAGGTGAAAAAAGGTAAATCATTAATTGACTGATTTGATCCACAAAAAAAATCATTCTTTTACAGGTAAAACCGATGATAAACATTTGTGTTTTCATCTATCACATGAAATTTAATAAACCAAAAAAAAAAATCCAACCGCACGAGTTAATGCAATCTATTTATATCTATATTCATATTTACATCGCTTACATGGTCATTGAATATGTAATTAGAGGGCTGCTAGACTAAAATACACACGAAACGAAGTTATACATTGTCATGCCTGTGTCCTTTTGATGAATCATTTATACTTTTAATAGTTTGGATAAATGTTTTATATTGTTTTAATTATGAGAATTTGATTAAAATCGGCGAACATGAATTTGACAGCTAAAGCCCCGTTAAAAAAAATAGTTAATGAAAATTCACTTTACTTGTTTAATCTTGAAAGACTCCTACATATAGATTTAAACTTGATGTAAAAGTTAACAATGTCTGTGCGGTCTGTTTAATATCTTAAACCTCTACTGATCTCTAAAAAAAAATTTAAACAAAATTTGTTTTAGAAACTCTTTTTACGGAGCGCAATAGACAGATAGAATCAATATTTGGAAATGGCTTTAATGTTATCCGAAACCAATATCTCGTCCATGCTCCACGCGAATATATGAGACGAAACACGCGCTCCGGTAGTTGCCCTTAGTCTATGCACTTCTCTTGTGGTCGGAAAAAAATATCATAAGTTGACGTTAAGCAAAAGGAACACTCCTACCGTGGCATTACAGTTTTTTGGTCTACCAGATCTCGGCCTATCCAGTGCAGTTTCAGTTTTATATGTATATCTTTATCAGTCTTCAAATATTGACCTTTGCACATTACATCAAGCCGCGACGTCTGTAACACTCATTCCGGCATCAACAATCCTAATAGCTCTCTGGTAGTCATTTTCGAGAAGGCCATCGGATGACGATGAATATCTCTTTAAATTAACATAACAGCAGAACAATTGTTACATTGACTTCGACTTTACTTAATTTTGTTTTATGATCTATTTCTACTATAGAAAAACACATAAAGCTTTTGTCAAAACACTTAATTACTGAATTCCATCTGAAATTGGACTGGTAGTAACATAGTGTATTACAAAGAAAACTGCATACAAATTCTTATAGTGAGAGATATCAAATTTGTTAATCTTTACTCAAATAACAATATTCGTACATATCAGACTTGGGCCGAAATTAAATTGCAATGTAATGCATTATAGTATAATAACTTTGACAAAACCATGCACTAAGTTACAATTACAAAAACATTACTATGCATTACAATGACAAATTAGCATTATCCCATGCCTCGTATCTATATGTCTTTCTTCTATCAGAGTGTGTTTCATTAATATAGGGGTCAAAACATGAAATACATGTTGAAAAGGAGGAATTATTTGATAAAAACCATACTTTTATGTAAAAACATCGATAAACAAGAGCAATGTGTCTATCTCCCAGTTAGACAACTTGCTAAACCTGTTATAAATTGCACTTCAAGTGTGATTTTTGTATTCCTATAAAAGTATACAATACTTTCTTTTGACATAAATGATACACTGATAACCCAAATATATCATGAACACTCAATATACAATTTGACCAAAAGCTATATTTAGATAGTGCACACATTAGAACTTCAGATAAAGTCTCCACTGTGTGCATGCTAAATTAACAAAAAGAATGGCTAAAATACCATATTGCAACAATTTGAGGGGTTTCATTTGACACCAACATAATTGTAACATGAAAATATGGAAAGCCACAGCTGCCTTATGATAACAATAACCATATTATTAAGGGTAGAGATATATCATGATGCCCATGTTCTATACTATACCGATATTTGACTATAATACTCTGTCAATTTTCGATATCACTAAGGTAAATTTATATACTATAAAGACACTTTGATACAACATGGAGATACTTTTTAATACTATTCTGTCATTTCACGTTGTTATGAAGATACTATTTCATACTATTAAGACATCTTGATATAGCATGGAGCTACATTTTTATACTGATTTGTCATTTAACTTAACTATTATATGATATTGCTATATCATAAAGATACATTTTATACTATAAATTTTAGACTATAAATATAACACTAAGCAACTTTTGCATAGTATTTTGTCACCTCCGTATATCATAAGGATAAATTTGTATACTATACAATCATCTCGATATAACATGGAGTAATTTTGTCTTACTATTATGTCATATAAGTATCTTACAAAGACATACTTTAATATCAAGCTAACAATTCTTATCACGAGGTGTCATCTATGTTGCATTTGGCCTCAGCGGCGCAGGGTTGAAAAGAATTGGTGCTGCATGAAAGGCGAAAGGTTTAAAAATAAACAAACAAAAACTAAATAATATACAAAACAAAACCAAAGATGGTTTATATTCTTTTCTCCAAATTTTGATTGTCTTGAAAGCAAATTGTATTTTGATATTTTACTTAAAGGAAACGTATTCAAATCATGTTGACAGGGACGGTGAAAATTTGTAACCCATATACCGTACCAATTTTCCCCAAACCAATTATAATTAAGTCGTATTCTTGAATATTATTATTAACTAAATGATGAAAGATATTTCAGATCGGCAGATGATTGATATACAGTTGGGACCAGACCAAGCAGTACAACGCAAGTTTACGCCGCGTGCACATATTTCGTTAGTTTACTTCAAATTTTCCGTTTACTAGTAAACGCGCGTTTACTATAATTACGTTTACTTTTCGCGTTTATTGATTGCGTAAATTTAGAAATAACCTTCAAGTTCATTTGTAAATTTATTTTATAAAAACGACCTTAATGATGGGATATTTTACATCATGGTTTACGTTGCTTCGTTCCCCATTTTTAACTGTCTCTTTGAATTCTTAACTATAACTCGGTGCATTCAATACATTATATTTAATCGTAATTCACCTTGTTTGCCTTGGATTTACATGATTTAAGCTTCTGTTTTGACAAATGATCAAACGAAAATAGTACAGTGTATTGAAACGGATATTAATCAAGTGTAACATATAAGTATGTACATTTGTACCATTTCGTCAATATAAATGTTCAAATATTGCTATCCTTTGTATGATACAATATATCCTTACATGAATATATAACTCATTTACTATGCGGCTATACATATCTACTTTATAAAGTGCTAAGGGAGCTACCATTTGATTTCTAAGGGGGGGGGGGGGGGGGGGGTAGGGGGCTAGGATAGAATTTGAAAAAAATAGACAGGACAGGAGTTTTGAGTTAAATAAAGGCAGGATAACACACTTGCAAAAAATAAAGTCAGGACGACAATTTAGGTAAAAACAAGTAAGGATAAAATTTTAAAAAAAGGCAGGACAGAGATTACAGTTAAAAAAAATGCAAACAAAATTCCCCCCTAAAAATTAACTGGTAGCTCCCTAATATGGTCTGTGTTGGTTGTTGCATTATTGTTAAAATCATAATGATCAGTAAAATGAAGTTAACAAATCTATGCTGAAAGTCGATTAGTCTTTACTTTTCTATCTAAATTTTACGAAATTATCTTGCGTTTTACATAGACACCTTCGGGCTAAAGGTGGAGGGATTTGCACTTCAATATTGAATTGATAGGGGTGCCAATGGGATTCTTGTATTTAAAAAAAGAAGTGTTCATCTTTACGTTACCAAACCGAACGGAAATACTCGTACCAACATCAGACAGGTACGATACTACTAATACTGGATGCATATAAAGTGCGAAACAAAATAGAAACGAATGAAAGAAACCGAAATAAACGAAACAAAATGAAAATTAATCAAATATATAATAACATCGATGCGAAACATATACACTATATCCCGTTGACTGTTTCAAGTTTTAGATAGGATTGTTAATAAGAAAAAAAATGATGAAAGTGATGAGAAAGTGTTTAGCGTCCAGTTACAAATATTACATCTATATTGAATATGAACATGTTACATACAAGACATACATGATTAGTGCAAAAAGAAACAGTCTGCAAAGACGACATTCAATTATTTCAGGACGCATGTTACCTACACCAGCTAAGTTATTGCTCTTCCTGCCTAATTTGAGTTTAAACCATCACTTGGCGTCCGTCTTCATGCAGTCCGTCAGTCCGTCTATCAACATGTTTTTTTTAAAAGATCTCTGAAATCACTGGACTAATTTAAACCAAACTTGGCCGCAGAAATGGCCTGCCTGTTTCTGAAATCTGAAATGGGGGCCTTTTTTTTAGGATGGGGGTCTTTGAAAATAGATGTTGTCTCCATTTCTAGTCCCAGCTTTTTTTTTAAATTTAAATTGATGTTCACTCTCATGGAAATCTTGGTTGAGATCAGTTTTCAGAAAAATTTGAAGTAAGCCTGATGGACCTTTGTTTAGAGAGAGGGACCTGAAACATTGAAAAGGTCCCCGATCCTAAACAATTGTCCCCCATTTCAGATTTTTAGATTTGAGATTTAGTCTTAGATGCATGTTTTTTTTTAGTTGTTAGTGGCTTTGAACTTGCTGTCAGTAATTGCGAGTTCTATTATTGATCTCAGATCTGTACTTGGTATACTTTAGTTGTTCGGATCTACAAGTACCCGGCCACGTCCGATTTTATTTGTAGTATTTGTATTTTTATCCATCTAATGAATTAAGCCTTTTTCAACTGATATTAATAGTTCGTTCTTATGTTGTTCTGTGACACCACTGTCCCTGGTGAGGGAAGAGTTGGGACCCCGCCAACATAGTTAACTCCGCCACATGATGTATGAACATGTATGCTCCCAAGTCAGGAGCCTGTCCCAAATCAGGAGCCTGTCCCAAATCAGGAGCCTGTACTTAAGTGGTTGCCGTTTGTTGGTGTGTTACAAATTGGTTTTTTGTTCATTTTGTTGAACATAAATTAAGCCGTTAGTTTTCTCGTTTGAATTGTTTTAATTTTGTCATTTCGGTACCTTTTATAGCTGACTATGCGTTATGGGCTTTGCTCATCGTTGAAGGCCGAACGGTGACCTATAGTTGTTCATTTTTGTGTCATGCGGTCTCTTGTGGAGAGTTATCTCATTGGCAATCATACCACATCTTCTTTTTATGCCCTACCTACGATAGAAGAGGGGCATTATGTTTTCTGGACTGTGCGTCCGTTCGTTCGTCCGTCTGTTCCGCTTCAGGTTAAACTTTTTGGTCAAGGCAATTTTTGATGAATTTGAAGTCCAACGAACTTGCAACTTAGTACATATGTTCCTTATGATATGATCTTTCTTATGTAAAAGCCAGATTTGACTTTTGACCCAAATGTCATGGTCCATTGAATATAGAAAATGAAAGTTCGAGTTCCAGATTAAAGTTTTTGATCAAGGTAGTTTTTAATGAAGTTGAAGTCCAACCAACTTGAAACTTAGTACACGTGTTTCCTAAGGTATGATCTTTCTAATTTTAATGCCAATTTAGATTTTAAAACCGAATGTCACGGTCCATTGAACATGGAAAATTACAGTGCGAGTTGGGCATTCGTGTACTTTGGACACAATCTTGTGTTGTCATTTTTTCAAGTCCATAATATCAATCGAACATTTGAAAGATCTGTTTCAAATGTTAATGTAGCATTTTTAGATAGTCTGGAAATCCATAGAAATCAGATGCATTTGTTTGCAGGTTGACAAGAACTTGAGAATTTGTCAACTTCTGGAGGATCAATGCATGTATAAATCTAGTAAATATTTGCGCCATGAACGCATGATACGCCCGTCGTCTTGTGTGTGAATTTTTATGCAATAATCTTAAATAGTTTTTTACATAAGGTGCGACATGTGAAAACCCCCCTTTGTTAGCTCATCTGGGCCATCGTCCGTCGTGTTTAACTTTTACATAAATCTTCTCCTCTGAAACTACTGGGCCAAATTTAACCAAACTTGGCAACAATCATCATTGGTGTTTCTAGTTTTAAAAATGTGTCCGGTGACCCGGCCAACTAACCAAGATGGCCACCATGGGTAGATTTTGGCTTATATATCTGACATCAAAGCGTTTAGAGCAAATCTGATATGGGGGTTAAATTGTTTATCAGGTCAAGATCTATCTGCCCTGAAATTTTCAGATAAATCGGACAGCCCGTTGTTGGGTTGCTGCCCCAGAATTGGTAATTTTAAGGAACTTTTTCCGTTTTTGGTTATTATATTGAATATCATTATAAATAGAGATAAACTGTAAACAGCAATAATGTTCAGCAAAGTAAGATCTACTAAAATGTAGGCGAATTTTTCTCAATTTTTTTTTTAATTTTGTTATCTTGTACAAAAATCTTCTCCACTTAAACTACTTAGACACATTTATCCAAACTTGTCCACAATCATCAGTCAGGTATCTTGTTTAAAAAATGTGTCCGATAACCCTGCTTGCGAAACAAGATGGCCGACATGGCTAAAAATAGTACATAGGGTAAAATGCAGTTTTTGGCTAAAATCTCAGAAACCAAAGCATTTAAAGCAAATCTGAGGAGGATAAATTTGTTAGTTAGGTCGAAGTCTATCTGCCCTGAATTTTTCAGACCAATCATGCAATCTATTGTTTGGTTGCTGCCCCGGAATTGGTAGTTTTCAGAAATTTGTGCAGCTTTGGGTTATTATTTTGTATATTATTATAGATAGAGATAAACTGTAAACAGCAATAATGTACAGCAAAGTAAGACCTACAAATAAGGTAACATGATAAAAATGCTCAATTAACCCCTTCAGGAATTATTGCCCTTTATCATTGTTTATAGTAAATTTTTTACAATTTTCATAACTTTTGTAAATTTTGTAAATTTTTATTCGTTTATGATATGCACAAAGACTAAGGTGAGTGACACAGGCTCTTTAGAGAGTCTAGTTAAAAAAAATCAATTACTCTAAAATAAAGTTTTGAATCATCCTCAAAAAGTAAAAGATCTTGAGATCAATATAACTAAGAAGTGTGTAAAGTTTTGAGCAATAGACAAAAATTGTTTTTAAGATACGACGCGACTTGTGAAAACCCCCTCCCTCTTTTTATTTTTTACAAAAAACTCAATATCTCTAAAATAAAATGTTGAATCATAACCAAAAAGTATACAGATCTTGAAATTGATATAACTAACAAGTGTGTAAAGTTTAAAGCAAAAAAACATATTTTTTTTTAGATACAGCTCGACATGTGAAAAAAAACATCCCCCTTGTTTTAGTTACAAAGTCCTGTAACTCAAAAAGTTTTTATTTTATTTTCAACAAAAAGGTATATAGATCGTTTGAAAATCATAAGAAGCAACTATGTAAAGGTTCTTGAAATTTGGATAAGTCGTTTTCAAGTTACGGTACGACATGTTTACGCCGGACAGACAGACGGACCGACGGATGGACAGTCGGACGCTGGACATTTGACGGGCTTATAAAAACCCAATATGGGCTTTTCTGTTACGCTTTCTATAATGTCATAGGATTTCTTTGGCCGCCACCTAAAAAAATAACAATGAAATATCGAAACATAAATGCTTTGTTGTCATCTGGAAAATGACATTTTTTTCTCTGCTAATTGATATGTGAAAAGGTAGGAGAAAATATCAGAAATATATGATAATCCCATTACTAGTTAAATAAAAAGCCGGTATTTTTTTTCACAGTCGAGTCTGGGTGTTTATGGCTGTGTTTCTCTCCACAAATTTTCCGTCACTTTGGTAGACAATTTTTCCACACACCTCATGAAACCAAACCAAATTGGAAAAATATCACATTTTCACAAACGCCAATTTGGACATCTTATGCGTTTGTACATGTTGTAGGATCTTAATCATACGAAAAGGGTAGCGTCCCGGAACCCCAGCAGCACCCCTATCAATTGATTATTGAAATGCACCCCTCCCCTTTTAACTCGAAGGTGTGTATGTAAAACGCTTGGTAAAATCGCAAAATTTAGATAGAAAAATATTAAGTTGTTAGCCTAATTTTACAGATAATTATGATTTTAACCGTAATGTTATTTCATGAATCTGCCGATCTGGACTATCTTTCAGCATTTAGTCAATTATAATATTCAAGAATACGACTAAAGTAAATTAGGTACGGGGAAAGTTGGTATGAAAAATTGGTTACACATTTTGCAACGTACCTGTCAACCTGATTTGCAAACACGTGCTTTAAGTGCATTATCTAAAATGAAATCAATTTGCTTTCATGATAATCCAAATTTTGCGGAAAGAATATAACCCATCTTTTTTGTTTTTGTTTTGATTGTTATATAGTTTTTGTTTGTTTCTGTTTTGGGGGGTAACAACCTATATGTGTCGCCTTTCGTGTCGACACCAAGTTTTTTCAACTCTGCATCGCTGAGGTCACATTCAACATTGAAAGCGATTCCTATTGCAATCGATCCTGCTGATGAATTTGGCAGGAAATTTTCGCCGCTATTTATAGATTTGTCTTATGGTATGATGAAATGGCTTAATGATATGGTGAAATGGTCTTATGGTATGATGAAATGGCCTTATAGTTTAATCAAAATGTCTATTGGTATATAGATGACACCTCGTGATATAAGAATTGTTAGCTTGATATTAAAATATGTCTTTATAAGATTATAGTTATATGAAAATAATAGCATGACAAAATTGCTCCATGTTATATCGAGATGATTGTATAGTATACAAATTCATCGTTATAATATACTGAGGTTACAAAATAGTATGAAAAAGTTGCTTAGTGTTATAGTAAGATGTCTTTGTAGTATTAAATGTATCTTTATGATATAGCAATATCACATAAATGCTTAGTTAAATGACAAAGCAGTATGAAAATATAGCTCCATGCTATATCAAGATGTCTTTATAGTATGAAATATTATCTTCATAACAAAGTGAAATGACAGAATAGTATGAAAAAGAATGCGTCCATTGTACACGGATACCCCACTCGCACTATCATTTTTATGTTTAATGGACCGTGAAATTGTGGTCAAAACTCTTTTTTGGTCACATCATAGGGAACATGTGTTCTAAGTTTCAAGTTGATTTGACTTCAACTTCATCAAAAACTATCTTGACCAAAAACTTTAACCTGACTTGCACTTTTATTTTTTATGTTCAGTTGACCGTGAAATTGGGTTAAAAACTCCAATTTGGCATTCAAATTAGAAATATGATATCAAAGGGCACATGTGTACTGATTATTAAGTTGATTGGACTTCAACTTCATCAAAAACTACCTTGACCAAAAACTTTAACCTGAAGTGGGACGAACAGCCCAGACGAACGAACAGACAGATGAACGGACGTACAGACCAGAAAACATAATGCCCCTCTACTATCGTAGATGGGGCATAAAAATATCTCCCTGTTGTATCAAAGTTTCTTTAAAGTATATAAATTTACCTTAGTGATATAGGGTCTTCATAAAAAGTAAAATATCAAAAATTCTGAACACAAAGGAAAATTCAAAACGTAGGTATAATTTCCAAATTTAAATTCCGCATGCCTGACAGTAATAGATATAACTACACAAAAACATAGCCTCACTACTTCTGTTGTTTAATTCTGAAATTTGAAGCATTAATGACTATTTTGTCATAATTTCAAAGTTTCATGTCAAAACTAAATCGATAAATCAAGGCAGATGTGCCCCCACCCCAATTCTTATTTTATATACTTCTTTTCGTTCAAAGGCAACTTTTAACAAGGGCTCAAGTGTGATCCAAAGTCCCATAGTTTTAATTTAATTTCAAAACTACCAAAATATTTCACCTATTGACACAGATACAGCTCTAATCAGGAACTACGTGTTTAAAATATATATACTTCTAACTTGTATGTTCTTTCAAAACTGACCTCACTTAGTGATTCTTTAACTAGTGCTTGTTTCACGATACCTAAAGGAAACAATGATCCTGAAAGTGAATATCAGTTTGTCCTATCATAATTGTTCATTGAACACGAGGTTGTCGGTATTTTTCGACTAATTATATACTATTAATCTCTTTAGATCGTTCATTTTGTTTAATGACTTCAAAAGTTTCATGTAGGATGGTAACATTTTGTAATTGCCTGTTTACAGCTCCTAGAAACTTTAGCATAGTTGAATGCAGTGATTGTTCAATAACTATTGAATGGGATATAAATGACCAAGACGACTGTCTCGAGTATGAGCTTACTTATCGAATTCAAGAAACAGATAAATGGACTGTCGAACTACTTTCTAATAAAGATTGGTTAGCAGAAAAAAATGGACGACTCATGTATAAGCTTTTAAATGTCTTGCCTGAAACAGGTTATGAATTAAAACTGCGTTCTATTGGTGACCATATCAACAGTCATTATACGGAGTCTAAGACCAAGCAGACACTGAAACGAGGTAATGAAACATTTGAATTTATTTTTATAATAACCTAATCATAGATACCAGGATTAACATTTTATATCTACGCCAGACGCCCGTTTCGTCTACAAAAGGTTCAGTGATGCTTGAATCAAATAATGTTAAGGAGGCCAAATAGATTTATGTTGTGTTGTTGTTCTCCTCCTATATTTAATGCGTTTCCCTCAGTTTTAGTTTGTTGCCCCGATTTTTATTGTTGTCAGTGGATTTACGAGTTATAAACAGCGGTATACTACTGTTGCCTATTTTTAGAAGTTGTAGAGCATTGAATATGATTGAATAATCATTTTAAGCAACTGGTTGATGCCACTACTCGTTGATGTTTTGTCTACGAATTTACTCCCTCCGTGACACAATGTTTAACAACAATTCAACAAAATTTAAGGTGCTTATACCCGAAGGCATAAACCTTTAGCCTTTTTTTATCATATATTCATACATATCTGGCTTTAACGCCTTTGATTCTTATATATAATTCGTCATTTTAATCGTTGTGATCGGTCACCACTAATAAGCCTTGGGTAGATCATGGAAGACGCAACAGAAGTACTGAACAACAAACCTTGATTAGGTTTTTAAACCGATGAGTCGATACCACTGATATTGTTTTTCCTACAGTGTATCACCATCCCGGTAGTTAGCAATCATGTATAAGATTGAAAGAAAGTACAATTAGCAAATATGCTCTACAATACAAGACCAAGATAAATAAATAGTGAAATCACAAAAATACTGAACTCAGAGGAAAATCAATTCGGAAAGTCCATAATAACATGACAAAATCAAATAACAAAACGCATAAAAAACGAATGGACAAGAACTATCATATTCCTGACTTGATACAGGCATTTTCAAATGTAGATTATTTAATGTAAATTAGCATAAATGTAAGACGTATTATTCGACTCTTTACAGTCGAATAGCAAGACCTTCGGGACGATCGTTATGTTTTTTTTTCTAAAGACTACAACTGGACTGATTTCTAAAACCTGCCATTCTATTAGATTGCTGTACTTTTGCAAAAAAAAAGTATTCGGCAGCAAGTTTGGAATTTTGTTTTCTGTATTCTGAGTCTAAATTCCTAATAGAGTAAAGAATTGCGGTCTTTCAATTCCTTTAATAAAAATTAAATCGAAATTTCCAGTCGAACAGAAAAAAATGAATACTCATACTAATACGTTTACAAATCATGCATCGGCCCACTATGGTAATGTATAAAGTAAATTGACAAAAATACCTTACTGTGAGAAAATTTTAAACGGAATTTCTCTATTCAAATGGCAACATCAAAAGCTTGCAACTGTTTTCCTTATTTTGTACAGGCATTTCTCTATGTAGAAAATAGAGGATTGAACCTATCTTTATAGATGCAAATATCCGACTTATATGACAGTAGCATAAAATTACATTATATTGACACAAATGTGTGAACAAAACACACAGACTTAATAGGTAAAACAGTCAAAAAATAGGGTATTTAACATATAATTATACATATACACAAGTAAAACAAAAGATAATAATAATGCTTAAGGTGATGTAGATTTAACTACAGCAGTTGCGTTTCTTATTGTAAAACATTCCATCAGAAATTTATTTACATCAATATTAGTATTACACGTATTATTAATAACATTATCTGACAGATTATTTTTGAGAGATCAGGCAATCTGGTACTGAAAAACGTAATATATTTTAAAGAAAGATTTCCAAAATTACAAAATAACCAATAACAATATTGGAATTATACTGAAAAGATGTAAACTTTTCACAACGGTCAACTAATCTTTTTCCATAAAAAATATGCAGATCTTATTATTATGTTCCTTAAGTACATATCTTTAGATTTTGATTTTTGTCTAGATGATGAATTTTATCAGTTATATGATCATCACATTGTAAATAGTATATTCCGTCACCAGTTCAATCTGAATGCATTAAATACTACATGTCACAAACCGCTGTCAAGGCAAAGTAGGTTATATGTTTATGTTATACATGTTATATGGTATACGCATCAACATTCCTCGAAAGCATAAACTGCATTATGTTTATCAATGTATATCTTTTTTTTATACTGGTACATTATCATCACCATTAATGTGTGTTATAAAGCCATACCTTCGTATGCATTTATTAACAACGTGTTATATAGATAAGTAAAAAGAACATGTATATATTAAATAACAATTATCATTTAACTTTTATTGTTTTAAAGGGGTACTATCTACGAGATATATAAAAAATCAAAAGTATGATTTTTTTGTTTAATCATTAATGAAAGTGAAATAATAAATTAATAATCCGCTTTAAGGAGCCGGCATGATTCAAGTTTTACATATAAAGCTAAGAATCATTGATAATAAATTATTCACTTCCAACTACATAGACCCCATTGAATCTGTTTTCATAAAAAGTAAAATCTCAGAAATACTGAACTTCATGGAAACAAACATCAAACGGATGGTCCATCATATTCCTGACTTGGTACAGACATTTTCATATGTAAATAACGGTGGATTGAACTGGTTTTCTAAACTGCTTTAAATACTTGTATGACAGTCGTATCATATTACAACATATTTTAAACGATTTGTGAACAAAACAGACAAATAGTCACAATATGGGTACAGCCGTCATTATCGTGTCACATGTAAACTTTGTTTCACCTCTTAGCTATAAATGGATAACGCATGATTTGCACGTGTTCAGTTATTTAAAGGAAAAGAATGTCAACACTGAAAGTGTAAGGAAGAAAAATCATATGATTAACTGATTCGATCTACAAAACAAAACTAGTTCGCTTTCTGTTGATATGTCATGTTTATGTTTATATCGCTTATATGACATTGGAACGTCCTCGGGATCACAGTATAAAAAGAATTAAACCAAGTGTAAACAAAATCAAAATAATCAATAATTCGCAAAAACATTCACAACTGTATTTGGTTCTATTGATAATAATTTGGCAACAGGATTTAAAACACAAAAAACGAAGCTACGTTTTATTGAGGCCATGCCATGCCCTATAAATTGTTTATTAAATACTTATTTATAATATGAATTGGATAAACTCTTTTCATGGTTATATATCACATTTGAGAATTTGAGTCTAATCACTGAGCAGAAAGTTATTGCCCCTTTGATATCTATTGTATGAAAAAAATAATCAACGTGTGGTTGCCGGTAATCTAAAAAGATCACTGGATGATTTTAAGGGTTGTAACATTTTTAGCTTACTGGATAAATCAAAATATGCTAACAGCATGAAATTAACAACTTTGTGGAATGTGAAAGGCACTCGAAGGCGATTTTCGTTTATAAAAAAAGAAACATTTTTTTTTAATCATTTGAGAAACAAATTCTTACATAGTTACTCATGGATCGGACTTAAATATTGAACATTTAACTATCTCTATTCGATAGAAGCGATAACTCACTGGAATCAAGGTAAGAATATATATTTATCAAACTTGTAGTAAAAACTTAGAAAAAGTATATAAAAGATTTGCTAAATGTCGTTTTCCTAAAAGTCATTGTTTTATGATTAAAACCTTTCAATGTGACTTTGAAACACATTTTTATGATTTTTAACGTAACTTTAATACATATCATAGTAATGGAACAAATCATGTATCTTATAGAAAACATATATCCCAAGTCAACCGAATCCAAACAGTTATGAATGAAAATGATGTTAGACCTAATGGTAGAAAAGGAATTCAAGAAAGAAGGGGAGACCGTCTCATATGCTATGCTATGTTTAATTAAGGAACAAAAGAGTAGTCTGTTTGTATGTGTATTTGTTCATTATATTGTTGTGTTAACATTTTGCGACTTTTTTGTTTGTTTTAAGACACATCTGTTTGCTTTATCTAATTCAAACATCATGTCACAAATAAATCTTGTTTCAGTTTTGCCAGAAGCTATAAACCAATTATCAGAGGGAGATAAATGCAGATACAATGCGCTTATGCAAAGTTCAAAATGTGAAAAAAGGTATTTTGTCAGAACTATGATAGTTGGTAAAGAATCAGTCGGGAAGACATGCCTCTTGCGAAGATTATTGAAGGAAGACATTTCTGATGTAACTAGTACAGACGGTGTTGATATTGTTGTTCGTAGATGCAAAATCAACATAGAAGATGGAAAATGGACAATCGGCAAAGGTAAATAAATACAGTTGTTCAACATAATGTGATGAGTTTTCTTAAATACTCTAGTATTGAAATATTGTCGTGTTGTATTCGTATTCATCGCTTGCTGTTCCGTATACAGGATTTTTTACCAAGCTATATCTTGTTGGTACATCGGCAACAGGATAACGCATGTTCGAGGAAACAAAACGAAATTAAAAGAAAGGTCAACACACGTTGAAATTTTGATTTTTAATCAATTTACACCACTGGGTCGATGCTGGTGGACGTTTTGTTTTCGAGGGTATCACAAGCCCAGTAGTCAGCACTTTGGCGTTTACATGAGTATCCATTATATGTCATTTTTTATAAATTGTCTGTAACAAAACTTTTAACTTTTCGAAAAAATTAGGATTGTCTTATCCCAGGAATAGATTTCCATTGCCGTATTTGCAAAATTATTTGGAAACTCGGGTCCCTAGTGCTCTTAAAATTTTACTTGTTTGGCTTTATAACTATTTTGATTTGAGCGTCACTAATGAGTATTATGTAGACGAAACACGCGTCTGGCGTATTAAATTATAATCTTGGTACCTTTGATAACTATTTGATATATTGCAGAAGTTTAACGCGCCCGACCTTCACATGATTAATAAACACAGAAAGATGGAGAACGAGAAAAAATTAGCTTGACGTAAAGAAATTCAAACAGATCGATTTTTATTCTTGTTTCAATGCGTTTATCAAAATGGGATTTTCTTAACACTTTGAATCAACAGGTGCATAATTTGGGTCTCCCATACCCAATTATATCTCACTTAAAGTTCTTCTTTGACTACACTGAATACAGATACGTTTATAACTAAGCATAGGAATGCTATCTGTTTTTCCTTTGTTATTACATTCTAATTTGACGTTTTAAAAAGATATTCCCAACTATTTTTAGTTTTTAGGAACGGATTGGCAAATCTATTAGGCTCCTGTTTACTGTTATGGGCCTTTTCGCATCGTTGTGTTAATGTCTAAAATAATGTTTATTACTGGACGTCATAGTATTTAAACATGCATAAATCAACAAGAATTTTCAAAATAAAAAAAAACTGTCATGGTATAAGTTTATAAAAAAAATAGTACACCCTGTTACAGTTAAATCGTACACGAATTGTTGCTTCAAATGAAAATAATAC
Source organism: Mytilus edulis (assembly GCA_019925275.1). Lineage (NCBI taxonomy): Eukaryota > Metazoa > Mollusca > Bivalvia > Mytilida > Mytilidae > Mytilus > Mytilus edulis. The sequence continues at coordinate 44,443,016 of CM034362.1, forward strand.
TCATACAGAATTATGTAGATTACAGTACAGTGATTTGGTGATATAAACATGTTAAAAGCAGTATAATTGTGCCTTTTATGGGGATATCATTTGTAAAAGTAAAAGCTTATACATGTATTCAGCTTTATACTGACAATTATCACGGAGATTCCGGAAATTTAGATTCAATCCGTGTAAACCTGTCGATCCTTTAGATAAACTTATCCTCAATGTTACCAATTTTACAATGTTGTAAGATCTCTGAAAACTTCTGTCATTGGCGTTAATATTGATTTTGTATTTAGTAGATTAAAAAAAACTTATGTTATTATTATTGACTTTGAACGATCTATCAGTAACTGTTAGTACTCTCAGGGCTATACTTTATGTACTTTTTGTTATTGAGATTTAACATTTTTTCATATGTTACTTGTTATCCTATGTCAGATGGAAGATTTCATGTCTTCAAACATGTTCAACCGCACCACATTATGTTTAAGTCATGAGTTAGTTATACAGTGGCTGTTCATTATTCCTGAATATATTTTTTTTTGTACATAAGTTAAGCCGTTATTTGTCTTGTTTGATTTTTTTTTACATATATCATTTCGAAGCCTAGTTAAGCTGACTGTGCTGTATGGCAGTTTATTTTTGACTCATATGGCCATTATGTTAGCATTTTCGTAGGAGGGGATAAACAGATCATGTGTTGTATTTTTTCACATTATCTATAACCATATTTCTTTAAGGCACTTTATAGTTATTCAAATACTAGGCCTTCATCTTGTCCAACGACACAACTGTTCGTTTTGTGTTGATGTTGTAAATCGAAAAAGAAAACGTGGTATGATTGCAAATTAGACAATTCCCCACAAGAGATCACATGACACAGAAATTAACAACTTAAGGTCAAAGAAAGCTCTTCAACAATGAATAAAGAATATACTTCAAAGTCAGCTATAGAATGCCCCGAAATGACTGTAAACCAATTCAAACGAGAAAACTAACGGCCTTATTAGTTTACAACAAATTAACGAAGAACATATATAAAACACAAATACAAATACCGGTTTCAGTACTTATAAATCCTCGGATTTCAAATGTTTGGCTTTGAGCGTTCCTGATGAAGGTAAATCCAGATAAGCGTTTCGGACGCAAAAAATTATTAAACGTATTGTTTTCAAATTTTTACATCACTGGGCCGATACCTCTGATGTTGGGCTATCAGTCCCCGATGGTATCATCCGCTCAGTAGTCAGTACTTCGGTAGAGACATGATTAAACAATATTTTCTTAAATTGTCTGTTTATATTTTTTTACATAATTAAGAAACTAAGGTTTCAACATCCTAAGCCAAAGTTGATTCATCAGATGGATACAAATACAAATATTACACAGAGTGGAGGTGGCCGGGTACTTGTATTTCCTAACAAAAAAATGCACTTATTACAGATCTAAGAGTACTCGCAGTTACTAACAAATAGTTGACAACCACTAACAACTAAATAGAAAAAAATCATGCATCTAAGACTAAATTATCAATCAGTACACATCCAACATCCAATGGATTTAGTGTTAAAAAAAAGTCATAAACAGTCAGAGAAAGCCATGACATTGTACAAATGCCAAGATACAGGTATCAACAGATTGTAGATACGTAAATTTGTATATGTATATAACCATAGTATTTAGTTTGCTTTTAATCTATGATAAGATCCTTACATGAGGCGAATGACATTTTGATGTTTTAAATATCTACCCTCTACTTTGAAAAAAAGATATTGCTTGTAAAGAAATCTTCATCGACATAAATTTTGGCTACTAGTACATTCTTCACATCTTGAGAGTCAACTAGTTAGAAGTATTTTAGTATGGCCTTCAAAATGGTCACTCACAATTATAATTCATCAGATAAAAATAATGAATAGTGTTTGTCGACTGCGTGTGTTTTAAATGCATAACGATAGCATAAAAACTATTCATCTTGTCAGGTTCCTATATCAAAAATTACAAACACAATAACATAAATGAAAAATAAAAAGATTATAACAATATTATTCAGGTTAAAATTAATAGAAACATATCTTTATTTTAATTGTACAAGTTGAAACCATATTTTAGCAATATTTTATACAGATCTGCACTTGTTATAATTTGTTCGAGGTACTTTTAAGCATGTTATAACTTGTTCGTGTGTATTGCATAATTTATAACATATATACTACATTTTTTAAATGTTATTGCATGTACAAAATCGCAGATTTTACACAACAATAATATCAATAAAACAATATTCAATGATATAATTACAGTGTTCAATAGGTTACCTTAGTTTTATAATACGTGTATTTAAAGGATTGATAAGTCTACCAGGATCGTTTATAAGTTCCTGCCAATTCTTAAATGCATATACGGGAAAATAATTAATACAATGATTTTGTTATTCGTGGTAATAAAACAGGGATGTAGGCCGGGAAATATGAACCTCTTTTGGAAAACAATGTTTTAAAGGAAAGTGACAGCAGATTATTGCATCAGAGCTGTAGCAAAGGTGTTATTGTACATGCAGTAAATGTTACATCCTATATGAACAAGATATCAAATCAAATACATAATGTTTGCCACATGTGACTACGGATTTGTACAACATGTTCAGCAAAACAAACACTAATCTAAGACAGTGTCTTATTGCCAAGGTTGCTATTATTCTATACACAGCCGTTTAAGGTGATGTTGGCACATTTTTATTTAAATAATGCTGATTATCTGATAAGACAATAACATAAAAATTTAACACTGTATGAATGAAAATTATGAACAACTGTCAATGAATAGCATGAAACATGTTGTAAAAAGGTAGTCTTGTTTTTCTTTTTTCTTTCCTGCCAGAAATTGATGATGATAAGATTAGCCGGATTAAAAGAGCACTAATTCCAAATCCCGAGGACAGAGAAACTCAAAATATGCAGATAGATGATACAATTGATATCCATATAAGTCAACGCAATGATATGTCTACTTTCACAAAAGACACCACAATCGACCAAAATGAAATTCTTTATTCAAGAGAAGATACAAATGACAAATTAGTGGTAAAAACTGAGGCAAACACAAAAGATGAAAATAAAGATACCAATAAGCGTTTGTCATTATTAACGCCCGAGAATTTCTCTAGCGATGCAAAACTCAAACTAGATAACTATAAAGAAAATAATGAGTCTCAATTGTTGGTTATACCTGAGGATTTGATGTCCCATGTGTTTTCTAAAGCAACTGATAACTCTATTTCAAACCATTATGCATTATGTGAATTATGGGACTTTGCTGGACAAAAAGATTTTTATGCTACACACCAAGCATTTTTGACCAGTTGTGCAGTATACCTTGTAGTTGCAGATATGAATGACGACATAAATAAACAAGAGTTAAGTCAGTGTTTTGCTGATTTTGAGAAAATTGGAGGTAAGTTTACGTACTAGATAATGGAAAGAGATGGCAAAAAATATTTAAGATTTTCAAATATTTAATAAAAATTATGAAGAATATATTGATCAGTAATATTAAGAATGCATTCGGTTATTGTGACTGAAATCAAGACAATATCAGTGACCAGTAGCTGTTTACATTATCAAATAAAATACTTATATTTTGTAAGTTAACGTATTAAAAGAAAACAAACGTATGTGAAATGTTTCAATTATGTACTTTTTTTTTTTTTTCGCTTTGTTTTCTTTCTGTGAATTGATTTTACGCTGCATGGGTAGCACGTTCAGCTAATGGATGTTATGAAAGAAAACAAAATGATTCGGGATCTCCTTGCATTTGTTGTAAGTCAATCATATTTATAGTACGATGATAGAAGCATCAAAAGTCATCTAAGTTTCTACTTTAATCTCCCCAAATGACAAACGACTAGAAATAGTCTTAAATCAAAGACAAATGTATCTTCTTTATTTTCCAGCCTGTCGTGATAATTTCGTTTGGTCATATTTTTTGAAAGACTTGTAGTATATTGAAAAGTTAGCACCCCAATTCCCCCTTTTCACAATGCAAATTTTATTATATTTACTCACGTTTAATTATATGTCAATATGTTTTATTTAGTATTCTATTGTATTCTTATCTGTAAATTACTGAAGTTTTAAATATTTAATTTGAAGTCAGTTTATTGCAAATTCAGATACAAACTTTAGTTTCTTTTTTCTTCAAATCAGTAGCCCAAACTATCCCAAAATAATTTTACTTTTTAAAACTTGTTACTGATAAAAAAAAAATCGGAACCCAGTTATAAAAAAATATTAAGATATCAACCGAATTTAAAAAAAGTGCAATTTCATCACGGAACCTACTCACTTCAATTGTAATACCTTTTGTGTATTATAACACTCAACTGATATATAAAACTCTCTAATTTTTGCGCTAATTTCACAATTCTTAATCAGTGTGAGATTATTTTTTTATTGTTCTCGGCAAGAGATTGGCCGAAATTTAACTATGACGTTAAGTGTTCTTGGCTTCTTCTGATTTTTCCTATTGTGGCGTCATGAAACATGGCGATCATGCCTGATGACGTCACATGAAAAGTACACAACTTTCTTCAAATCTTTAAAAAAGGAAGGATATACGTCACTAGAGAAACAGATTCTACCACTATAACTCGTGCATTACGACATTTCTTCACTCTCGACAGTTAAATTTTTAGTATTTAAAAGCTCGACAAGCCTCGCGCTGCAAATATTAAAATTTAACTGTCTCGAGTGGAGAAATATCGTAACATTTGTTGTAGTTGTGGAATCTATATTTCCACTATTTTTGCTATTATATACAACTTTTTTCAATGAAGTATATCTTCAAAGTTTGTATATTACCATATGTCCATATTTTTTTCCCCTCTATCATGTCTATAATCCGTAAAATAAAATCTGTCAGAAAGTTATTATGTATAATTTAAAATAATTGGCGGATAGTATCAGTTTAAATTCCGCGACATGTACGATTCGTCACGTCCGTTGAAGCTTGCTACTTCAAGTCTAGTGGGAAATCCAGTGACCATTAAAAACGAAAAAAGGAAAAAATAACATTCGGATTTTGTGGGCTCAGAAACCTACTATTCATGTGGATCTGTTGACAAATGCGCTTCCTTCTGAGAATTTGACACTGAGTGACTAGAAGTTATACAGATGGTTAGGGTATTCCATCAGCATTGATCATTTTTATTTGTATATCACTTAGGATTAATATATCTGTAATTTTAAGAATGAGCAAACATCCGCTATATATGACTATCTTCCCAAACAACACGTCAATTGCCATTTTCAGAAGTTTGTTTCTTGTCGAATAAATTCGCCTAAGTTATCGTATAATTTGTTGCAATAACACATTTAAGTAGGATCTGAATATCTGTAAGTTTCAATCAGATGGGCGTGTTTAGAATATTTAAGTTGTCAGCAGAAAGCAATGACGATAGTTAAAAACCATCTTTCAAACTATAAGAACTATATATCTTTCTAGTTGCATTACAAAATATTTGTCAAAAACGAAAACAAAAACAAAAATTTCCAACTGTAAATTGATTTTTTCTTTCATCCAACCCCAGTGTTCATGATTTGGTACATGTATGTCGAAGACGTCGATCCGGCTGAGTCCAATCATGTCCTTTTTGATATTTTTCTCATTAGATTTGCCCCGGAAAAAAACCCTCTTGAAGGCGGAATTGCATCACAATGCCGCTGCTTCTTGCCAAACAATCCACATTGTGCTTCGTTTACAGCAATTGCTGATGTTCTATCATACATGATGCAAACAAACGCTTCTATGATGTCCATGTCTGTGTCTTCATACTTAAGCAAAAATAAAACGTGTTCGTCTTCTCTGAGTAGATTTTCCCTTTCTGGAAGCAACCGCGTTACACAGACAGAACTCACCTCATTCGAAAAAAAATATATATACTTCAAACTCACACCAATGAAGACAATATTGGGTTCGTGTTGCTTATTTTTATTTATATTTACATGTTTTGCTTTGTGTTCTATTGTTTGTCTTTTTTTCTTTTTTATCCATGACGTTGTCAATAGATATAAGAAGATGTAATATGAGTGCCAGTGATAGACATCTCCATTCAAAGTCAATTTATTTTAGATTTATGAGTTTGAATGTCCTTCTGGTACTTTTCAACCCTCTTTGCTGTTAGTTACTTTATTTATTCTTAGAGCATCCGTATTAAACAGACAGAGCTTGACTCGTTCCTTTCGAGAAAAAAAATAGCACCACTGAAAAAGTTTTGAATTGATTGTCTTCGTCTTTCCGCCGTTCTGGGAGCACCTGTGTAAATTATAAAAGGAAACAGGATTATAATTTAATACGCCAGATACGCGTTTCGTCTACGTAAGACTCTTCAGTGACGCTCAGATCAAACTAGTTATAAAGAAAACAAGTACAAAGTTGAAGAGCATTGAGAACCAAAAATTCCAAAAGGTTGTGCCAAATACGGCTAAGGTAATCTATGCCTGTGACAACAAAATCCTTAGTTTATCGAAGAATTCAACGTTTTGTAACAGGAAATTTATATAAAAAAATACCATATAAATAAACTCATCATAGATACCAAGATTGAAATTTTACATTTACGCCAGACGCGCGTTTGATCTACATAAGACTCATCAGTGACGCTCAAATAAAAAAATGTTAAAATGCCAAATACAGTAAGAAGTTGAAGAGCATTGAAGACAAACAATTCCTAAAAGTTTTGCCAAATATAGCTAATGTGATCTTTTTCTTAGGTAGAAAATCCTAATTGATATTCATGTCAACACTGATTACTGGGCTGGTGATACCCTCGGGAACGAAACGTCCACTAGCAGTTGCATCCACCCAGTGGTGTAAATATTTATAAAACAGAGACAGAAGCTCTAGTTGGACATTCTAACTCTTATCGAAGAAGAACTGACGAATTAATCAAAACTATCAACATAATGCACCAATGCATAAACACAGTTCGAAAGACACGAATCAAAGCTGTTTTACACCAGAAACATTGCAAGTCGTCTTCCACCGCGTTCGTGCGGGTTTTTATTGTTGAATTAATTTTAAGAAATAACTGTAATTTGTATTTGAACTATATGTTATATAGATGGGTTTTTTTTCTGAGCAAAACATATCTTTCACCACCGAAAACAACTGTACCCGCATGTAGTGTTTGCATAATACAAATTTCATATCAGACTATATTGCTATTTAATATAAGAAACGTTTTTATAGGTTCACTTCTTGCATGTATTGTAATTTATATTTGACAAAAAACAAAACATTAAGATTCCTGAATGTTTTTACGTTAAACACCTTGAACAGGTTTTTTTTCTCATGAGAATAGGAGAGCTACAGTTGTTTTGAAAAATTAATATGTTAATATTTTCTTTAACAAAATCGGCACTTTAGTAATATTTGGAATTAAATCTAGTTTTAGTATTTGTTGATTGTAAGAGTTGATATATCAAAAGTATTTTTGTTGGTCTCGAAACAATATTTTTTCCACACTGTTGATATATTGATTTGTTTCAGAGTATGTTGAATTTTGGTTTGATTCTATTCATTGTCATCGACATAGCGACGAACGAGCTAGTAATGGGCACTTCCATCCACCAATTCTATTAGTTTTCACTGGAAAAGATAAATATGACAAGGAGGTAATACAATTATAGATCTTGTTCCTCTCTTTTATCTGAGGTTTGTACACACTTGACTTATTGATACATTCGTTCTTGATCAGAACGTCTTCATACAAATATTTGTCAATGGAACCTCAATCCACAGATAACCAAATGAAAGAGTCACTGTTCCACTTTCAAACATTAGCAAATTCCATTTAGGATAAACCTAACCTAAACCTTGGACAATAACTTTATAAAACAATTTACGATAAAATAAAACATCCGTTATATCAATTGATTATCTTTTGCTTCCTTGCTCATCGTAGAAAGTTAAAAATTTTTAATCTATTCACAAAAACACAATTAAAGCAGTATGTATGTTCTGCTATATGGGACAAAAAAGGGAACTGAACGTGGAAAATGAAAAACAATTAATGGTTTGTATTACCAGGACGTACATTTGCCTCACGTCAGGCTACATTAGACATGTTAGAACATTAGACATTTAAGGGTCTTAAACACCATCACATTCTGTATATGTCTGTCCCAAGTCAGGAGCCTTTAATTTATTGATTGTCGTTTGTTGTAGTGTAGCATTTTTGTTTGAATTGTTTTTCATTTCGGTCCTTTAATAGCGGGCTATGCGGTACGGGATGTGTTAATGTCTTTGTCATTTGGTCTCTTGTGAAGTTATCTCATTTGCAATGATACCAAAATGACGTAACTTCTCGTATTTCAGGAGGACAATCAAACCATTATGACATAGGGCGATGTGGTATGATTGCTGTGCAAAGAGACAACTTCCAATCACGCAGATCTAGATGTTGGCTTGCATTACTACATTTGGGATGTAAAAAAAATCATTCCAATAAAAATTGCAAGCAGAGAAAAAAGTCTGACTTACTCATCCTTCATATACATTTTCAAGCTAGAACTTTTAAATTGGAACAAGTGCTTTAGAGAGTTCATAATTGCCAAGGATATTTTTTTTAATAATTATCAACGAATGAAGAATTTTTTTTTTAAATAAGTTTTGCATTCAGTTTGCAATGTTTGTCCGACATAATATACACAGCTCACCTGTTTACAACATACAGACTATACTATAGCTTGAACGTATATTTATCAGGATATTGTTTCTTTATTGTTATCACCAATTATACAAAGTTTGAACATCTGGTGCATCTGCTCAAATAATCTCTAATGTTATTGTTTCGTACTGAATATGAACTAACTATCGTTAAATATCAAATTAAAATAATAAATGATTCCTTTATTTGTAGGCAGATTTTGAGAAGAGACAAAAGGAACTGGATTATCAAATAGACCAAGCTTTTGGATTTAAAAGCAAATATCATCACTTGCATAAAAAGATTTATCTGTCAAATTTGAAAGATACTGATGAAGAATTTGAAAAGTTGCGATACGAAATTTACGAGAATGCGAAGAAAATGGATAATTGGGGTAATCCATTTCCGTTGAAATGGATACTTTTAGAACATTTGATTGATATCAATAAGAACCATAAAACAAATTTCATCAATTTTACCGACATGTCCAAACTGGCTAAACATCGTGATATAAATATATCAAAAGATGACGAATTGTTGTTGTTTCTTCGATTTCAGCATAATGTAGGAAACATCATTTTCTTTGAAAATATACGGGATTTAATCATATTAAATCCTCAGTGGTTAGCAGATGCTTTCCGATGTTTATTGTCACATAAGGTTGATAACAGATTGCATCACCGTGAGGACTGGACACTTTTTATACGACAAGGCAAAATAAGCGAGTCGTTGATAACAGAACTCTTTGAATCAAAAAATGGAAGTAAGTTTTCGGGACAGACCAAAAATATGCATGCGGTTATGGAAAAGCTAGATATATTGGTCAAAATTGATAAATATTATTGTATAATGCCTAGCATGATGCCATCTGCAAATTTTGAAGATGTATGTAAACAATTTGGCATCCTTACAGAAAAATGCAAAAGGACTTCCTGGCTTTGCTATAAATTTGACTTTCTCCCACCTTCTTTCTTCAACCATCTATCTGCCTGGTTTATCCGGAAGTTCATCCCTAGCAAACTAGATAATGGCATTGCTTTATATCGTGGAATCTGTATGTTTGACATTGGGGAATCTGGTTGGAAAAAGATTCTGGTTACTATGTCGACCGACACAATTGCTCTCCAGGTTGTATCGTTTTCTGAACAACAGGAGGGTTTCGGAAATACGTGTAGCTGTATACACAGTGACGTAACACAACTAATTGAAGATATAAAAGAGAGGTATAAGGTGAAAATATCATTTAAAATTCATTTCCAATGCAGTGATGGCGTTTTTCATAAAGATGCATTTGAATATGAGAAATTGACAAGTGATAAGGAGTGTTACTGCTTTCAGCACAAGAAAGTGCATCGATCCGATCAGTTATATTTACCTTGGATGAATAACGAGGTACGTTTTTAAAATGGCATCTTTATAAATCGGTCATATTAGCATTTGTATTCCTCAACAGTTGTATCACTGTTTCTTTTTTTTTCTCAAAACAGTTTTATCTTTGTCTTATATAGATTTTGGTGGGATTCTGTTTTTAAAACGAATCGAATCTGTTTCAACAGCAAATAATATACTTAGGAACAAACAAAAATATAGTAATAATGGCATTAACATTTACTGCACCAAATGAACATCTTAACTGTAATTTCAGACCAAACAAATTAAAAATCCAAAATGTTTATGGAGCTCTTCAAATAAAAGCAACACCAGTATTTCATGTATTTCCATGCAAGTATCAAAATATTTTCTACTTGTGTTGTTTTTTTATATAAAAAAAAATAGCAGATGTATCGATCAAGTAGTAATAATAAATAGAGTAAAATTCGTTCTATGGTAACATTATGAGTATGTTTTTTTCTTTTTTCAGGTTGAAATGATTCCTGACATAGCGACAAAAATGACCAAGCAGGATGACAATAGTCCAAGTAAGATCATTGTTTACATATTTTTTCTTTTGTAACTATATCGTTTAACCGGATTCATTATTGTAGAAGCTAAAGCAATAGCTCCAGTCCAGTCTTTAAAACATTCCTTTTTATCGTAGGTATAAAAAAAGAAAGAAATAATTATGTATTTAGAAGAAAATATTTTAATTCAAAAGTTGTACAATTTAATGCATATACATGTATGTTTGTTTAATTAGTTTCGTATTGATCCTCACTCAGGTTAATTGTTGATTGTGATATTAGAAGAAAATTTACACAGGATTAACACACTGAAAGGAGGTTTGATTTTATCCATTAATTGGACCCTGAACTGGCAAACAGTGTTAACTTTTAACAAATGATGACAATGTTTTACAAATAAACGCGCTAATTGCATCCCGACACTGAAATAAATAATAAGTGTCACTTGTGATGTCATTATGACATTATAAACATATCCGAGGTTAATATTTTAAAGGATGTGTTAAGTTCACGAATAGTTCTTGGTCAATGTACATGTATGCATACTTACCAAAGAGGAAATCCTGGATAATCATAGGTCTGTTCTATGTTCCTTTGGAATTTCAACCAAAGATGAAGAACTGGATCTCCCATCACTCTGTTTGATACCTAAATTAAATAAGTTTTCTTACAAACAACGGTATATAGCTGGGTCGTCAAGTGCTCCACGAAACCTCTTTGTAAACTTTAAAGTTATTGTGAAACTGCTTATTCTAGAGGTGGTGTGAATCAGATGTGGATACTTAAAAATACCAAAGATCTTTTAGAATACATACAATCTAACTCTCTTTTATCTTGTAATAGTATTAAAACATTTGACTTTTCTACACTTTACACAAGTATTCCACATTCAAAACTAAAAGACAAATTGAAAGAGTTGGTATTGCTTTGTTTCATAAAAAAAGAATGGCCAACGTAGAAACAAGTATCTTGACATAGAGAGGGATAAATCCTACTTTGTAAAGGAACACTCTGATTCAAACAAAAAAAACTCTGAAACTGACATCATCAAGATGCTTGATTTCTTGATTGACAACATATTTGTTACGTTCGGAGGACGTGTTTTTCATCAGACTGTCGGCATTCCAATGGGAACAAATTGTGCCCCTTTTCTTGCCGACTTTACTATTATCAGGCTGACTTTATACAGAAACTTCTTAGGAAGAAAATTAAAATTAGCGATATCCTTAAACTCCAATTTCCGCTATATATATATATGATGTTCTTTAACTGCCACATGTGGAGCAGGATCTGCTTTACCTTCCGGAGCACCTGAGATCACCCCTAATTTTTGGTGGGGTTCGCGTTGCTTATTCTTTAGCTTTCTATGTTGTGTACTATTGTTAGTCTGTTTGTCTTTTTCAGTTTTAGCCAAGGCGTTGTCATTTTATTTCAATTTTGAGTTTTACTGTTCGTCTGGTATCTTATGTCCCTCTTTTAGCAACAGTTTGTTCGAGACATATGTTCTAGAAGCATAACAACTTTGTAAAATACACTCAATAGCAACATTTCTTTGCTACTGTTACTCGTATCAATATAATATTGCAGGTTTTTTTTGTTTTGTTTTGTTGTGTTTATGGTTTTTTTAGGGGGGGGGGGGGGGGGGTTCGAACTCCTATTAAAAGTTTAATGGGGATCAAGCTGACAAATACATGTTCACCGATCTGACTCACATTCTCATTTTTTATAAACAATGTAACACATCTATACAAATTAAATCAATTTTAAATAGAGATTTTACAAGGCTTGGGCTAGAGAATATGTATGTGGGTTTCGTGTTTATTTTAGTCTAGACGCCATTATTACATTATTACTACTGAGTTTACCTTTGAAAACTTCAGATTGACGTTTAAGCGATATAAACATTAAAAAAGAATATATATAGATGGAGAACGCGCGCAAAAATAACCTGATAGCCAACAGAAAAATGATCCATAAACCTCTGAAGGTTGTTATTTGTTAGATTTTTAGTACTATTTTATTGAAAGGTGGGAAGCGACCTTATACATTTATACATAATTTGATCTGTTTGATCTGAGGGAGATATTATAATTATATAAACGTTTTTGATTATTTGATTTGCGATGAATTGAGAAATCACTTATAGAATTAAAGTTTACAAAGTTGAAATTAGCTGAATATGGCCGTTTTTCTTCCGTGGTGCTCTTGGTAAAACCTTTTACATACGTTGAAGAATTGACATAATGAATGGAATTTAAAATAAGGCCAAAACTACACTAAATACTACGGTTTGGTAGCTCCTCAGGAATAGAAATAAAGATAAGCACTTCGTACACAAGAGATTTGTAAAGTGTTTAGTTTGTCAACCTAGACTGGTCGTTCGTAGAGGATTAATAGACACTAATTCTCCAAAAAATCAAATTTAAAGATTCCAACTCCCACAGACAAAATGGGCCATTCCAGTTAATTTCTGACAGGTGGGGAGAATTTTGTTTATACGTATCAGAAAAAAAAAACATCATGAAAAACTACCTATCAGATCTAAAATTTAAGACCTATCAGATGTGGAGTTTCTGATCATATTGGGTGGATGGGCTTTCATGGGGAAAAATTGACCTATCAGAATTTTTTATTGCAAGGATTGTACCCATCAGAATTTTAAAAACAATACCAGATAATGCATGGTACGTAACTGTCTACATTCAAAAGCACCCCTAATATCTGACATAGGCATTTTTGTAACCCCTAAGATGTAATTATCTTAAATTATTTACTGCTGCAAGACCCTCACAAGTTTTTTGCGTATAAATGTACGTGTCAGAATTTTCACCCCTAAGATGTATTAATTTTACACCCCTCAGAAAGGACCATCAAATAGATATAGGAAGATGTGGTGTGAGTGCCAATAAGACAACTCTCCATCCAAATAACAATTTAAAAAATGAAACTATTATAGGTCAATGTACGGCCTTCAACAGGGAGCCTTGGCTCACACCGAACAACAAGCTATAACGGGCTACAAAATTACTAGTGTAAAACCATTCAAACGGGAAAACCAACGGTCTAATCTATATAAAAAAAAAACGAGAAACAAGTATAAATTACATAAACAAACGACAACTGCTGTACATCAGATTCCTGACTTAGGACAGATGCAAACATTTGCAGCGGGATTAAACGTTTAAATGGACCCAACCCCATTTAGCAGATTTTAACTGGAATGGCCCTATTAATTGATTGATTGCCAAATGTCCAGTGACAACTGTTTCAATCTTGTTCGGGACGGGAACAGTTTAACAATGATCACAATAGATAGGTCATGTAAATGAGGCCGTTGGAAATGAAGGTCAGAAAAACTGTGACTGCCAGAAGGAACCGATTGTATGTTAGAGACATCAGGCCATATTTGAACCCTTTATAGAGTATTGTGTAGTGGTTTATAACGTGCAAAAAGCATGACAGTCTCTTTACAAAAGGCAATAGATTTAACGTCCCCATTCTGACCTGACGCGGCTGTGTACTTGAACATCCCGCACAGCTAAAGTTGTACTGCTAGTAGATAGATTAAAAGGAACAGTAATATAATCCTGTTTAACAGTCCTTAATCGAATGAGAGAAAATAAATTTCGCAAGATCTAGACTGACGGAAGCCATGTTGGAGGTCATACAATATATTGCAAATTTTTTGCCGAAATGACGGGCTTTGGACTTTGATAAATTTTTGAAAATCACAGTTATACTGACTTTTTTCTATATGCCTCCAGTTTTTGATATGTGAGACTACCATCATGTTTGTGTCCACATGTGTTATTATATATCATTTTATTCTGGTATCACCTAAGTGGAACAAAGGTATACAGAAAAACATATTAATTTACATTACATTGCATTGTACAATTGTTGAGGAGGCATTAAATATCAGTTATTTTACAACGGTATGATTAGTATAGCCGACAGGTTAACATCAGAGAGAATCCAGTTTGTCATTGATAATTCTAATAAATTGGCACCATTTTCGAAGATTAGATTTCTGGTTTTGGTTCATAATAGCATTACCTTTTAAAACATTATATTTCGTTAGGTATTTCTTGTCAATAAGTAGTGTTCTATCTGTCAGGAGAATGCTGCATTCCATTACATTACATATTCAAATTGCAGTTTTTTCAACTCTTTGGGACGGGGTCATTCGTGTGGCTTTAACACATCTAGTTGTGCTTGTTTTTTCAGATGTCTGTACTGTTCAGCATACTTGATGTCTTGTTTCATTTTATAATATAGCTTGTTTTTCTATTTATCATTTTCCTTAGATTGTTGTGAATCCAAGGTTTGTCTGTTTTTGTATGTTAGGAACTTATGAGGGATGTTGTTTTCTTCTGGTTTTGTAAGATTTGTTTTAAAATGTGTTCCACATGTCATTTACATTTGTTTTGTCCTCTAGGTTTTGTAGATCTTTGTATGTTTATTCTACATCTGATTTGATGTTACTCCAGTTAGCTTTGTTGTATTTCAATATTTTTCTAGGTTTTTCTCTCACCCTGCGCAACCAGATGTCAGATTCTACATAGACAATATTGTGGTCACTAAGGCCTTTTGTTAATGTTGGATGAATTATTGACTAGTACTTAATTTTAAAATTCTTTCTTTTCGTATTGGTATGTTCACTTATTGATGTAAATTTTGATCGTATCATAGTTGTAAGAGTGAATTATGCTGTTCTTGATCTGGTTTCCCAGGTGTTACTTCAGGGACAGACCAGTCAATGTGGCCGAGATTGAAATCACCACCTACTAATATGTTACTAGTTGATGTTTGATTTATTTTGCTTTATGATAAATCTAGTTGTTTAATGGAGTTCCCATCATCTGATGGTGATCTATAGTAACTTCCAACCAGAAGGATTTTGCACCCGATATGTTAATTTGTGCCCAAATGATTTCAGAGTTAGTTTTTAGTTCTTGGATTTCTGCACTGATACATTCTTTGGTGACTGCAAGCATTTTCAGTAAAATAAGATCTACAAACATATCACCATCACAAAAACACAATTTTGTCATGAATCCATGCGGTAAAAAACAGACACATATATTCAATTTAAAGATTACAATTATTGTCGCATTACACTTTACCTCGGTTGAATTGCAACCCACTTATATATTTGATACATATTCCAGCGAAACGTCTACTGATTTCACTATCGTGATTAGCAGGGGGCTCTCTTGAAAAAGATGGGCGACAGATACCAGAGGGACAGTCAAACTCACAACTCTAAAACAAACTCACAACACAAATCATATAATTATGTCATAGACTAAGCAACATTGGCTCCACCGAAAACGGAGAGGGGCGATCTCAGTGCTCTGGAAAGGTGAGAAAATCCTGCTCCACATGTGGCACCCGTCGTGTTGTATCATTCAATCAGCTTTAACAGGAAACTGCATTATGAATTATGCAATCGATTTTCCAAATAATAAATTCTAAACGTGATCATTTATTTCAGAAAAAGAACCAACCAAAGACACAGCATTCACTCAGGAGGAAGCATCTGCCAATTGCAACATTCCTAGTTCTGTCACTCTGAGTCAGCAGTTTATTATCAATATGTCAAAGAATGAAAATCAGAACATTTCTAGCTGTATCAAAACTGACTATGGCTTAGTGTTAACCGACAGGAGTAATAAACGACTTATCATTTGTCAGTCAGACGGAACTACTCCATGTATCGATCACATTCCTCTGTCCTATTCGCCATGCTATATTACAGGTATAGATAGTAACACGGTGGCAGTATCCTGTACGTATGACAAAACCATACTATTAATTAATATTTCTACACGTGTTGTCAACACTGAAATCAAAACCGACGTTATCTGCGACGGATTATCATATGATGGCAATTACCTGTACGTTATTATTTACACTGCAATAATTGTAATGGACTTGACAGGTCAAAACATGCGTTCTATACGTTTACCTAAAGGCGAATTCTACGATATTACAGTAGAGAAAGACATGTTGGTCTGTATAGACAATGCAACAATACACTGCTGCTCGTTAGATGGACAACTTTTGTGGAAATTTAAAAATGATCAATTTCAAGATTTACGTCGAGTTACAATAGATCATGAACGGAATGTGTATGTGACTGATAATACGAAAAATGCTGTAGTGGTAATAACTGACAATGGCCAACATTACAGCGAACTACTTAATGCATCAGATGGATTGGATGGACCATATGGAATTTATTTCGATAAAAAAGAAAGTGTTTGTTGTGTGTGTAATAGATTAGGCAACAATGCTTTTATTTTTGATGTGAAACACAAATAAAAACATGAATAGTTCAGACGTTTTTCGAACTATCAATTTTGCTCAATTGATCCATTGTCATAATCTGTACAGTTGTGTTCCGTAAGAAAATATTGTAAATTTTGTTATTAACATGTTTTGTGTAATCAAACGCGTAACATGCATAAGTGTAATGTGTTTCAACAAATCAATTTCATATGGAAATTTAGAGAAATGTTACAAAAACGTGTTGGTCTTTGATTCATGTCCAATAACAATTTGATAGTTAAGAAAAGATATATCCCATCACATCTTTTAAAAAGGGTTTGAAAGAAAATTTTAATTTCAATTATGTGTTTGTCTTTTTTTATTACTCGTCCTTGTAAAAACACTTTCTTCCCGAACAGTTGTCTGTAAATTAAATCGGAAAAAGTAGCTAACATGATTACTTCATTGGGCTTCTGTCTCGTTGACTGATACCTTTTCTTTTCCTTCATTTGCAAATATATATCATTCTTTCAACCCGGTCAAATTACGTGTACATTCTATTTACATTGTTTATTTGTTCTCATTCTGAATATGCATGATATCTAACAGATTAACCAATTATATATGACATGTTTAGTTCGTGTGTATTCTCTGATTTGTTAATGGATTTAAATATTCGATGTTATTCAAGTAAAAAAGCACATGATATAACACTATACAGACTGATATGTTTGTGTTTTAATAACTTGTGTCCTACATCAAAATAAAATGTCGTTGAACACAAAGTTACAAACATGATTAATTATGAAAATGTAACTTTAATCTTCCTCAGCTGCTGTTTTTGTCGAACGTTTTTCGAACACTATAATTTCGGCGATTTTAAAAAATTCCGAGCATTCGTTTGTCTTAACATTTCAATGTGGAAAATCAAAAACAAATTCTTAGCGAGAAACAATTCACATGCTCCTAACTATTTATGCAAAAAGGTATAAGCCATACTCATTAGAAAAGTAGTTTTCATAAACATGTTTCAGGCGTTGTCGTCTAACATAAACGCAAAAAAAAAGATAATTAAACAGTTCATTCGAATCAGAATAGTTTTTCCACCGGTAATTCGAAATTGATTGTATATATCTGTTTGTTACCTACAATACATCGAGTATCAACTATAGTGCAGCAAAATCTGGTACTTTGGTATTTACTTTTTACAAAGCAACTTTTATTTTAAAACATTGCCTATTCGATTTACAAGAAATATGTGCTTTCTGGTTAATTTCCTTGATTTTTGCTATTTTGAACATTCAGAGAGGTTATTATATTATTTTAATCATTGTTTAATCGCTTAAACACAATCCAGATTGTTCTAAAACCCCACACTAGTTTTATGCCGGCAAAAAGAACAGTAACACTAATTGTTTTGAGTCAGCATTGCAAACGAGATGTGATACTGAGATCCCCGCAGTTTTGTGGGGTTCGTGTTGCTTAGTCTTTAGCTATCTATGTTGTGCCTTATAATTGTTTTATAACAGTATATATGTGTACTTTTTTGTCTCTTTGTCTTTTATTCCTTTGCCATGGCGTTGTAAGTTTATTTTTGATTTATTAGTTTGACTGTCCCTCTGCTACCTTTCGCCCCTCTTTTGAAATCTTCCGTTCTCAATAATTTCTGAATTAATTAAAGAAAAATTTAAGAAAAAAGTGTTACAAATCTTATCAGGACCTACACATTGACAACTAAGCGTACAAAATCCTCAGGTATTACTAGCTAAGTATTCAGCACATTAAAGTTGAAATACATTATCAGCGGTAGAATTTTCAAAACACTCATCAGAGACCCTGAAATAACAAAACCTTAAAGGCCATATAAGGTACAATGATGACGAGCAAAAATCAACACAAATATTTCCCAAATACAGGTAAGGAAATTTATGTCGAGTGTTTAAAACTCATGATATATATATGTTACAGGGAATTTGTATAATCAGGGATTATGTAGAATCCCTGATTTTTCAGGGAATCTGTAGAATCACTGAAATCATTAGTAATTATACATGTTATATATTATCCCTGAAAATGACCAGTGATTTTACATAATCACTAAACATTTTAATAATTATTCTACATATTCCCTAATATGATTTCAGGGATTATTAATAATTTAAGGATCCTTTGTTTGATAAAAAAATAATATAGACAAATCAAAGACATATAATATTCCTTACCAGATGAAATAATTCTGCTTTTTAACACAGAGGATAATCTTAAAGATATAACCAACACAGGGTTTCAATAAAGTTGAAAACTTCAAAATAATAAAAAAATCAACATTCCTATTATAGCGATAATTTTACATGTATTGTTTGTTGCTTTAGCCAGCTTCAAATGGATATTCATGTTCTATTTGTAAATCCAAAGAGCTTGTTATTTGTCAAAATGTTTGTGGTAAAGAAGATTATGGAACATCTGTTTTGTGTTGGTTTTTGTTGTTGTTTTTTTTTTTGGTCAAATGAACAAGAAAATTCAAACTGAGAGAACTTACGCATCTTAATGTCATGATGATAAAACAGGCAGAACTAAGTATTGATAAATAGAACAAAGTTTTAGAGGAAGCTGACATTTGGTGTAATATTCTCATAACAATTCCGCAGGGAAAAAAAGAAAGGGAAACCCAAAAAACATAATCATTGGCAATTGTTCACTAAAAGTCTGAAAAAGAATATTGACTGGCCACAAAACATGGTATTTTGCTCGAACTGGTTCGAGGTTGCTAATTCCATTTTTTTTCGGGATAACTTGTAATGAGATGGTTTTACTGAACACTTATTTTCTTAGGTGTGTCGAAAATTTTTATTCGATATGTGCGGGAAAAGGTTTTTTAAAATGTGGATATTGTGATAGAAACAGATGTCAGAAGCATATTATTTTAATATATTGTGTTGAACATTTTTATATATTGTGCCTAACAATTTAAAAAAAATAGGGTTATCATTTTGCTATATTGTGCTAATCATTTTACAATTAATGTTGCTAATGATGTTTTAATATGATTTTATAGAATAAATTATTTGACTTTTGTTCATTTTCTTTATAAATAGAACTATTTCTTCATTTCAGTTATTATACATAATCCCTAACGTTTTTCCTAGTGATTATACATAATCCCTGAAAATTTTAGTGATTATATATAATCTCTTAACTAGCCAGTGATTCTGCATAATCCCTGAAAATTTCAGGGATTCTACATAATCACTGATTATACAAATTCACTGTAACATATATATATTTACCATTCAGGTCATACATATTGGTCTGAAAATAATTTCTACCAGCAAGATTTATATGAACAACATGTAGATTTAGTCGGAAAGGAAACAGATATACTTCTTAGACAGCGTTTGTTTTTGGTACGAGATGTAATTACAAACAGTATGCATCTTGGGTCGGGATTTACATACATATCAAGTGACTGAAGGTATGAGTTTACCTGGCAATGATCTTGATAGCATGTACGTTTTACATGGTATTAAAGTCGTCAATAGGGAACAGGATACAACAATCCCAAATGAATTTGCAACATTGGTAATGAAGATAGACACTATTCATCCAGGATTAAGCAGACTTTATTAGCTGGCGGTTTCTGGACATCTAGTTGACTTCTTTAAAACATTGTTATAAAAACCGACGAAGGGTTATATTTAGCACCCCATGAATACATTTCAATTTTTCAACAACAGCATACAACAGCTTTGTCTTTACATATTCCATGTGTTTCAGATAAATGTACGGCTTTGGATACAGCAGTATGTTTCCGTAATAAATCACTTCCATACATGTAAAACAGTTGGTTTATCGACAAAGAAAATAATTACCGTCGAATGCAGTTATTGATATCATAATGAGATTTGGATGTTTGCTGGTACCAATCGGACCTAAAACAATGACAAAAAATCAGTTCCTGTGGAGATTATCATTTTTAGTTGCAGAAAACAACTTTTACACTCATTTAACTATACCCAACTATTATACGACGGTCTACATAAATTAACATTGAAACACATCATAAACAAAAAGCCAGGTGTTCATATTTTCTGAAAACAACGTTGTTTTGGTTGTCAAAGGAAGTATCCATCGAGAGATTTCAATTCGAAAAACTGTTTCATTGTTTTGGTAAGTTAAGGTCGTGGTTCGAAAACTGCTACTGTCCAAATTATTTTATACCTGAACAAAATATGTTTCAAGGGAAAATAGATAATAGCAATAATCAGCTATTGCTGAGCGTTCTCAATAGCATTATTTGTGATCAAACTGTAGAACTGGCATCGAATGTATGTTCTATGAAGAACAACTCCTCAATTCAGCTAGACTTTTTGTTTTATAGGATTTTCGCCCAGTTTGGAAATCCCAAGAATCTTGATCTCTGTTTCCGTGGATTAATCGCAGTTCACTATCTGCTCCAATCAGAACCATCAATATATATTCGTGATGTATGCAGAAGATGGATATCAAATATGAACCAGTTTATACCAAAACAACTTTCGTCTCGGGTCAGAAGAAAGAATATCGAAAATAACGAAGCTGCTATCTTAACAATTTACAAGATGCCCTACAACAAGATGTTGAGACTATCTGGTCGTTGTATGCATCATTTTACTTTGTTATTGAACAGTATAATGTTATCCTCCGAATAGTAGATCATGTTCTATCAAAGTGTACAACGAATAAGGTATATTAAGGCTTGGTATTCTATCTCCAAAGACAGATCAATTACTATGCTAAGTATGTTAATATCAAGACCATCACATTGAATGAAAAGTTAAGATTAGTATTTATTTCTTCTGTTAGATAATTACAGCATTCGACTTTAATACCAAATGAGTTACAATTTGTAGATCCAAAAAGGACACATCACGGTACCTCCTGTTGTGCTGTCTCATTGTTTGAAATGTTTATGCTATTATCATCTCGGTGATTTGTTTAACAGACAACAAGCGTTGACAGATTTGTGTTTGACTGTGGAGGAACCAGAACAATTATCCTTGTCTTTATTAATTCGTGGTATGTGCTCAGAATTATCTGGTGATATGGAAACTGCTTTTTAGTGCTACAATAAAGCTTTATCATGCGATAATAAAATTTGTATCATAGCAAAAATCAGAAAATGGCTCTTGAAAAGACTTTTCTTCATAACCGAGAGGCATATATAAAAAGATCATAATATTTATCAAATGTTATGTGATTTGTTTCCTTTGAAAACTAGTTATTTCGATCATAATTGTTTTCCAATAAAACGATGAATAATTCGGTAATACACGGTGACACGACATCAAACAATAATTTAAGTAGAACTTCATCGATACAATCAAATCATGCATCATCATAATACAACATAGTGTAGACCAATGAAAAATCAAATATGTACCTCGTCTACAATAATTGACCGATACAAAGGTTGACTCTAAGTTTGGGATACTGCTGTGTTATTTACAATTTCCTGATGGATCCATGTTAATCTCTTTTTCCCTAAAAATTCAAACTAGCACCAACTCAACCATGCTGAGAGATGAATATTAAGGAGGAGAAACAAAAGATACCAGAGGGACAGTCAAACTCATAGATCGAAAAAAAAACAGACAACGCCATGGCTAAAAAATAAAAAAAGACAAACAGACAAATAATAGTACAGAAGAAACAACATAAAAAACTAACGACTAAGCAACACGAAACCCACCAAAAACTGGGGTGATCTCATGTGCTCCAGAAGGGTAAGCAGATATTGCTCCAAATGTGGCACCCGTCGTGTTGATTATTTTATCACAAATCCGGTAAAAAGTCTAGTTCGGTGGGTCACATTCGTAAAAGGAGAAGGGTCTTTAGTTACGACATTAGGGACATATCCGATAGCATCTGTAAAACGGTTATTCCCCAACGGTCAACCAACTCGTGATAGCGTCCGTACAATTTACGAAGGATGATTCGAACTTCACCATTTGGAACTCTTGGTTTGATAGCTTCCTTGTGAGCAGCAATCATCTATCAAGGAATAATTATAGGAAATACAAGCCCAGGAATATCGTATCAATCCATAATATATATATATTAAAAACCGATAATACATGAATAAATACCAGTAATAATACTTTCAGTGTGAGAAAAAGAAACAATTGCGTCAAATCCTCTAAAATATAGATACATACATTAAACCTATGTACACCAGAACAACTTTTGTCTCAAAAAAGTCAACAGTGACCCTAGAATCAAAAAAGTTTAAAAGACCAAATAAAGAAAGAAGTTGAAGAGCATTGAGGACTCAAAATTCCTAAAGGTTTCCAACAAACTGCTAAGGTAATCTTTTCCTTGAATACAATGCCCAAAGTAATTGTTTTAGTAAAAATTTTGTAAACAATTAATTCATCATTATGACCATATCAATGATAATTCATTTCAACACAGAAGGGCTGACTATTTGCCTGGTGATACCCTTGGTAATAAATGAAAACGCACTATATTAACTTAATGTATTAGAAACGCTTTCTCGATTTACCTCCATCAGGAACGTTCAAAGCGGCGATGTTAAACTAATGACCAGATGCCAACCGTTTCTTTTTAATCATCAGTAGACACCCACAAGAGGTAAATAAAATAAATGACAGAAAACACCAGTTAAAGCAGTAAAAAATAAAAACAACACGTTATAAGTTTCATGAGTCCGAAGCGCTTTTCTGGATTTACCTCCATCAAGAACGCCCAAAGCTGAATATTTGAAAACCAAGGATGTAAATGAACAACCGAAACAGTTGTAGAGCTTTATCATCAAAAAGGACATAAATAAAATTACCCAAATCCATCTAAAGTCAACTTTGCCTGAGGGAGTTGAAAACTTAATTCAAAATTTATTAACGGACATTTTCGAAAGGTTTGTTATAAATCATGTCAGTACCGAAGTACTTACCAAACAGATGATGATACATCCGAGGACTGATAGTTCACCAGCAGAGGTATCGACCCATTGGTGTTCAAAATGAAAACAACACATTATAAATTTCATGCGTCAGAATCCCTTTTTTAGATGAATCAACCTTCATAAGGAACTATATTGTATAGACTTTGATGTAAAAATCAAGAAATAGAATAAAAAAAGTAACTAAAGTTTGAAACTATACATTATCATAACGCAAATCAGTCTCATCTATGCATGATATAGCTATCAGTAAATCGCCATTTGCAAATTGATTGTATCGGCATCTTATTGGTAGCCATAAGGCAGGCTTGATTTTAATTAATTAGTAACACATAAGCTACTTATTATAGCTTCACCTCTACTTTACTCTAATTTGTCGATTAAAATGAATATTTTTCGCTCAAAATTGAACCATTATTTTACAGATTTTAAGATTTAGTTAACAAAGTCCTTATATTTGTATAAAGTAACATTCGTTTATAGTGGAAAATTGTATTAACGTTGAATAAGCTACAATTAAAAATTGCTTGCTAGTCCCTCTCTCTGATTACCTACCATTAGATAACTCTGGTTCAATTCCCAATCAATCTATCATCAAGGGAAGATCAATAATTCTAATTTAATTCATAGTCTTTTTAAAAAATGATGAACGGTTCTTTATATTGGTATGTAATCATTTTAAACGTTTCAAATTTATGAATTATATTCGTACATCAATGTTTTTGATACACCAATAACAAAAACTGACATATATTGAATTGATACATTTTGTAATTATTCAAAATTATATCAGAAACCTAAACTTAATTATAAAAAAAAGAACCTGTTAAGGGGAGACAATACTCGCATAACTTTTTCGAATTGGCACATAATACAACGGAATCACGGCCGACACTCGGCTAACCGAGAGATTGGTCGGTTAATCTATATTGAGTATGCGGCTATATCGGCGGTTGGTCTGTTAATCGGGTTGGCTAAAGTCTGTTAATCAGGTGTTATCGAGAAAATCATTGAAAGTTCAGCATGTTTCATTGTATAACTTTCGAAATATATTTTCATCATAAAAAGAATTCATGTCTAACAAAACAATTCATTGTACTGAATTCGGTGGTGTAATTATTATTTTTCTAGCTTCGATGTACGATCTATAAAATGAAAAGGCGGGTTACTCATCAATAGATTTATACACATTTTACACACATAAAATGTACACAAAATGACACATTGGTTAAATTTACTTGCATTCAATACTTTGAACATCGAAAAAAGAAAGGCATTCTGTTTGTTAACCATATTGATATCATTGTGTGAAAAATCTACACGAAAATCTGTATTTTGGTGACATAAATCAATCTTTATTTAAAACCTGGTCTGTTAATGGGTCGGATGTATAAAACCCGGTCTGTTAATTGGTCTGTTAAGAGTTATGAATGGCAATAAAAGTATAATTTTATTGCTATATGGGGTGTTATCAGATCAAACGAGTAGGCTCAAGACGAGCGGCTAAATTATACGAAAACAACACATGAGCAATGGAACATAACATATACGGAAACAACACATGAAATTGAAAATTGATAAAAAGAGTTTCAAAAAGTGCAATATTAAAGTAATATTAATTTCATCCAAGAATGATCGCATATATCATGTTGATTCTGTTTAATTGTCATGAATGACACAAATTTGTCATCTACATTGGTAACCAGTATATAAATCAGAGATAAACGTCGTAATGTAACTAAACATCAGTAAGTAAAATATATTGGGATGACAAAATATGAAAAATAAAGAAAGAATAATGAGTAAGATAAATAAAATGAAGAAAAAATGACATAACAATTTAAAAAATACAGAAATAAACAATACCCCCAATCCGGACCCTCATGGTATACACGAGAATCTGGATGGAAACGCAGAATATATAATAATATATAAGGACAGTAGAGAGTGATACATTGCTCAAAACGAGAGAAAAATAATACTTGTTTAAGAATACACACATGAAACACCGATGGCTGTTGAAACAGTAACGGATTGCGATGTACTTATATTGGCGACAAATTCTAGAAGTTTACATGCGGACAACTATGGTGGCAGGTTAATGCCATTTTGTGTTTTAGCGCTTAAGCGTTTTCGCCGCCTTACATATTCTATATGGCGAAAACGCTAAATTGCGAAGTCGAAAACGCTTAAACGCGAAACCGATTTCTCGTTTTCGACTTCACGATTTCGCCTTTTCGCGATTTCGCGTTTTCGCCCTATAGAATATGAAAGGCGAAATCGCGAAAACGCGAGATGGACTTCACCGGCCACCATAGACAACTGTAGTTCTCCTCTGCATTTATGTAGAATTGAAACTTAAAATAACCAAATGTAGCTGCATTCGCTCCTTTCCGTTTACTTCTTTAGGGAGATTTGTAGACAACATATGATTAAGTAATAGAAGAAAAGAACCAATTGGATGCTGCTGACGAATTAGGGTCTAACGTTCAGTGACAAATATCATGTTCATATGTGAACGAGAACACGTTATATGTACCCTGTGTTGTATTAGAAAGACACTTTCAATCGGAATTGAGAACGTGCTACTTCGAACAGACACAAACATTAAGGCTGATTGAAAACGCCAATAAAAAATTCATGCATATTCCAGAGGCCAAACCATATCACGCTATATTGAAGTGACACACCCTTCAATAAAATGCAAAGAAAGTCAAAATAAAAATGCTCTTTCTAGGATACTGTGGCACCGTATTGTCATTTTTCTTTACTCAGGAACATCTCATTCTTAAATTTTTCAAGGGTAAAATATAAAGGTAGCAAAATTATTGTCGTGGCTAAATAACTCGTAACTGACACCATTTCAATTGTCCAACCCATTAACAGACTTTATTCCCATAATTTTCACTAAAACGTGGTATTATTCACGTTATTTTACAATTATGAAATATTTACTAATGTCAATTTATTTTTTAGAACCATTTTTTTTTTGAGAACCACAGTACTATTTTTTGTCCTTTAAATGATATCTAAACTTGTTTTTTTTCGCCTTTTATTAAAAAAATTGTTATGCGTATAAGCATAAATACTACATACTTGCGCGACGCCTTTTAGTTTTACTGAAAACTGCGCAGACTAAGAAATGTTTTTACAAGTGCAAAATGTTCTATGATAGATATCATTTTGTCAGACACTTTTCTTTTTATGATTTGGTTCTTATAACATGCCAAAAATCTGTATATTTGATAGAGTTTAACATTAAATTAAGCGTTTTACTCTTAACAGACGTATAACCAACCCAATTAACAGACCAATCGCCCATATAGCCGCATACTCAATATAGATTAACCGAACAATCTCTCGGTTAGCCGAGTGACGGCCGTGGGAATGTCACTCTTGCATACAAATGGCACATCAATATAATTAATTAACAGTGCAATCGTGCTCCACCTTCAATGATGATTCTAAATTATAAATATAACCGAAAGTTGTTAATCTACAGATAGTGAAGACTAATGAAAGCTAACCCACTGTAAAAATATTTCTTTGATTTTTTAAAAACTTCCTCAGAAAAATGCTCGAGCCACTTGACTTTCATAGCTCAAAATTAAGGTTTTTACACAATATTTGAATAAAGTAGTTAAAGATTATTCGCTTCTCAAAGTGTAAGACGCAATAAAAATCGTATGCTTGCACCATCTTAACGAAATTCGGATTTAATTAAGTCCTGAACATTTCGACATTTCTTCGTTTATTTTTATCAAAACCGGTTTTAAACAAATCACAAGTACGTGTTAAGATCCGACTAAATACCTATTTCCCGATATGGTCAGGTAAATTTGCTAAACAACCCACCAGACACATAACGACGTGCAACTTAGTACATGAGGTATTATTTAAGTAACAGAAAATTATCATGATAGTGATAGTTACACAAAGATAATTAACATGTTGATGTCATGTGTTTACATCAATGTGCTTCGAACAATAACATTGTTCTCTAAATGATATATAGATAACAGCCTTCAAAATGAAAACCAAATTGTGAAGGACTATCATGAACACTTCTCTATTCGTGTTCATGTTTTATTGAACAATTACATGATAAGGAGTCGTCAACGGGAAATGTTTTCTGTCAATTTACTTTAAAAATGTGATAAGGTCAGTTAAAGTGTCAAATATTTTAGATAATCTTTTGCGGTAGCACATCTTTATTAAACAATCATTTCATATATAAGAATAATAGGACAAAACTAAAGAATACTGAACAATGACCTAAATAATTTTAGAATACAGGAATTATTGATTAATTGTTGATTGAATAACGTCAAGTTGCAACTATGTAATGCATATTCAAGTGGATTCTTTATAAATGCAGAAAGCGTACATCTGATAACTCCGATTATGACGTAGTGTGGCAATGAGAACCTAGTATCCGGAGTACCTAAGTTCACACCCGTTTTTTATGATTGTTTTGGTGTAGCTCAGTCTTTAATCTTTATGTAGGTTTTGTGGACTTAATCGGTCTGTTTTTTTCGTTTTTCCTTTGTACCATGGCTTTGTCAATTTTTTTCGACTTGAATTTTTAATGTCGCAATGTAATCTTCTGTCTCTTATTGTATGTATCTGCGAAATCAAATGATAAAACACATCAAATGAATGGACATCAATTCATTATCATGACGTCATAGGTATATTCCCGATGTCAAATTTTCACTATTTTATACGTCCTTATTCAATATCCTAACATATGACAACTACTGACAAGGTTCTTGCATGTTTAAAAATAGATTAAAACAACACTTTATTGATGTCATGTGTTCTGGATTAATTCATCAGGAACGTCCTTAGCCTAAAAAATGTCGAACAGTCAAATGCAATATGAAGCGGGTTAGACTTGCCTTCCAGATGTCAACCGTGACCTTTAAATCTTGATCTGTGAACTTTAAAGAGTTAAACAAATGACAGGAAATACAAGTGAAACTAATAACATAGTTTTCTTAGACAATTTGTATGGAACGCTAACCGTAAGTGAATATTGATGAAGGCCGTACGGTGACCTATAGTTGTTAATTTCTGTGACATTTTGGACTTTTGTGGATAGCTGTCTCATTGGCAATCATACCACATCTTCTTTTTTATATTGATAAATATTCTTGAAGGGTTATATACCATGTTCTACTAGTCCGTAACTAAAATAAGGAAAACCACCATGATTTTGAATTCCGAATTTGATTGGTATGTTTGTTTTTTTAAGAATTAAACAAAGAAGTCTCATGTTGTGCCTCGAAATTTGTTGTCTAAATATTTAACCCATTCCGAAGAGTACGAATAGTATAGAAACGTCAAGTGTGTATGTTTGACATCGTGAATATACCTGTTATTTTGAATCAAAGACGATATAACAGTTTTACATTAATTGCATTTTTAAGGCAAAATATTTTCAAAATGAAAACCAAATTTTGTAGGACTATCATAAACACTTCTCTATTCGTGTTTATGTTTCATTGAACAATCATATTGATAAGGAGTCGTCAACGGGAAATGTTTTCTGTCAATTAACTTTAAAAAAAGTGACAAGTTCAGTTAAAGTGTCAAATATTTTAGATAATCTTTTGCGGAAGCACATCCTTATACAAAACAAAATCATTTCATATATAAGAATAATGGGACAAAACTAAAGAATATTGAACAATGACCTAAACAATTTTATTATACAGGAATTATTTATTAATTGTTGATTAAACAACGTCACGTTGCAACTATTTAATGCATATTCAAGTGGATCCTTTACAAATGCAGAAAGTGTACATCTGAAAACTCCGATTCTGACGTAGGGTGGTTATGAGAACCTATCCCGAGTACGTAAGTCCACCCCTGTTATTTTTTTTTGTGGGTTTCGTGTAGCTCAATCTTTATGTAGGTTTTGGTTCTTTTCTTCGTTTTTCGTTTGTACCTTGGCTTTGTCAATTTTCTTCGACTTGAATTTTGAATGTCCCAATGTAATCTTCTGTCTCTTATTGTATGTATCAGTTACAAAAAAAAGGAAAATTCAAAACGGAAAGTCCTAATCAAATGTCGAAATCAAATGATAAAACAACCGTGTCTTTTAAATCTTGATCTTTGAACTTTAAAGAGTTAAACAAATGACAGGAAATACAAATGAAACTAATAACTCAGTATTCTTTTGCAATTTGTATGGAACGCTAACCGTTATTGAAAGTTGAAAAATATTCTTGAAGGTTAGATACCATCCTCTACAAGTCCGTAACTTAAATAAGGAAAACCACTATTTTGAATTCCGAATTTGATTGGTATGTTTGTTTCTTAAGAATTAAACAGAGAAGTCACATGTTGTGCCTCGAAATTTGTTGTCTAAATATTTAACCCATTCCGAAGAGTACGAATAGTATAGAAACGTCAAGTGTTTATGTTTGACGTCGTGAATATACCTGTTATTTTGATTCAAAGACGATATAACAGTTTAACATTAAGTGCATTTTTAAGGCAAAAAATTTACTAAAATGGAATTTATTTTAAGACGTGGCATTTGAATGCCACAAAAATCCGTTTACGTAGCTCTACAACGCGTCATAGGCAAAATAAAAATACAATACAGATATTATCTCCTAAATTAACTATATAATACAGATCAGATTATGGTGATATATCAGGAAGTTAAATAAAAGATAATAGCTGAAGGTTGAAACTTAACATTATTATGACGTAAATCAATTTAATCTTGAGTTATCAGTTAATCGCCATTTGTAAATTTGCTGTATTGATATGGGCGTATAAGTACCGTATTGGTAGCCGAAAGGTATGTATAATTTAAATTAATGATAGTTACACATCAGCTACTTATCACAGCTTGACCTCTACTTTGCTGATTTTGATTACTCCTTTTAACTCAAATCACAGAAATAAGAAGATGTGACATGAGTGGCAATGCGACAACTCTCCAGCCAATGATTATAGGTCAAGTACGGTCTTCAACTGGGAGTCTTGTCTCACACCAAACAGCAAGGTATCATCTTTGAAACAAATATTCCATAACGGTCAACCAACTCGTGATGGCGTCCGTAAAATTTACGACGGAATGAATTCAACCTCACCAGTTTGAACTTTTGCTTTAATAGCTTCCTTGTGAGCAGCAACCTTCTATCAAGGAGATCATAATAGGAAATACAATCTCTAGAATATCGTATTAACTGGGAGATAAATACTCCATATGCAGGCGCCGCTGGAATTTTGCTACATAGAAATGGAAAGTTCAAAATTGGGAAGCTGTAATCATCCCTTTTGTTGTAACATCATTATGAACATTTTATGTGTAACAGTCATCTAAGTGAAAACATTATTATGTAGGTAGGCCTATCGGAAAAACTGTTCTAATCATTGAATAATCGAAAAAGAAAACAAAGAATAAAATCTCAATGCAAATCCATTTTCTAAAACATAACTTAAAAAAAGGAGAAAATAACACTTGATACTTTGTGATATCCACATTTTTAAGCATTGTATCTGCCTTGCAATTTTTCTATGCAAGAGATGTGTATGTGACGTGTTTTACTAGTTACAATTTCTTCCTTTCAAACTGAGTAAACATATTTTATAAAGCCAAGGCAAATTCACTTATTCAAGAGCACTTGCACTAAATTTGCAAACATTTGAAACAAAATGATATTAATCAATGTTTCGTAATTATGCTTAGCACTTAACAACAAGTTTTCAAAGCAAACTTATTATCAGGATAAATTTCTTAGAATACTGGAAGATATTCATGAATGGGAGTCTCTTGATATATGTGCTTGATTTGAAAATATTAGTATAATAAACATAAAATTGAGAATGGAAATGGGGAATGTGTCAAAGAGACAACAACCCGACCATAGAACAGACAATAGCAAAAGGTCACCAACAGGTCTTCAATGCAGCGAGAAATTCCCGCACCCGTAGGCGTCCTTCAGCTGGCCCCTAAGCAAATATATATATACTAGTTCAATGATAATGAACGCCATACTAAACTCCAAATTGTACACAAGAAACTAAAGTTAAAAATATTACAAGACTAACAAAGGCCAGAGCCTCCTGACTTGTGACAGGCGCAAAAATGCGGCGGGGTTAAACATGTTTATGAGATCTCAACCCTCCACCTATACATCTAGTCAATGTAAAAAAGTGAACTTTTATATAAGATCTAGATATCAGCATTGACTAGCATTGAATCGTCTGATTGTTTCATGGTAACATGTTAGCCTATAGTGCAGAAGGTCGTGGTTCGATCTATGGCCGGATAACTCTTTTATTTTGGCATTTGCTGGTTTTCCACAAAGCAAGAATTTGTTCATCATTTTTAAAGTTAATTTATAGAAAATGGATTTGCATTTAAAACCCATTCCCAATATAAAAGAGTAAGAGCAAAGGATGGTCAGTCGAAACTAAAATAATGTGTACAACCAAAGGGACATACCTTCTTTTGGGCTGTTATCTTTAGAATAAAGTATAAAGTAATCCCGCTCAGTCTGTGGGTCTTCTTTAAAGCAGGGTTTCAGATTTCTTTCGCAAAAATAGTTTCTTGTCCTCCAGTTGCACATAATCTGCTACTGGGCGTTAAACAGCCATATATTTACCTCTTTTACTGAAGTTCATTTATCGTTATTTCTTCTTTTTAGGGATACACAACCACTGATAAAAAATCGTAACTTTTGAAATATATTACGCCCATTGTTTTGAGTGTTTTTAAACATTTTTTTCTACAAATAATTTAACTCTAAACAACTAAACTTCTAAAGAACTTCGGGATAATTTTAGATCTCGATCTTACTCTGAAATCAATTCTCATTTTTTTTTTTTTCAACCCTGAATACCAACATCCCCCATGAGAAATTGAAAAATGGTCGATCAGATTTATCCACAATGCTTTTCAAAATGAAAATTGTAGCATACGCTATAAATTCGTTACTTTGACATACCATACGGCATATTTTGTTATAGTGAATATAAAGGTAAAACATGCTACACAGTGAAACAAGTGATCAGCATGCTGGTGTTTCTTATTGACCACATATTCGTTGAATTTGGAGGTAGACTTTTTCAATAAATTGTCAGTATTCCTATGGTAAAGAACTGTGCGCCAATTCTTGTCGACCTCTTCTTATTTTCATATGAGTCGGAGTTCCTTCGGACAATTATCAAAAACAAGAACACCAATGAAGCCAGATCATTTAATTTCACATTCAGATATATATGATGATGTTTTTTCAATAAACAATCCAAAGTTTTCTGATTGTGTTTCATCAATATATCCTCCAGAACTAGAAACTACAACAACAGACACGGCTGCCTCATCCTCGTTTTAAGACTTTTACCTAGATTTTGACAAGAACAGTCATCTCAGTACCAGAATCTATGACAAACGAGACGATTTTAATGAAATCGTCAATTTCCTCCACCTTATTTAGTAACAATTTACCAACTTCACCTGCTAATGGGATATACATTTCCTAACTCATTGGGTATTCAAGAGCTTGCAGCTGCTACTCATACTTTGTAAAACATCACCAGTGTCTGAGCAAAAATTCGATGAACCAGGTCTACGTCAAAGAACGTCAAGTCCTTTTTCTAAAAAAAAAATTCACCGGAAGATACCAAGACCTTGTTGATATTCTGTATCAACTTCACAAATAAATCATGATAGTCTTGATGTATAGATTCTAGGTACTGACGTTGTTTGTCATCTTATTGACGTTTTTTCTTTTATTTGTCTTTGTAAATTATTAACAATTACTGTTTGGTCCATTTTTTGGTACTATCCTTTAGTCGTGGCTCGTTACTTGTACATCCTGCTATTGTGTAATCATGATGTGGTATTTTTTTGTATTCTTGTGTTTCATTTTTGTGTATGTACTTTGTCTATATGCCATTTTGTTTTTCTTTGTTGACATATTTGTTTGTCTTTATAGTGATTGAGATTATGACACAATGTTGACTGCTGTACCCCTATTTTGACATTTTTATCTATTGTGTCTTTTAATTTTGTTCACATATTGTTGTTAAAATAATGGAATTTTATTCGATTGTCATACCAGTGAGAGGTTTAGCTAGCTTTCAAACCAGGTATAATCCACCATTTTCTACATAAGGAAATGCCTGTACCAAATCAGGATTATGACACTTGTTTTCCATTTGATAGATGTGTTTCAGCTTTTGATTTTGCCTATTGTTTAGGGACTTTCTGTTTTTAATTTTCCTTTGAGTGCGGTTTTTTTTTTTTTTTTTTTTTTTTTACTTTTTATACATTTGTAATAATTAAATAAACAAAAATATATTTTAACGATAAAAGAATGATTATTGCAATGGGAAAAATCATGGAACAAAAGTCTGATCTTTTTTAGTACAAAGTTTAATCAGTTAATTTCATTTTGATCAATTAGGTTCAAAGCAGATCTTTTTTCTCCAAACATTCAGTCCATTCTATTTGTTTATAAGATGCTTAGCTAGTGTTTGATCAAAACAATTACGTATTTTTCTATGATTTTCGATTGTCCATTTGGTATATGTTCGCAATATTGTATTAATCTAAAAACAACTGTTCAATCTGAATCCTAAACAAAAATACTTCATATATCTCAGCTTTGGTAAGACGTCAGTATTTTGTATTTTACTTAATAAAACATTTTTTTGTCAAATTTTCTTTTACATTGCACATGTCATGTGGGGATTCATACATAGTCATACTTTATTAACACAGTCCGTTCGTGCTGAGCACTTATGTTTATAGTATGTATATTTTAGGCGTTGAGGCCTTCACGAACTCGGGTGTGTCTATTTTTTGTGTTGGATTTTGTCGGTTTATGTAATGTATCCGGTTGTTTTCTTTAATTAGTTAATACTTCTGTTTTATCATGTGTATCTTTTATATAGTCATTTTATAAAATTTACTGTTTGCAAAAGTATAAATAATTCTAAATAATAGGGATGTTCTTGTCCCAAACAGAAAACCCTGGCCGTTTTTTGCACAATTTTTTTGAACTTTTGGTCCTTGATGCTGTATACAATTGTATACAATTGTTTGACCTTTTCGTAACGTAGGTAAAAGCTCTAAAAATGGATTTTAAATGAACGTTAACTTAAGCAACAAAATGAAAGTTCATTTCTATCGTTTTCGTCAATTCCCGTTTTAGGTATGCAAAAATGAATACAAATACCAGTGGTGAAAATGAAAATGAACTTGTGTATGGAATGAGAAAAAAAGCGGATTCGGAAGAAGATGGAGTTACACGCTTTCCTTGTCGTCGAAGACAAAGACACACCTCAACTCCCCAGCAACAATTTGACGGCCGAATAAGTATCTCTAATGACGATTTTGGTATCACTGTAAACCAGTTTGAAAAGGAATTTAAAGCCTGTTTGGAAAGGAGAAAACAAAACTCGCAGTGGATTCTGAACTTAAGATATCCAGTTAAATCTTCGAACGAATACCTGGAATATTTAGGAAACTGTATCGATTATGATGAAGGTAATCTTAAATACAGATTACATAAATGTGTTTCATGTTAGGAAAATGTTTACACACAACTACCTAAAGACATTTCGTAAATGCTAGCACTATACCGATCACAACTAAAAGTTGCTTTTGTTCATCTAGCTGGTTTTTAATTCATATGTGATATAAAAATAATAAAAATACATTAACAAAATAGACGAATAACATTTTCCAAAGAAAAAATCTTAGTTTAAAACTTCAAACATTCTTACGGCTATAGTATATACCATTCGAAAGCTTATTATCAATATTGTTTGTAATATTGAGTCATCATCAAGTCGTTTAGTGCAATTTTCGTTTCTAGTCCAGTCAAACTAAGATATAACCTCAAACTAATTGCAATAGAAACTGTTTTAGTTCTAATCTATAGCATTATGCCCTTTATATACACAGAAAAAAGTCCCATAAAATCTAACTTAAGGACAACTCAAAATCAGCATTTTTAATTTACTGTGGAAATTAACATTGGAAGGGGAGATAACTCTTGCAAAAATGAGTATTTTTGGACATTTTTTTGTTGTTTTTCTTGAAATTTATGTAAAGTATGATACTTTGATGGGGTTATAAGTTTGTATTTGACTAAATTATATAATCTTCTGCTCATGAAATGTACAAAACCGAAGTGTTATGGGTAGTTTTATTTTTTTTCATGCACTTTTCGTTAAAGAAATTGCAAATTTGAAGCTTAATAAGTGTGAAAATTTGGTATTGTTTATATCTGTATATTATATTTTTTCAGCAACTTACTTTAAACTTTAAACCACAAAAAGAAGAATACATGCTTAATTATTTTATTAAATTTGAGATCCTTTACCTTGACATGTTGAAAAATTCAATAAATGGTCAACTAATGAATTACGAAATCTAGATTTTAGCTTGATAAAATAAATGAAAACACCTTTAGAGTTGTTTGTTATACTCTAAAGACCGCTAAAAAATCAATAATCAATACATTCTGATGAATAGAAGCGGTAAAGTTATAATTTTGTATCAATTTTTATTGATATTTTTGCCTTTTTTGCAAGAGTTATCTCCCTTTTCAATGTAAATCTCCATTGGAATTTTAAATGATGATTTTTTTAGTCTTCCTCAAGTTATATTTTATTGGACTTTTTTCTGTGTATATTTGGGGTATAATGCTAAAGATTAAAACTTAAAAATCTTCTGTTGCAATTACTTCCGGGTTAGGGTCAAATTTATGCTAGATTGACTGGAATATTCATCAAGGTCTACTGTCAAACATTTGATTCCGAAATTCAGCTTAATTTTCATTATTCAAGATTCATTATTAGAGTTAAGAGATTTTTTTCTACTGATATATATGCAATATGTATCGCTTCAAATTAATAATATTTAGCCATAAAGCTGGAATTTCTTTGCAATGTTACCTCATTAAATACTTTTTTTTTGTTTTCTAAACAAGTTCTCGTTACAGTGTGCTAGTGACTTAATACGATATAAATGGGTCAGTAAATTACATGTGGGGATTCGAGCTGGGTCAGTAAACTCAGCGAAGCTTGAATCCCCATATGCAATTTACTGACCCCATATATACCGTATTACGTCACTAGCACACTATGTAACGAATTTATCTTACCGACTATTTAAACGTGTGAAATGAAGACTAGTGACCTATAAAAATAGCAAGTCTTCAATACTGTTAGCATTAAGAAACTACTTCCATTGATCCTACACAAACAGATGCCAACAACAGCTTAATTGTTAGGATAAAGTGTGTTTTATGAATTTATTTCCATCTTAATCATCAATTTCTCGCGAAGCTCGCATCACCATATGGAATTTACTGAACCATTTATATCGTATTAGGTCACTAGCACACCGTGTAACGAATTTATCTTACCGACTATCTTTACATGGGGTATTTTGACTAGCGGTCTATCAAATTCTTCAATACTTGGTACTAAAATCCTACTTCTATTTGTCTAGTATACAGAAAACAAAAGCCTACAATAACATTTTTAGCTCTAAATTTATTTTATGAATTTATATCAATAGTTCATTAGATGTATCAATTTCTTCGTCTGTTGAATCCTTTCAGATTTCTTTTTTTTTGTTTTAAAGAGGAAGTAACTCCGTTATGCCAACAATAAAAAGTTTATTAGCTTTAATTACGTTTAATGATTTTATTTCAAACTTTCATCATCATTTTCGTCGTCTAGTGAAGCCTTTCAGATTTTTCCTCAACACCGTGTTGTTTTTATGAAGGGGTGTGGCATCTCTTTTTGTTTTTAAAGGGAAGTAACCTTACTTTAAACCCCATATGGTAACTAACCATTTATGATAACTAACCCTGTATTTTTTAAAAATTAACGTAGAGATGATTGCAACTCTTATTTTTATGGCTTCATTGTTAGCAGCAACCCTCTATCAATGAAATAATGATAGAAAGAAAACAGACCAAGAATTATCGTATCTACCAAGGGTAGACAATGTTATGCAGAGCAAAGTTTGGATAATAGCGGAAACGGCCTTTTCTCTTTTTAAGAAAAAGTAAATATTTGATTTAACATTACAACTATTAATTATGTAACTTTTATTAGTTGATCTAGCACATCTGAATATTATCAATGAAAAACCTTCTCTAATGCATCAATTTAAATCTTGCATATATGCATGTTTATCTTTTAGGTTATGTGATTCGATCGGAAAATGATTCTCACGAGAAAAACTTATTTGAACAACTTGTAAAAATAGTCGGTAGAGAAAACGACATACGCCATAGACAACGGCTATTTCTTATACATGATGTTATATTTAATATTATACATCATGGATTAGGATTTGGATATACTTACATATCAAGCGGAAGTTTATCTGAGGGAATGAGTTTACCTGGCAGTGACTTTGACATTATGTATACTGTGGACTATGTACAAGTTATAAACAATGTAGAGAAAATGAATTATCTAAATAAATATATAACACTGTTGATGGAGATAGACCCCGTTCATCCAGGATTTAGCAGACTAAAATTGGTTGGCGATTTTCGAAATCCTCATCCAGAACTTATAACGATGATAAAAAAAACCAACGAAGGTTCATACATAGCACCCTATAAATTCGTTAGAAATTTTCAAAAACTACAATCAATGCCTATGTCTTTACATGGTCCATGCATTTTAGATACAGAATCAGATGTGGATTTTGCACTTTGTTTCCATAACAAATCACTCCCGTGCAATGCAAGACAATGGGTTTATAGACAAAGAAAACAATGGCCGCCTGCTGTAGTTATTGATACTATAATGAGATCAGGATGTATGTTAGTACCAATCGGACCTAAAACAATGACAATCGATAATTTGTTATGGAGAATATCTTTTTCTGCTGCAGAAAAACTACTCGTGCACTCATTTAACTATACGCAATTATTATGTTACAGCCTTCTCAAACTAACATTAACACAAAACATAAACGAACAACCTGGAATAAAGGATTTGTTATGTTCTTATTTTTTAAAAACAGCATTATTCTGGGTGTCAGAAGAAGTGTCTATCGAGACATTTCATTTAGCTAATATTTTTCGCTGTTTTATGTTGTGTATGTTGAAATTAAGATCGTGGATAGAAAACTGCTACTGTCCTAACTACTTTATACCTGAACAAAACATGTTCCAAGGAAGGGTCAATATGTCTAATAACCAGATATTACTGAGGGTTATTGATGGAATTATGTGTGATGGAATAATTGGACTGACATCTAATGTACTTTCTAAACGCCTTACATCAACTATGGAAACTGTATCCTCCATTCAGCTAGACTTTTTGTTTTATAAGATTTTCGACAACTTTGGTTTTCCAAAGAATACAGCTGACTCTATTCGAGGATTAATCATTGTTACTTCTCTGCTTCAGTCAGAATCATCCTCATATGTTCGTGACGTTTGTAGACGGTGGATCTCCAAAGTCAATCAGTATATACCTCAACAACTTCCTTCATTGGTCACTGGACAGAATGTCGAAAATACATATATACGAAGATTTTATCATACACATTTACAAGATGCCATAAAACAAGATGCCGTAACTGGTTGGCTGTTGTACGCATCGTATTACTATGTTATTGGACAGTACAACGTTACACTCCGAATAGTAGATTATGTTCTATCAAAGTGTACACCGCATAAGATTTATGCAGGTATATCATTATATAATCAAAAAGTGATAAATGATTATTCTGAACATTTCCAATCGAAATCCATAAAATTGAGCGACAAGATAAAATTAGTGACAATTTCTCCTATAGAATACTTACAGCATTCTTCTCTAATACCCGATGAGCTACAACTAGAAATTCAAAACGGTAACATTTCCATACCTCCAGTTGTGTTGTGTCATTGCCTGAACTTTTTAAGTTTTTACCATATCGGTGGTCAATGTAACAAACCACGAGCATTATGGAATTTGCATTTAACTGTTGCAGAACAATATTTTATTTTATCAGATCAACTATCTCTATCATTTACAATTCTTGGTGTGTGCTATGAATTATCTGGTGATATATCTGCTGCTTTGAAGAGTTACGACACTGCTTTACGATGCCAGAATGATATTTGTATGTCAGCAGAAATCAGGAAAACAAATCTCTTAAAAAAGACAGGATGATTATTATTGGTGATTTAGATGATTAACTTCTTTGAGTTCTGAAAAATGCTCTTAACAATTAAAACCTGGATAGTAATTTCAATCATATCTGTGAAATAAGTTTAAAAATATAACAGATATATCTTTTGCAACACTGTCGTCACTCATCTGCCTGAATGAGATGTTAAACAGTCAACCGACTTCTACATAAAACGGATAGCAAACATCATTTAACACTTGCAAACAATTCAACATGAATTTACCTCTAAGAGTGTGTAAAACATTACATTTTAGATGATTCAGGACTTCACGATGTCATATAACAAATGTGTACACTTACAATCATGTGTTATGACCATAGATCATTTTTCTCGATTCAAATAATTGTGAAAAGGTCTCTGGACCTGAACCCGTGTTATTTTAGATTATTATTTAAAAGGAACCCTGCAAATATACCAATACATTATCATGAATATTTACAAGACCATTTAGGTTCATATATTTTGCTTGGGTGGTCGCTTTTAAAAGGAAAGATAAAAAAATCAGCTACTTCATTCATACTATTTGAGTTTAAAGCAACTATATGCACAGAATTGTTTTTGTATATACACATGTTTGATTTAGAAGAAAAACCAAAATGGTACAAAAATAAAAATAATAACACCATTACAAACAAA
The DNA here is from genome assembly GCA_019925275.1 of Mytilus edulis. Classification (NCBI taxonomy): domain Eukaryota; kingdom Metazoa; phylum Mollusca; class Bivalvia; order Mytilida; family Mytilidae; genus Mytilus; species Mytilus edulis. Next base: position 44,483,672 of record CM034362.1, read on the forward strand.
GTTCCATTTTAATATTCTTGTACGTGTCAATAAATAAAACAAATCTATTTTCTTTTAGAAATTTACCTGTGATAATATAAACGCCACCAAAAAAAATACGTCACTTTTTGTGATGTTGGGGCATTCATGTGACGCTCAGTTTATATTTCGTTTGTGGTGTTTAGGTGTGCTGTCGTAAATGCATGGGAGGTGTCCGTTGTTATTTTGCGGTTTACATGTTGTAATGTACTATTATATTATTTATTTATGTATTTCTATGTGCTGAGTGTTCTTGTGTTTGTTTGTACTTATTCATGTCACGTAATTACCATTAATTTTCCTGTAAATTAAAAAATAAGAACTCCTCCTCATCGCGCCCCCGATGAGACAGTATGTTGATTAAATAACCTTATAGCATACAGGTTTTCATTTTTTTTAAAAAGGTCAATACGAGCGAAAAAAAACATACTAAAAAATTATTCGAGACCAGACTTACATAATTTTATCGAGTTTCTGCCTAGCAATTTATTTCTTTATCTTTAGAAATACCATAAACACCTATTGAGGAAATAGTTCCTTAAGGAATAAGTCAGCGTTACAAACTGTGTCTTTCGAAGGAAGTGTAGCTAAATAGGCAGTTACTCAAACCATAGGACTAGTATTCATATTAATGCGAGAATGTAAGTTCAATGTAACATATTCTTTTACAATAATAAAAAAGCACGTTATCTCCCTTTTGCCACAAAACGTTAACTCATTAATTTAATTTAACATTATCATTAGTTTTCCAGAGTTTCGAATCGCCAAATGTGTCGTCATTATATCGTATTTGTTTTTTTTTTCTTTTCTTTCTTTTTATCTTTTTTTATTTTGGTGGGATGGGGAGGGGTCTAACAGCAATATCATCGTGATTCCCAAGCTATTGGTTCTCTTTAATGTTGACTGTATTTTGGTCTAGTCAGTTTCTGTATACGATGTTACTAGTCTGTATTTTTACTATTAGTCATTGAGTTTCTTGGATTTTTGGTAGAGAGGTGAACATATATAATCAATTAACGGTAGTCTTTTTTCATTCTTTTACATATATTTATCTTGAAAACAACATTAACAAAGTGAATTTAGTCTTATGAAAAAGCGTGGTATCAAGAGGAACAACAAATTATTCCATGAATCAAAAGAGAAAAAGTGAAAAAAAGAAGAGTTTTTTTGCGTCCTACATTACCGTATGAGGTACATACAACAATTCAGAGACGAACAGCAAATAGGCAGATAAGTATGTTTAGTTGTCGTTTGTTGATGTGGTCCATGAGTGTTTCTCGTTTCTCGTATTTCTATACAGATTAGACCGTTGGTTCACCTGTTTGAATGGTTTTATACTAGTCATTTGTTGGGACCTTTATAGCTTGCTGTGCGATGTGAGCCAAGGCTCCGTGTTTTGACCTATGATGGTTGACTTTTACAAGTTGTGATTTGGATGGAGATTCGTCTCATTTGCACTCAGATATACCACATCCTTTTTATATCTAGCTTAATACGGTATTTGAAAAAAAAACATTGCTATCCTTTCAACGAACGTTATTGTTCAATCTGTCTTATAATTAGATTTAGAAATTTCTAGTTACAATTTGAAGTACTCTTGTTAACATTTTTAAATTTTTGTATTTTTTTTTTTTTTTTAATAAATCTTTTATTGCACATTTCTCTGCTGTTTACAACTTACTCGACTAACAGAATTCAGTCGGGTATCCCTGTAAATTAGTTACTGTTTACACTGCATGAAATGATACGTTTACAAAATTTATTCATAAATTAAATTTCTAGTTTTGAATTTCAGGTCTGATTTATGAAGAATTATTTTAGTAGTTTATGAAAGTTTAATAATTTTTTTAAATTTCTTATTTTCTTAAGTTTAATTCCGATTTATGGGTTATTAAACTTGTTATTTATTTGAAAAATAATAGCAGTTTAAATTTGTTATTTAAAAGGTTTAAATCTAGTTTATCACCGTTAAATTTTTCGTTTAAATATACGTTTATTTTTTATCAAAACTACTAATATCAGACGATTTAACTGAAATTTAATTTAGATTAAATAACAAGTTTATACTGATCAATTTTTGTTCGGTAAATTTGAAATTTAATGCCAGTTTTGGTATACGTTTATTTTTTATCGAAACTACTAATATCAGACGATTTAACTGAAATTTAATTTAGATTAAATAACAAGTTTATACGGATCAATTTTTTTTCGGTAAATTTGAAATTTAATGCCAGTTTTGGTAACGTGTTTTACATTGTTTTATCGGGGCCATTTATAGCTGACTGCGGTATGGGCTTTGCTCATTGCTGAAGGTCGAACGGTGACCTATAGTTGTTAATGTCTGTGTCATTTTGGTCTTTTATGGATAGTTGTCTCATTGGCAATCATACCACATCTTCTTTTTTATATTATGTTTCTTGTTTAATTTCAATGATGAAGTAACTCTTCTTCTTAAGGGTCAACAAGGCTTCACTACTGTCATATGAATACATGTTGTACAAAATAAAATGGAGCGAAAACGTTATTAAGAAAACAAGACGACTTTACGATCGGGCTTATTATAATTGTTCAAAAGGAAGAAGAAGAAAAAAGAAACTTTCGTTGAAAAAATATTTACAACTTACGTAAATCAATATTTAAATCTTGAAAATCCCCCAAACCTTTAGAGATTTTCAAGTAAGTAAAGGTCTTCGTCGGATTTCCATGGACGTTCTGTTTATCTTTTATCCCAGTAACAGAAAATACAAAACACAACAAATAACAAGAGCTTGGATAATGGCTAAATTTCATTGATTGATTTTTATCGTCTTTTATAAGGAATAATTCAGTTATGAATAGTTTAAACAACATGTATTTATCGAAGTACATATGTACATATCAACAACACAAATAGAATATATTTTTAGAAACAAGCAGTTTTGATTATCCCCCTTATTATAAACTAAATATATTTTGACATTTTGACATTTTTCTTTCATTTGATATTTATAATAATCATATATATACGAAATTTACTTCTATACAGTGCACTTTGTCAGATATTTTTTAATTATCGTATTACTTTTTTGATAATATTTATGATGGGATGTAACTCTTTTTGTCAACAATCATATCTGTTTCAGAGGAAAATATTTATTTTAAAAATAAGTTATCTCCCATTACATTGGAAAGCGTAAAGATTTAAGATTATACATTTTAAAATTTGTCTTTCTTTTTAATATATTCAACACAGTTTTACAGATGGGTGGATAATTCTTTAAAAAAAAAATAACCAAATGTGCCGCATACTAGTATAAAAGGGCACACTAAAAAAAAAGTAAAAGCTGCTTTAGCGCAAATTTCACAATATTCACGAAGTAAACGGGATTTTTTTTCCCAGTCGTCGTATTTTGCTAACGACTCTTTCGCAAATAATGATACCCGTTTGTACAACATAAATCGCTTTTCCGTAAGTGAAAGTTATGCGGACGCATTTCATTTGCGCGCATTTTGTGATTATTAAGTCTCCCAAACAAAGTTTGGAGACTTATTGTTTTTGCTCAGTTCTTATTATTTTTATTATTCTTCTTCTTCCTCTTCTTCCTCTTCTTCTCCTTCTTCCTCTTCTTCCGCCACTTTAAAAATGAACTTGTCCGCAGCGTTTCTACAAATCGCTTGTCAGATTAACTTAGGGTTTCATAGAATGTTAGACTTATATGTCTAGATGAGCAATTTATTGTTCGTTTGTGCATTGGGGTCTATTTAGGGGTATTTTTTTTTTGGGGGGGGGCAGAAAGAAGGGAGGGGTTTACAATAGAATCCTATGGGATTTTATTTTCTAAAATTTTCAAAAGAATATTACTTGAAAACTATAAGTGATAGACACATGCAGTCGTCAGAAATGCTCAAAGGACAATAAAACAAATTGCATAAAACATAGGGCAAGTCCCATGGGGGTCATCCCCACCCCCTTCAATTTGAGAATATGCTATTATCTTGTAAACGACCCAGATACCCACCCCTAAACCATATATATTCTTGAATGGGACAATAAAACAAATCAAATGAAACTAATAGGAAGTCCCGGGGTCACTCCCACCCCATTCAATTTGAGAATGTGCTATTATCTTTTAAACGGTCCAGATCCCCACCCCTAAACCATATATATTCTTGTAGAGGACAATAAAACAAATCAAATGTAAGAAAAGGGAAGTCCATGGGGTCACCCCCACCCCTTTCAATTTGAGAATATGCTATTATTTTGTAAACCATTCAGATCCCCATCCCTAAACCATATATATTCTTGAATGGGACAATAAAACAAATGAAATAAAACTAATGGGAATGTCATGGGGGGTCACCCCCAACCCATTCAATTTGAGAACGTGCTATTAACTAGTAAACGGCCCATATCCCCATCCCTTAACCATCTATATTATTGTAGGGGACAATAAAACAAATGCAATGAAATAAAAGAGAAGTCCCTAGGGAGTCACCCCACCCCCTCTTGTTTGAGAACTTGTAAACGGTCCAGATCCCCACCCCTAAACCATATACATTCTTGAATTTGAGGATAAAACAAATCAAATGAAATTAAAAGAAAGTACCTGGGGTCATCCCCACCCTGTTCAATTTGAGAATGTGCTATTATCTTGTAAACAGTCCAGATCCCCATCCCTTAACCATCTATATTATTGTAGGGGTCAATAAAACAAATGAAATGAAATAAAAGGGAAGTCCCTAGAGAGTCACCCCACCCCCATCTTGATAGAAAACTTGTAAACGGTCAAGATCCCCATCCCTAAACCATATATATTCTTGAATGGAAGAATAAAGCACATCAAATGAAATATAGGGAGAGTCCATGGGGTCACCCCCACCCCACAACTTTTAAATGATTGAGATCCCCACCCCTAAACCATATATATTCTTGTATGGGACGATAAAACAAATCTAATGAAATGTAGGTAAAGTCCCTGCTGTTCACCACCACCCCCTCCTGTTTGAATACTTGTAAATGGATGGTACCATAGGAATGGCGAGTTATGGGAGCTTTGTTTGGGAGACTTCGTAACAGCATCCTGTTACAATTACTCCTTTTTTTTTTACGTTTGCGTAATTACATTGGCGCGCATTAGTTTTTCAGAAACACTATGACAAGTAAATTAAGATAATTCATTTTTAAAATGACTGTACATATGTAGTTATATTGAACTGAACATGTTCAAAAGTTGAATTTTATATTTTTCACAATTCTGTATTTTATTTGTTTCTGAAAGAAATCGAAATGATTCAAAAGCAGACCGCAATGAGGACCCCAAATTGGATGTATTTCAAATAGATATAGGAAGATGTTTTTCTACAACGGAGATCTATGAACATGCACTGATACGCCTAGACTGGGAAAGGGATATCAAGGTTGGCGTAACCCACCCTTTTTATTCTGTTTTATTAAGTAAACAGCTTTTTTTTCTTTTTGTTTCTATCGTAAACACAATCTAACGTTTGGGGCAGGTTACACGTGCTTACCTTTTTCTCTTATGTCCTCTGAGTCATTCAAAAAAAAAGTGCAAAATGACGACCTGATTTAAAAAAAAAAAAAGAAGGGGAACAATAAATGCAGGACCTTCTTTTGGAATCATACAGTGGATATAACTTCTGATCTCTCGTTAGAATTGTCAGAATAATCTGTCGTAGAGCTGTTGTAAACTCTCCTAGAACAGTTCTACCTAGAACAGTTCTACCCCAAAAACTGTTCTTATTAGAACTGTCAGAACCAGTTTTAGATAGAACTGTATTAAACTGTTATAGGTAGAACTGTTAGATCTGTAAATTTACTCTCGCATTTTTTTGTTTGTTCTGCCCTATATATAATATATATATATATATATATATATATATATATATATATATATATATATATATATATATATATATATATAATATATATATATATATATATAACAAGAACAAAACAATTGCGAAAGCAAATTTACAGATCTTACATTATTGGGTTGATGTTTAGACGAGTTGTATATACAGAATGTACACAGTCATGTATCACCATCACTGCTGGTGATCCGATAGATACATCTGTTGTAAAATTGTCACTGGTTCAGACGTACTTGTAAATATAATTATTTCTGTGACTGTATCTTACATTAATTTGTAGGATCCTTCACTATATATATAGATAATTTAGCTGATCTGTAAAAATAACATCTTCATGCCTTTTATAGCATGTACTGTAGTACGATGCTAGATTAAAACTGGCGAAGAAAGGTAACACCCGGCCAGCGAAAGCTTCATTTTTATGAAGCCCATGTGTTCGTGTGATCTAGCGCGCCAGTTACAGTGCAGGCGATTTGGTGCCACGATATCTCAGTAGCATGGGTTCGCCGGGATTCGAACCCATGCTACTGACATATCGTGGCACCAAATCGCCTGCACTGTAGCCGTCCCGCTAGACCACAAGACCACCTGGGCTCCACAATAATAAAGCTTTCAGCGGCCGTGTGTTACCTTTCCTCGTCAGTTTTAATCGAATCCCGGCGAGGGAAGAACACAAAATTTGCGAACGCAAAGTTACAGATCTAATATTGTTAGGTTGATGTTTAGACGAGTTGTATATATTTATATATTTATACCACTCGACCACCTTGGCTTCACAATATGTATATATTATTATTAATAAGACTTATTTACATTTAAGATAAAGAGTTCTTAATACTGTTCTATGTATAGAACTGACTAAATCAAATCTAGCCAATTTAGAATCGATTCTATGTGAAAGTTTGATATCAGAAGTTGATATTACACACTTTTAAAAAGAGAATGACATAGGTTCAGATATTGTCAAGCATTAATGGGCAAGGCTGGAAAAGAAGAAATTGATAAATACATTGTACTGTTATGGGGGAGAAAGGGGGATAGTCATTTGGGGTGTAATTAATATTTTTCGTTTATCTTTTGATAAAATTGATTTTGACAAGGGCGTGTGCGACGTTGAAATGACACCAAAAGCTACACCATGTTATATATCAAATGACATATTTACCTCAGTTTTTGTAGAAATGAAATTTGGCAATATGCCTTTATTGACTTACATAGGAAGACATATGTAAGATATCTTTAGAAATGCCAAAAAAAAAAGGTGCAAGTAGTTATTACAACAAAAAGGAATGCTTATCAAAACAATCATACTAATTAACCAGATAGGTAAATACAGGTAGCTGAAACAAGTTCATGTTTTTCAAGTTTTTGAAAATCATGTGTTGCTGTTACTGCATTTGTACTTAAATAAATATGGATTTGTTATCTTAAAATGAAACAAAGTCATGTGCATATTGTCATAAAATCCAGTTTGCTCAAATTCTCTTTGGACTTCAAAGTTTATTTTTCAACATTTATATCTCGATTTATATAGTTGTGTGTGCTGTAATATTCTCCCATATTACTTGATGGAATTTCTTGAAATTTTGTATCGCATGTTAGTTAATTTACTATGTTTTATTTTCTTCAGTTTTTTCAGATATTTTTCTTGTTTTTAATATTTCTCCCTTTTTGTCGAGCCTGCAACTTTAGTCGCAAAAGCGATACATAGCCATCCTACATTCCGTCGTAGTTGGTTGCGGCCTCAACAAATATTCATTCTGTGGTAAAAGGTTTAAAAATGATAATAACCTTCTCAAACTGTCATTGATTTCTGCCAAACTTGGATAGAACCTTGTTTATGATCAAAAGCTAGTATCTAGTTCCGTATAGAACCTTTTAGAATTTTCTATAGTAGGGTTTCATAGAATAACATTGTGAAGGTGATTCGTTATGGTCACAAATCATCAGAATTCTTGTTACCCTATTTTATGGATTTTCTTTAAACCTTGTAACGTTTCCAGCTTGGAAATTATCAAATTTACTTATAGATTAATTAATTCTGATGATTTTTAAAGTTAAACAAATTGTTCAATTGAAATCTTCGTATAGTTTATACTAACTTATAAAATATTCAAAATGAAATGAAATTGAATAAACCGTTCAGACACTTGCAAAAAATGTTACAGTAGATTGTCTTTCAAATACGGGTTTCTTGTCAGCAAGTCTTCATTTGCACCTATTCCAGATTTTCTTGTTTAGGGTCAAGGGTGTCTATCAAAATTATAATCAGGAGAAATTGAATGCAACTTTGGACCTAAAACCTTTGCTAAAGACATCAAGGGAGAACTTTTTTCCCAAGAAAACAAAATATTCAAGAAGATGAATTACCGTAAGCCAAAAAGAAATTGTCACGCAGAAAAGTCCAAAGGACTCCGCAGTTTAAGTAAAATAAATGGTAGCTAAAATCTCAAAACTACTTTACTGCAAAGTATGTTTAAGTTCAATCAATATCTAAAATTTAAAATAAATAAAAAATGAATCCATAGATCAAGGACAATATTTTTGTTAAGCCCTCCCCCTTTTTCCAAGATCTGTTAGTTTTTGTTTTCTATTAATTACAGCTACGTATTACACTTGGAATTGAAAGTTTGTTTGATCATTTAAACAAACTAGACAGGCAGGGCAATGCATACCTCGTGCCTACCTAAGAGTTAATTTTTACGCACGAAAATATATATATATATATCAGATCCTTTGTCGATGCTGGAATAATTGTTTATGGTACATCTTTGTTTTTTCCTGAATTCACTTCAACAATAGTTTTAAAAAATAGGAAGTCATTAAGTTAATGAGAAATTTATCTAGATTTTTTTTTTCCATACATTTTATTAAATTAAATTAGATTAAGAAATACAAGGAATAGAAAATAAATATTCGTTTTTTCATTATCAATCTTGTATTTTTTTCTTATTATAAATGTTATCTGGACTATTATACTAATAGTATAAGACCCTGTTTACACTGGCAACGAAACTGAATCGATCTTTATTTGAATCGATCTTAAAAAGACAAGGGCCGCGTTCGATAAGATCGATCTTATTTGTCAGTGTTAACGGGGTCTAATAGTCCCAGATTTTTTTTCAAAATCATCATATTTTTGACCAGAGAGAGCAGAAAATACAATGAAACCTGTGGAAGGACAGGGACATACCAATTATACAAAACAATTTCTGATAAAAACAGTTTAACATTGAGGTTTACTTAGTCAACATACATCTGGTTACAATTAGTGAACCATAGAGAAAGTGTGACCACAAAGTTTATATATGTAACAGATTACTGATAACATGCTGAGATAAAACTGTAAATTATGTGTAAAATCAGGGCTTATGACTTAGAGTGAAATATAAAGTTCAATGAAAATCTTTATTCTCCCTGCAACATTGTTTTCTCTCACCAATTTCAAACAAACCTACTAGTAAATAGTTTTCAAATAAGATATTATCTTAAATATTCTTTTTAAAATATAGACAGTGTTAGTAGAAAACAAAGATTTTTAAACTGGTCTTTTATTCCTGACTTTTATTTTCTGATTTGCCATGCATGCAGTGGCGGATTTAGAAATGTTCATAAGGGGGAGGATCACTGACTGCCGAAGAGGGGTACGCTGCAATCATGCCTCGGCAATTCCCTGTTTGACCAACCATTTTTGTTTTACCAAAAATTGGGAGGGGGGGGGGGGGGGGCTGCCAACTTAAAAAAAACCTCTAAATCCGCCTCTGGGCCATGCATGTGTCTATTTTCTTAAGCACGAAGTATAAAACAACGTGATTCTGTCACATGTAAAATTAAAGTCTGTGTTCAGGGTAAAATCAAATTTTCAGGGACCTGATTTTTTGCTTTCTGTCTTATCATGTTTTATCATAACATAACGAAGGCTGTTGGTGATCTTCGTTTGAATTGTCTAACAATTTATTACATTTTATGGCTTTTGCTCATTGTTGAAGGCCGTCTATCAACTTGTTTGTTTAATTTACCGTCGTTTGGTCTTTGGCAGATATTTGTGGTATTTGAAAATAAACAATATATTTCTTATTTCTATATTTTAGCCATCCTTCAATTATGAAATATTATGGGTGCTCGATGAAATACGAAAAGTATCAAAAACACGACATGAACATTATAAAGATTGCAAAAAAGTTAGTATTCAATTTGGGCCTACCCATATATCATATATGAACCGCGCTGAAGTACGTCCATTATTCATAGTTCACTATTCACTATTCAATATTAAAAAATGAATGATGAATAATAAAATGGTTTATGTTTCATTATTCAAATCGAAGCGGTGAATAGTGAAATAAATATAAAAAAAAATTGACTGTGACACTATAGCTATATTTTGATTCACAATGACTATAAGAGGGTTTACGGAGGACCTAAATGCAACAACATGCGTAAAAATGAGGAAATATAAAAAAAAGAAGATGTGGTATGATTGCCAATGAGAAAAATATCCACAAAAGACCAAAATGACACAGACATTAACAACTGTAGGTCACCGTACGGCCTTCAACAATGAGCAAAGCCCATACCGCATAGTCAGCTATTTAAGGCCCCGATAAGACATTGTAAAACAATTCAAACGAGATAACTAACGAATTACGCGTGAACATTGAAAAATAGCCAATTTTGAATAATGAAATGAATATTTTGAATAATGGAATGGACTGGCAGGACCCTTCAGCCCCTAATAACAGATATATATTATACCTCGATCGAAAGAGTGTTTCTCGTTTATCGTTTTTTTTTTATATATATAGATCAGACCTGGACCGTTGGTTTTTTCCCGTTTGAATGGTTTTACACCAGTAATTTTTTATCGACCTTTATATCTTGTTGTTGGGTGTGAGCATAGGCCCCGTGTTGAAGACCGTACCTTGACCTATAATGGTTTACTTTTATAAATTGTGACTTGGATGCAGAGTTGTTTCATTGGCACTCATACCACATCTTCCTATCTATGTGGATATCTTTCATAGAGTCTTGTAGCGATCATTTGTACTCGTGCATGTGCATGGTTAAGTATAGGAATCAAAAGGCGATCGAGTTTGGTAGAGTCGAATATAGGTCAGGTTTGGATTTATTAATGGTGGCAGTAGTCAGCCAGTGATAAAGAAGTATTGTTCGAATAAATCTAGAAAACAGATAAAACGCAGATTAATGGCATTGAGCTCCAAGCGTCGTATATATTTATTTATCAAGTAAAAGTCAAGCTTATCAAGTACTGACCATTAAAATATGTAGGACAGAAAGTCACTAGACAAAAAGTCACGGACAAAAAGTCACTTGGCAAAATAGTCACAATTTAGTTCTGAGATTAGTTTTCTTTGAAAAAGAAAACACTTAATAAAAAAACTAAATAGGGAATGTGTGCATGGGCCATATGCAGATAATCCCCCCGCTTGCATAAGACGTTATAAAGGCTCATAAATCAAGAACATTAAAAGTGTGTTCCTGATGTGAGTTTTGTGGCAGTAAGCATTTTTAAACTTCATAACATTTGGTTGAGGCAAATTTGAGTTAGAGACAGGAAACGAAATATTCAGCAATTTTGCATATTTGTAAAAGGCATAACTCTGGAACGGTGAAAATTATTGAGACCAAAATTCAAACTTGATATGTGTTATGTGGTGATAAGCATTGTGTGTGAGATTCTTACATTTGGTTAAGGCAAACTAAAGTTAAAGAACGGATACATTTTTTGAACGTACGGACGTATTTATAAAAAAGAGGATGTGGTATGATTGCCAATGAGACAACTGTCCACTAGAGACTAAAATGACACAGACATTAACAACTTTAGGTCATCATGCGACCTTCAACAATGAGCAAAGCCCATACCGCCTAGTCAGCTATAAAAGGCCCCGATAAGATTAGTACATTTTTACGTATACGTACGAACAGACAAGGTTAAAAATTAATGCCTCCTCGGCAACGGCGTGACTGATTGTAAGTGTGACTTAGTTTGTCCTATCAAATTTTCACTTTCTGTCTTGTGACTTTTGTCCTGTGACTTTCTGTCCGTTTACCTCAAATATTTGTATGATGACCTTTCTTGATCTCTCTATATATATACTAACATTTCCCGACGAATATCTAGTGCATGGATTCTACTTCTTGATCCCTATTCGAATTTTATTGACTTTCAAAGGTTATCGCATAGAAATTGGAATCAGTGTCAAGCAAGATAGACACCCGAACATTTTCGTTGAACGAGTCAAATCAATCTTCTGGTGGCTTCATCGATCAGTGTTGATTGAGTCCGATCGACAATGTGAACCTACTTTGTTAACTCGATACTTAAACATTTATCTTCTCTTTTCTTACTCGATGTTTGACTTTAATATTGATAAGAACTTGATTATGGGAATTCTTTAATATGAAACATGCCTGGACTATAATATATACATTTTTAGATTTTTTTTGGCAGTCAAGTTGGTAATTTTAAAATAAAATTTAAGCCCAAATTAGCGGCCCAAAAAACCCAAATAAGTAGTTTAATTAGCTAATAATCTTTTTGCAAACCATAATACCCAAACGGGTTAAAATGCAAACATAATTTACACAATTATGCATATACATGTAACCAAGACGATGTGGTATGCTACGGATCGATAACGAAGCCGTACAGTAACATACATGTATATAGATACATGTTCTGCGTGCTGTCATTTGAAAGACAATTTCTCTTTATTTTCAAGGAATCCCCATTGCGAGTAAGATTTTATTGAAATATTATTGTATGATGTTTATAAATATCAAAATAAATAGGCATTTCAAAAAAGTTATTCCCAAAAGGCCGTTTAATCTTGAATTTAATTTGTTCATTTATTTGGAGGTAGATGTCAGCCATTAAGACTCCATATACCTGCAGTGGCGATCCAGAACTTTTCATTAGGGGTTTGGGGCAATGACTGACCTTAAGGGGAGGGCGCTCTAGTCATGCTTCAGTGATTTCCTATATAATCAACCCTTTTCTTCAGGAAATGGGGGGGGGGGGGGCGACCCCGTCGACCCCCCTAACCCCACCCACCCGGATCTGCTTATAACCTGTCCCTTTTCTAATGTATATTTTTGTTTAAACATGATATACATGTCTATGTATATTTCCAGATATTTATATACCAAAATGGAGACCTACACCTATATAATGATCTGATTTGCGCTACATTGCCATTCCCTCTTAAAACATTTTTAAAACAAAGCTTATCGACACTTGCAAATTCCTACAGTCTATTTTTGATGTCAAATGGGTGCAAATTTACAAATAATGCCGGAAACATCTGACACATTTACAAAATTTTAATGTGGTTTTAACCGCAACACGATAAATACTACTAGCATCAGACACTTAATTAGAAATAACCCTGACCGTTTTAAATTTCCCACCCTTTTCATATATTAATGAAGCTTGAAAGACCTATTCAAGCTATCCCTATAGCCTTCCCCTGGGAATTAATGCATTAAGTTCCATGATAAGAAAAATATATAGTATGAGAATAGGGAATTTAACTAACGGATCCAGAAATGTTATACGTGGGGGGCACACTGACTGCCTAAGATTAGGGGGGGGGGGGGTGGTCCGCTCTGGTCATGCTTCAGTGATTCCCTATATAATCAACCAAACTTCCCCCAGAAACCCGGGGGCTCCCTGGTCCCCTCTAAATCCGCCTCTGAATTTGACACATCCTCTCCCAAAAACAACAGTTAAAGATGCTTTTCGAGCATCTGTACAATATTGTAGCAGGCTATTCTTCCGACTAAACTTTTGTCTTCCAAAGGTAATCATTCAGTTTTGGAATGTTGACCTTGCTATTGAAATTTTATAATTTAAAAACACAAGTTGTGCACATTGACAACGCTCCAGTCTGAATTGGCCTTAACACTCTTAAATTATCCAGTAAAACTGACAAGGAAACTTATCAGTAACTACATAACTTCCAATTAACATGTCATTTATATCAACCCCATGCAACTAGGTACACAGCTGCGTTCAATGAAACATGATCACAGATAAAAATAGATGTAAATTCTGATTCAGATCCTTTCTTTTCGATACAACATATAAAAAAAAAGAAGAAAAAAAAGGGGGGGTGTTCAGAAGAAGAATTATCTTTAATTTTAAATAAAACTGATGTATTGAAATTATTTAAAAGGTGAATGTGTTATATAAGCTTATAATATATTTTAGACGGTTCAATAGAAAAGTATATTGATGCATTTTAAAAAGAGATCATATTGTTCTATGTACCTTTAACTTAAGGGAAAAAAATACATCACCAAAGATTAACCAAAATATTTTAACTGACAATACTACTGTGATAAAAAGTTACTAAACATCTTTACACATTAAAGACATGAATTTAGGAACACGAACATATATATTATATTTATATAACTTCAGTGAAAATTGAAAAACAGTTGTACAACTCAACAAGTATTGATTAGTAAATGCAAAATTATGTCCGTAACGCGTTCATCTCTATGTATACAACTAAACTGACATTTTCAGTTGGAATGATTTCGGAGAAGTAAAGGGTTTTTGTTTCTTTGATTAATAACTATCTAGGTTTTACAAAGTATTCAAAAAGTCTTGTTTTGGCCTCTATTATTATAACAATTTTAAGCAATATATCCTTAACCCCTAAATCGACCCAACCTTTCTTTTGTGGAATGAAACCTCAGTGGCGGATCCATGCATAATTTTTCATAAGGAGGGGCCCGTCGACTGACCTAAAAGGGGGCGCTCCATTCATGATTCAGTGATTCCCTATACAATCAACCATTTTGTTCCCACAAAAATGGGGAGGGGGCCTCTAGGTCTTATGAATCTTGTGCTTTAAATTATAGATATTATTACTAGTATACTAATATTCCGAAAATCATTAAAAATACCCATTTGTATTCTTCACCAACGCTAGCAGAGGGGCATTATGTTTTCTGCTTTGTGCGTCCATTCGTCTGTTCGTCGTCCGTCTGTCCCGTTTTAGGTTAAAGTTTTTGGTCAAGGTAGTTTTTATAAAGTTGAAGTCCAATCAACTCGAAACTAAGTACAACATTTTCCCTATACTATGATATTTCTAATTTTAATGCCAAATTAGAGTTTTGGCCCCAATTTCACTATCTACTGAAAATAGATAATGATAGTGCGAGTTGGGCATCCGTGTATTGTGTTTACATTCTTGTTTGCACTTTACTCCTGAACGGTTTGAGTTATAACCAACAAAATAAAACCAAACCCTCCCTCCCTTGTGCAAATATTTGTAGTATAATTTTATAGATATCAATACACTTTTACACAAGTTATTGTCCGGAAACCAGAAAAACGTTGTTTTGCTTATTATGGCCAGTTTTTGGTCCCTAATTCTTTTAAACCATGATATGGGACCATAACATTCAAATTCTAATTTAACGCTATCATTGATTACTCATCATTTGCACAGGTCTGATCTGCATTTCTTTTTCGCTGATTTTTTTTTATTTCTTTTTTGCCGAATTTGTGTTTCATTTGCGTTGTTTGTGTACATGTTACTTACAGGGTCGTTTTGATCATTATAAATCTCTTCCGTTAGCCAGTACATAAGTTATAAATTGTCAATCATAACATGTATATAACTGTTGTAACATACTCAAGAGGAGGTGAAAGTAGGCTTCCGAGCAGGATTATAAAAAAGAATTTAGATGTGGTATGGTTGCCAATGAAACAACTCCCCACAAAAGACAAAAATGACACAGAAATTAACAACTATGGGTCACCATTTGGCCTTCGACAATGAGCAAAGTCGATACCTCATAATCAGCTTAAAAATGGGCCCTATCTGACGATGTAAAAAAATTCAAACGAGAAAACGAACGGCTTAATTTTTGTACAATAAATGAACGAAAAACAAATATGAAACACATATACAAACGACAACCATTGAATAACAAGCTCCTGACTTGGGACAGGCACATTACCGACATAATGTTTCGGGGTTAAACATGTTAGCGGGATCCCAACCATCGCCCTAACGTGGGACAATGCCAATGGTATAACTGTTTAAAAACATACCAGTAAAATTAAGATAAAAGCACTCTGTTTACATCCATGAAAAACTGCACCGTTATTCTTACAGTTTTCAACGCGTGCAGCCGACCAGCAATGAGATGGCTAACTTGAAGTTCAGCATATACAAGTACAACATCTTAGAATGCATGGATGACGGCTTCGAGCGTCAGATATAAGATATAATGTCAAACGTGAAGCAATCCTCGATTTCATGGGGGAAGGAATGGTCACCGCAAAACTGCGATAGCCATTTACCAATTTCACTTGAGTTTTCTCTCTACTAGCCCAACAGACTGGACCCCCCCCCCCCCACACACACACAAACCAGTTATTTCTGCGCCAGATGAAAACGACAGCAGCCTATTTGCAAGGAACAACAATTATTATGACAATTTATAACATGTGTATATAAATAGCGAACAGTAGAGGTTTGTAATAATAATGAGTCAATAATGATGATAATAGTAATAATAATCGGTGCAAAAGAGAGATCGAATATTTTAAAAAATGTTGAAATTCAATACTGGTCCGAGCCATTTGTGACGATTCATCTCTGATATAAGTTTGATTCAAAATTGACAAAGAATTTTACATGAGAGGTGGCTGGACAGAAACACGGACACGTTCGGACGCCCATGAAAAAGTTTTATTTCTACCGCAACGCATGTCGCGTAGGGTGATACATTTAAGAATTATAAAGAAGAACAGTGCTGACTGCCAGGTTGTCAAAATATATATTAGAGCGATATTTTTGACACGATTATTAATAAGAACTTTTTTTTTACATGTACATGTATGTACTAATTTCCGAAGTTAACAAAAATGAATTCCGATCGTCATCCCGTTCACAAAAAATTATAAGTTATATCATACCGCCTATATATGATTATCACACATTCATGTCCCATGGCGAACAAGGCGGGTGCAAATAGCAGAAAGAAGTGTGTTTTTTTTATTAATTAACTAGTGTGTGTTTACGCCATGTATCTAAAATTTGGGCGAATGAAAAAAAATAATGTATTGGCGAAAATGAAAAGATGTTCATCGAATGTTTTAAAAAGACTACATAAAAAAGGTGATGTGGTATAATTACCAATGAGACAACTATCCACAATAGACCAAAATGACACAAATATTAACAACTATAGGTCACCGTACGGCCTTCAACAATGAGCAAAGCCCATACCGCATAGTCGGCTATAAAAGGCCCCGATAAGACAATGTAAAACAATTCAAACGAGAAAACTATGCCGGGTAATTCAGATTTAAATGAATATAGTATAAAATTTTAGGAACTACATATGCATGCAGAAGATCCCTCCGCATCCCCCTTGTGACACCACTGCATAAAACAACATAGGTTTGCATACATTTCATTTAGCAAAAAGCAATACAGAAGTAAAACGTAAATTATGTGTGTCTATAAGACACGTTTAAATACCCCAGCCATAGTTGATTTAGTCCAATTATTAGTTATAATGTATATGAATGTATATTTGAAAAAAATATCCTATATATATATAAAAGAAGATGTGGTATGAATGCCAACGAGACAACTCTCCACTAGAGACCAAAATGACACAGAAATTAATAATTATAGGTTTCCCTACGGGCTTCAACAATAAGATAGGCCAATACCGCATAGTCAGCTATACAAGGCCACGAAATGACAATGTAAAACCATTCAAAAGATAAAACTAACGGCCCTATTTATATAAAACATTGAACGAAAAAAAAAATACTAGTATGTAACACAAAACAAACGACAACCACTGAATTACAGGCTCCTGACTTGGGACAGGCACATTCTTATATTATGTGGCGGGGTTAAACCTGTTAGCGGGATCCCAACCCCATGCACTTAACATGGGACAATAGTATAACAGTACAACATAAGAACGAACTATTAAAATCGTTTGAAAATGGCTTAACTCATCAGATGACAAAACTACAAGTGGACGTGGCCGGGTACTTGTTCATCCCAACAAAAAGACACTATAGGAACATATCTCAAAGTACTCGCAGTTAACTGACAGCTAGTTCAAAGCCACCAACAACTAATATAACAAATCATGTATCTAAGACTAAATATGGACTTGCACATCACTATTATGCGTATAAACATCCCAGTTGCGGAACTAGAAATTTTCAAAAGTGGGTCTCAGTACTGCCGAAAAGGGGGCCTGTGCCAGTCATGTTTCAGTGCTTCTCTTTATAATCAATATCACAAAAAAAGGGGGAGGCCCACCTGCTACCGCATTCCTTTGATACGCCTCTGCATCCTACAAGATATCAAGGTCTTTGCTTAAAAAATGTAGGAGTAGCTCTATAGATGCTGGTTATATACATAATTGTTAAGGTTCAACTTCCTGGCATTTAAGAATATTTGACAAAAATCAAGATGCATATATAGGAATACATGCATGAACATCTCAATTGTATGTTCAGACAACCTCTGAAATATTAATTAAAACTATAAATTTATAGTTAAAAAAAATGTCGGAAGAGGAAGCAGGACAAACGATGATCTCTCTCTGCATTTTATAATAAAATGTATCCAACTACCTTGAATTTTGAGGATATTTGACTTAAATGTTTCAGTTGCAACTCAAAAACTGTACGAGGTGATAGCCAGACAAACCAATCTATAGCTTGACGAACAGACGAACGGGTAGACGAACGAACCTGTAGGCGATAAATTAATATACCCTTCGATGAAAGTGAGGTCATAAAATAAGCTTGAAATTGCAGTTGATACTTATAAAAAATCAAAACCTCATAGTGCTCAGTTTGCTTAAACATTTCTCTTCAGCTTTATAGCCACGAATTCTAAGATTTCTAAGATCGTAATACATTTGAGTTTCTGAATTGAAAGTTATTTTTCAGGGATGCAATGGTTGCTTTCTATCAAATTTTGTTTTTTGTTTTGTTCTTGTTTTTACATACTCTAGGCTAGTGTTTCACATTTTGTCACATCGGGACATTTTATAAATTGTTACGTATATACATTTCGCATGTGTTGGTTTATTGTCGAAGGTCGTACGTCGAGTTTTTCGATTGAATCGATGGGTGCATGGATAGTTACAATACATGTGTCGGATCGGCAATTATAGAACATTTTCTGTTATATCCGTATTTTGCGTGGAATTCTCGCCGCGTTGAAGACCCAATTGCCTTCGTCTATCGTCTGCTTGTTTTCGAGTCGTTGTCTCTTTTACTTATTCTCAATAGCTGCAAATGTTAAATAACACCAAGATTAAAAGCACCAACAGCTAGTGTATAGTTCGGTTGGTATAGGCGGATCCAGTGGGAAGGGGGGGCGTGTCCCCCTCTCGTGGGATTTTTTTTAGTGATTATATACTATATAGGGAATCACTGACTTGAAAGACCCCCACCCACCTTAGGTCAGTCAGCACCCTGTCATGTATTTGTTAAAAGAAAAAAAATATATTGCCATTCACTCTAAAAACGAAGCTAAATACTTAAACCCTCTTTTAAGAAAAGTTATATTGTTTCATTTTTACAATTTATTTTCAATAGCTTAAGATTAAAAGCGCCGACAGCAAGTGTTTAGCTCGGTTGGTATAGGCGGATCCAGTTGGGGGGGGGGGGGGTCCCCCTTTCGTGGGATTTTTTTATAGATTATATACTATATAAGGATTCACTGACTTGAGAGACCTCCCACTTTAGGTCAGGCAGCACCATGTCCTGTATTTGTTAAAAAAATATATAAAAATATATATATATATATATATTGCCATTCACTCTAAAAACGAAGCTGAATACGTAAATCCTCTTTTAAGAAAAGTAATATTGTTTCATTTTTACAATTTATTCTCAATAGCTGCAAATGTTAAATAACACCAAGATTAAAATCGCCAACAGCTAGTGTATAGCTCGGTTGGTATAGGCGGATCCATTTTTTTTGGGGGGGGGGGGGCGGGCCCGGGTCCGGGTCCCCCGTTTGTGGGATTTTTTTTTATTGATTATATACCATAAAGGGAATAACTGACTGGAGATACCCCTCACTTTAGTTCAGGCAGCACCCTGTCATGTATTTGTTTAAAAAAATATATATATTGCCATTCACTCTAAAAAAAGAAGCTGAATACGTAAATCCTCTTTTAAGAAAAGTAACATTGTTTCATTTTTACAATTTATTTTCAATACTGCAACCAAGATTAAAAGCGCCAACAGCTAGTGTATAGCTCGGTTGGTATATTTAATAGAAAGATATTTGTAAATATGGTAAATAAACTCATCATAAATACCAGGATTGAAATTTTACATTCACGACAGACGGGTATTTCGTCTACAAAAGACTCATCATTGACGCTCGACTAAAAAATGTTAATAAGGCCAAATGAAACTGACCATTTTTAAACGCTATCCTCTTGACCACATAATGTGTTTTCATCAAAATTGGAAATGATAATATTTTATAAAAAAAAATCTTTACCTACGTCGCATTATATACTAGTATACTAACATATTGTGTTGTAAAATGATGCCCTTTATGGGTTTTTGATTAGATTAATAAAAAATTCTATACTATTAACAAATTCAAAATATACTGCTTTACAAAAAAGGTAAAACAACAGATACATTCAAGTCAAATCTATCTTAATTTCTGTCAAGTTTTTCCATTTTCAAGTAAAGAAAATCACGCATTATGGTTCCATTTATTTCCTGTAATAATTAGATCACTTGCATACTTGTAACACACACACAGACAATATTTATTGTTTATTTGTTGAAATATATTAAAATATGCGCTGCTGAACTTATATTAGTCAGTATAGTATATAGACGTGTATACCAAAGACAAATTTATACATTGTTTAATTTCCTGTAGTGTTTGATAATGACCCAGTGACCTACAACTTTTATAATAAATAAACCACACAGACAATCAGTATAAAAAGTATGAATTATTTGTTAAACTAGTGTAAAATGTGGTGTGAAATAATTGGTAAAGGCAACGATATCCGGCTAATTAAATTGACCCGATGAGCTGACATGATGTTGAATTTATTTTGGAAATAAATATTACAGTTAATTTAACCTTACAATTTTTCATTATGTTTGTTTAGTCTATGTATTTGCCATAATCAAAATTGTTTTTTGTTTGTTTTGCAAATAAAGAATCATTATGTTGAATATTTTAATGAGAGAACCTTAAATAATCCATTATTTTCATTTTTGTTCTTAAATGAAAAAAATGGTAATACTAAATTCATTATAGCACAACCAAGTAAAAAAGTGTCCTTTAGTTTATACTTAAATCATAGATGAGATCATAGAACATTTCTAATCCGACAAAATGAAGATTAATAAAAAAATTCGTTTATTTGAAAAAAAAGGGGGGGGGGCTTTGATAACTGTTACCCTAGCTTGCCCTACAACATAATACCCCCCCCCCCCCCCCCCCCAAAGAATATAGATTTCGTATTCATATACATGTAAGTCTGAAAATCAAACCCAATAGAGTTAGAATTAGATTTTTAGGCTGACAAATATTTTCTGTCAATTTACATTTGCACAAGTCTGTCTACATGTTCACCAGTTTTTTCAATCATCCACTAGTCTGTTTTTACTTTCACAAGTCTTTCTTATAGACCCCTAGTCTGTCCATATGATTTTCAACAGTCTGGCTATGTCCACAAGTCACTACGTTTTAACCGCGGTCTCTATGTGTCCGTCAGTCTGTCTCCGTGTTTACAAGTCGATATACATGTTTACCCGCCAGATTACGTTTCTAACAGTTTGCCTTCATGTCCTACACGTCCACCAGTCTGCTTATATATATATATATACCAGTCTGGCTACAAGTCTACAAGAATATTATTTGCATCATTGACTAAGTCTGTCTGGATATGTCGTCTGGCGGATTTGCTTGTCTCTCACATTCTGAAGATGATGATATTCCAGGATCCTCGTAGTGAAATCGTTAATACAATGTACCAGTACTTAAGTCTATCAGTGTCCATCTCCATGCAAGACTCGGGTCTGATGAAGGTTCTAAAACAATTAAAGATTCGTCTATACAGTCCTTCTGAAAGTCTTCTCGGTCAGATGCAAAAGAATGCCCGGTTAGCGCCTCTGGATTTGCCCGGGGCATGTGGAGGATCAGAAGATATCGACACACCAAATTCAGTTATTCGACGAAAAATTTCAACACCTATCTCATTTAACACCATCATTACACAATAATGTCAACATGGAGTCAGTAACTGAGGTAACATTAAGTTAATTGAGAAGTCAATATCTTGTATATTTCTGTATACAGTTTATAATGCATATATCACTGTCATGAATCAAGGATGTGTATAGTAATAAGGGTCTTACTATCATCGGAACTTTGTTTTTTTTGGTAACACGCCATTATTCCGACAGCCCATTAATCCGACAGCCTATTGGTCCGACAACCAATTAGTCTGACAACCCAATAGTCCGACAACACATTGCTCCGACAACCTATAATTCCGACACTTATCAAGTCAAGTATCAGGATATCAGGGTAAAATAAAATGTGTCTGTCTGTATTATTACGTTTATATTTGTAATAACATATTTTAAGAAATAACTCCGTATATATAATACAAGGCTAAGGTAGTTCGTATACTTTCAATGTTAATTCTCAATTTGAAATCTGTATATAGAATATAACAGAAAATAATATTTTATTTTCCAAATTAAAGGATCTATGTAAATCAACAACAAGCATTGATGGCGCGAGCTACTGATGATACCCTGCCCAAATATTTCGGTAGATAGAAAGTTTTTGAGTTGTGAATCTGAAAAAGCATTACACAGTATAACTGACTTATATAAACCTTGAAGTTAAATATCAGAAATCATGGTATTGTAGTACCTGAGAAAAATGTGACAAAAGTTTTCAACTTGGCTGTCATGTAATGAGTAATGAGTTTGAAAAAGCATCACACGATATAACTGACTTCAATAAACCTTTCAGAAATCCTTGTAATGTAGTTCATGAAAAAGATGCAACGAAAATAGTTATGGGACGGGCGGCGAACTGATGGATGGACGGTTGGACGGACGGACAGACAGAGATAAAACAGTATACCCCCACTTTTTCGAAGCGGCGGCCAGTCTAATGATTGTGTCAACATTAAGACATTACAATACTAATATAATATAATTATATTTATAGCACTATAAGCCTCAGTCACAATCGGAGCTAAGACAAAATATAAAAAAAAATACGTATTAATATCAATTAACAGTCAGTATCCAGACATGTACTACATTATTCAAAAGAACTAACGATATGATCCTCATTTTTTTCTCCATAATAGTAAAGTTTTCTTGTGTTCACTTCGAAATTAATCATAATTGTCTAACATTTTAAAGTTCTGATATGTGCTAGAAATATGGCGAAAGAATTCCTCCCTCAAATTATAATGAAGTGAGCATTCGATTGAAAAATGACGCTCATCCTAAACTTTATCAGCTGTACAATACGATTTTTTGAGTATAGCATTTTCAATTCTTCATGTAATGGAAGAGCACCGATTCTGAATTAACATATAAATTACCTTTCTTAAAATCAATGATATCTAAATATGTTTCTTCTTGAAACCAATTTTTAAATGAAAAAAACAAAACACATATTACTAAGTTTTTACAATTAAACAATTTGACAAAGACACAAGGACAAGAATGTCACACATTGTCTTATTCTACTAGTTTGTTATTGTCTTTTATGCTGCACTCGTTCTACTTGAGCAGTCAAAATGCGTTGACTGTATATTTCTATGACATATACAGTCACTGACCCGATATCACTTTTCCTTATGCATATTTAGATAGAAATTGCCGAAATATTCATGTCCGTCATATTTGTTTTTCGTAATAAGTTTTGTTGTAAATCATCATGCAGTCCTGCATCTCCACCAATCATTAAAAAAGAGGCATATCTTTCTAGAATTTAAAATAATCTTAGGATACAAAATCGGTCTCCCAACAAAATATTGAGTGTCATCTCTCGGATTATGTCTGAACGATCGCTATTAGAAGTGCTACATGTACTGTCTCCGTATTTCGTGGATTCTCATTCCCGAACATGATACCGTATTCATGATTGATCATGATTGGAATTGCTCATCTTTTCTGAGCACATATTTCGTCCTATTTGTCTTCTTATTTTTTAGGTTCTGGGTACGTATTTGTCTCCGTTTGTTTTTCTAATTTTGACTGACGCTATTTTATCCCATTATTTCTGCAACAAAATAAATTTAAATAAAACTCAGATGAGTGATACAAGGAGAGAAAGTGTTGCGACCAAAGAGGGCGGGTAGTGTTTTCCAACTCCGATGTATTATTTATTTATGTAGTTCATAGTGGGGGAACCTCACTCCCCTGATACGCGAAAAGGGGGATTCGAAGATCTAGTGAAAAGAAGGTAGATCAAGACACACATGCAAGAAATAGCGAGCTAGAACAGCACAGACTGATAGTAGACACACAAACAACGAAATATAAAGATAAATAAAGTAACTAGACACGCAAAACGAAAGAGGGGCGAGGTTAAGGACTGAGCAGTTGCTATAATCATGTGTATCAACTCCAATATACTGAGACAAAATTAATGTCCGCATGCAAAAAATAATTGGAATCAAAACGGACAACCACAAATATCAGAGAGCGGAGTTGGTTTTTTTTTTTTTTAGAGAAAATTTATCCATACACTAAGAAAAACGCATATTGTCGGAATAATAGGCTGTCGGAGTAATGGGTTGTCGTAATAATGGGCTGTCAGAATAGTACATGTTGTCGGAGTATTGGGCTGTCCGAATAATGGTTGTCAGACTAATGGGATGTCACCATTTTTTTTTACCCTCCCCCTTTTTTCCAATATCCGTTATTTTTTCGTTTTCTATTTTAAAATTCACTCTCTTTAGTAATATATCCGTGACCGCTGTGGATAGTAAACTTGGAATTGATAGTAAATAGCAAAACCAAGTAATTAGTAGTGTATTTATGTTCTAATGACACGTACAGACAGACGCGAAAAAAATAAATAATACGAAAGTGAGAAAACGAAAATATAACAGATTTTGGAAAAAAAGGATAGGGTAAAAAAAATGTCCTGTACCCAAGTACCTATGCTTACTATTAAAGCAATAATTTGAGAAATATATATTAAGGGTTATACTAATATGTGAATATTATGAGTCCAGGTAACTCGATCAACTTGATTTGTACGTATGAAAAATTATATTTATTATCTGGTCATGTCCCGCGTTTTTTTTTGTAATGTTATAATAACAGTGTAAGTTAAGACCAAAAAGTAGACCAGGAATATACTTTATTATCTTTACTAGTTAATTTCTGGAGATCATGTGTCTGTCATTTATTCTGTTATTCACATCTTTTAAACAATTATATTATATACGCATCATATCAATCTATCAATTAGGATACATTATTTTATTTGGCTTAATAACATATTATTGGTATTTAGTGCGACCGTGCACCTTTCGGTTGTCTCGAGTGTTTTCTATTATAGCAATGTTTAAGTCGTCATGTTGCGGGATTTTCAAATCCCAAAAGAAGAACACACTTCAAATTCAACATGATTTTCGATTTGGTAACCGCATTACTTTAATATAGATCATTATATATTACATAACCTTACACAATCAATTTACTTTTTATGATTAATCTGATATGCATGCCCAATATATTTTATTCCCAAAACCTTATTTAAAAAGGAGGGGACATGGTCAAAGTGTCGTGCAAACCAAATTATTGTTTATTGTCACGGAATAATAACAAACTGTGCTATAGTTTTTAAGATTATTGGATAATTGACTTGTTCTATAGGTACATGTACCTTACTTACCCAGGTGACATATCAGTTGTACCCTTGATATTGGTATAAATTCAAATCACAGGCACTTGTTTCTATCCATTTGAAGACCCACTATTAACGTATATATTTACCAGAAATAATGGTTTTAAGCGGAGAGGTGAAAAAATTACTTGGGTACCTTCTCGAAAATATACGTTGATAGTGGGTCTTCCAATGGATAGAAACAAGTGCCTGTGATTCAAATGCTTAATGATATATTAAAAGAAGATGTGGTATAATTGCCAATGAGACAGCTGTCCACAAGAGACCAAAATGACACAGACATTAACAACTATAGGTCACTGTACAGCCTTCAACAATGAGCATAGCCCATACCACAAAGGCCCCGATATGACAATGTAAAACAATTCAAACGAGAAAACTAAGATACATGTATATGTACATTGTACATGTTGTATATGAAGATTAATTAGATTAAAGTAAACAATGTGGTATGCTTCCAAAATAAATGCTATCCGCTAAAGACCAACTGATGTTGATCCAATTACTATAGCCAAACAAATGATACATACATGTAGGTTACCATACTTCCTTCATTTATATTATGATTATTGAGTATTTTTTTGGAAACATTTCAAACCTTTACATGCTGTTTATATATGTTACAGTAAATAGGTGAAATTAGGAATTACATGTAATTACTAAAATTTAGGAATTACAGGTAATTCCCGATGCACTTCATGCACTTAGTTAATACAAGTAATTCCTTAAACGGCCCAGTTATTACCAGTAATTACTAAATTTAAAATGAATATTTACACCTATTTACTGACTGCTAACACAACCATAACTTTTGATCACCGGACCATAATACAACATTGTTTTAGCTGTGTAATACTAACTAGAAGATCAGTTAGTACACTTAAAATTTTGAATGGTTGATATGTATAAAAAATATCTTGAATAAATATGGACTTTCAAATATTTGGTTAAATCAGAGTAACTTTAGTTTTAATCCAAAATGGTTTAAGTTGAGCATTATAATACAGATAATTTTTGACCAACTTCAGCAGACATGGAAATCAGAAATGGAAAATTCTCCCAAAGCATTATGTCTTAACTTTTTAAAGAACTCTTTGAATATGAAGAATATTTAGACTTATTACCTTATAAAGATAAGATAACGTTATGTAGGTTAAGAACTGGAATGAACTGTTATGTGCATTAGCTTCGAGATATATAAAAAAAATATTTTTTTTGTTGTTAAATCATTTATAAAAATGATATTGTAAAATTATAATTCACTGTTAGCAGCCATTCTGGTTTTATTTTGTTAAATTAGCTGAGAAACAAGGTTGATGAGTTGTGCACTTGCAAGTGAATATTTGGACCTCATTGAATACGTATTCATGTGACCTTCAAATCAACCCCTAGCTGGAGATGGGTTATCGATGTATTAAGCTATTAAAATTGTAAGGGTTTTTGCAGAACAAATACATGTAGTCTCGGTTACTTTTGCTGTTAATCGCAGGCTCAACAAAAATGAGGAAAAAATATTAAAATTTTCCTCTAGATACTATCTGTTGACTAGTACTGTAAGAAGCTTCAGTCAAAATTGGGTAAAAATCCAGGATGGTTTATAAAATCTAATGTTTTAAAAACTTTAACTACAGAGTGTATGTAATGTTAACTGGGACAAAACAAGTAATATACGAAAAAAAGGATTTTTTTTTCAAACTTTACTTTTGGATATTATTTTATGATCATAAACATTTAGCTTCTCTGTCCAAGTTCATGAAGTTTGGTAGAAATACAGGATATTTGGAGAAAGTTTTTTTTAAAGTTTTGAGCCACAGTGCATGATGGAGATTTTAGTTTGATTTTGGATAGATATCATTGTCTTGCATACATATATTTACGGAGTTTCAAAACCTATAAAACAACCATTTTCCAGTTTCAATTCACAAACACTAAAGAGTATGCACTTTGGATGTGCATTATATTCCTACATCCTTAAGTTAGCGCCGTTAAAATCCCTACCCCTTTACTTTCTTATTTGATATCTTGAATTATGTTTTTAATTTTAAAACAAAAACATCAAGTTAGTAAATAGCTGTAAAAATGACAAAAAAAATCAGTGATTACCAGTAATCACTGAAACAACTAGTAAATACATGTAATTACTAAATTGGCTAGTAATTACAGGTATTTACTGAAGTGTTTAGTAATTACATGTAATTCCTAATTTCACCTATTTACTGTAACCAAGGACGTATAACTAACATACGTCCTTGCTGTAACATATACATGTTACTACAGTTCAGCGACTCAAGTTTAAAAGGCATTTATATAAAAGAATTTAAACTTAATATCATTTTGTATGAACATCATGTTGAATATTTACATTTTCTCAAAAAGTTTTTATTTTACTTAGCTAATAAAGAAGATGATGGATTCCCAAACAGAAATCTTGATGACAGTGAAAAAATTGAAGAATTGCACCAATTGTTACAGAGAATCGATTTCAAGCAGAAACAGATGCTCAAAGATAAGGGAATACAACAGCCATCCATGTTCCTTCACATATAAAGGTATATATCATTGTATATTGTATATATATATTTTGTCTACATTTTCTGAATTTATGATTTTAAAAATCTTTCAAAAGATATAAATGTACATTGTAAGTCATGTAATTCAAATAGAGACGTGCCATTGTCTTTGATAAAAGATAGAGTTACATGTACATATATGGGCAGGAATTCGCTAGTGAAATTTTAGGGTCAATAGTGTTTATCCAATTAAAAAATAAAGAAATCATGCAAATATGGAGAATAAACATTGTTTAAATATCAAAGTGGGTTAGTCTTTATTGCCAAATGCAAAAAAAAATGGATCCAATTAAAAAAATCAACAAAAAATCAGCACTTGTTATGTGCTGGTAGTTGAAAACTGTAGACAAAAAGTGTGACATTTCTGCAGTGGCAAAACCCCTAGTCATATTTAGAATATGCCTGAAGAATTGTTCTACTATAATAGTTGAAAATCAACTGCAAAATGATCCGTCTATCATTTAGATACCCCATTTTGTACAGAATCCGATTATTGCTGCAAATAAAATACGTTTGAAAATGGACAAGTGCATGTAACTTTTCCCGTCAACAAATGTTACATGCACCTTTTCATTAGCTGATTAGCTTTGGAAACAAGTTATTGGTCCAGCATGGCAAATTTTGAAAGGTGTCAACAATGGGTACAATTTGGATTTCATGATTTTTATCAATCAACTAAAGTTTGAAAAATATAAAATGTGCCTTTGTCATCTTTCACATTAGGCATCTACCAGTGATCAAGCAGATGATAAGAGAGTGGGACCAGGTTAATTTGACCTCACAATGAAGTGTTACATGCACTTTCTGTGTAAATTAGGTTCTTTGATAATGTTGTGTGACTTGCTTTGCAATTTTGTCAAAAAATATAAGTTTATCTTGTATTTAAACAGGTTTGACCCTTACGATATTCATTTTATTGCTGGAGAGATTTCTGTACATAACATTGACACGAAAATATTTACCAAGGAAAGGTGTCTATGATACATGCAAAAGCTTTTTTTTGTACGGTTTGCCTTATCAATCTAATATTTTACATGAAATACCACAGATTAATTGCCAATTTGATTAACTAGTACTTGTATTCATTCTCAGCATTATAAAGATAACTGGCCACTTAATTTGAAAACATAAAATGTAACATTGACACCAGAATAAAAACAATATTACTTTATTACACTTAAAGCATAATTGGCCAGTGCATAATATTAAATCAAATGTAAATTTATGCTGAATTCTTAACAGAGAAGTTGTTGATCTTTCTTGATTTCTAGACTTTACAATATTTACTTGTAATTCTTATCGTTTAAAGGCATGTAACATTGACACATCTTCTGCGTCCAGGTTACATGCTACAACCTAATAAATGTGCATACAATTATTCAATCAATAAAATCTTGTTGAAATTTAAATTTGTTTCATTAAAATGATATTAAAGAAATAAATGAGTTTTAATTATTTGTGTTTATTTTTTTCCTGATTGACTAGCAATTTTTCCTCATCATTTGTTGGTGTTCCTGTCAATGTTACATACATAACCCAGAATTATAATGTTTTAAAAGCATTGATTTCCAAACCTCTGTTATGAGCTTTGAAATGAGTTTATCTGAGTTTATAAATGACTAACATCTGAAATATTGTCATCACACAATTTCTTTGATGCTCCTATGATAACTTTATGAGTAACATGGACTACGACTTTTGTATCAGGTCTTTTTTGTGTTACATGAGAAGATTTTACTGTGTTGAAATCAACAGTTAATCTAATTTTTAATATTCAAAGTTATTATTATGATACCTATTTTAAAAAATAATGTATAAGGTAAACCCAAATTAAACTTATTTTCATTAAGAAATTGTGTATGTAACATTGACAGAGTCTATTATTTAGACTTTTACATGTTCAGGCCAGTGTTACATGCGTAAACAAAACTTACTGCCATATGGAGCTATTATCTTATTTTTATTTTACAAAATTAAAGCGTTTTCATGTTTTCCTGTTTAATTTGTCTTTTAACACTAACATTGACAACATTGACAACAATATTTTGTGTCAAGATTTTTTTATGTTACATGCAAAGGTATTACTTCCTTAAAGTCAGAAATTTATATAACATTTTATAACCTAAATGATTAATTAGATATTACTGGGCAGCAATTATATTATTTCTCCAAAGTTGGCTATTAAGCACACCACTTTCATCTTCTGGTCTGCATGTATGTAACATTGACATACAACCTTTTACTTTTCTGTCAATGTTACACGCATGAACAGAACTGATAACATTTACTTACTCCTTTTGCTCTATAAAGAGATTATTGATAATTTAACTTGTTTTACCACCATCAAACTACATCTTTATTTCTAAATATAGATATTCTTTTTAGAAGTGTATTTTCTTCATTGACAACAAAATTGGTGTCGGTCTTGAAAATTTACTTGCAATTTAAAAAAAAAAAAAATCTACAGGCAATATAAACCTAAGAAAGAAAAAGATGATCAGCAATAAATGTGATGAAGAAAAATTAAAACTCTCAGAAAGATGCTGCAAAAAGAAACTGTCCCTGTCAACCAGTCAGATGGTGATGACTTTGGCAGCCAGACAGATGGTGATGTCCCTGTCAGCCTTGAAGATGGTGATGTACATATCAGTCAATCAGTTAGTTGGTGATGTTCCTGTCAGTCAGTCAGTCTGTGATGTTCTTGCAAGCCAGTCAGAGGGTAATGTCCCTGTCAGCCAACAGATGGTGATGTCCTAGTCAGCCTGGCAGATGGTGATGTTCATATTAGTCTGTCAGTTGGTGATGTTCCTGTCAGTCAGTCATATGGTGATGTTCCTGTCAGCCAGTCAGATGGTGATGTCCCTGTCAGCCAGTCAGATGGTGATGTCCCTGTCAGCCAGTCAGATGGTGATATCCCTTTCAGCCTGTCAGATGGTGATAACCCTATCAGCCTGGCAGATTATGATGTCTGTGTTAGCCAGTCTGATAAGGTCCCTATTAGTGAGTCAGGTGGTGACGGTCCTTTCAGCCAGTCAGATAGTAGTTCTGTGTCAGAAAACCAGATGATGGTGACTGTGTATGCAGACATACTAGTGATTTCCAATTTGACCATTCTACAGCAGTGTAGAAGATAGTTATTTCAAAATCTTGTTTATTTATCCCTTTTCATTCACCAGTCAACACATTGATGCTCATTATAGAAATCATGAGGAATTCAATTTGTAACATTTTTTTTTTAATTGTTATGCCAATAATTGACATTCCAGAATATCTTTTGCATTATAAGAGGTTCAGGCTCCTTCTGATTTCAAAATAATAATAATAAACTCATCATGGATACCAGAATTGAAATTTTGTAGGCCAGAAACGCTTTTCGTTTACAAAAGACTATTCAGTGACGCTAATGAAACAAAAAAGTAAAAGAAGGCCAAATAAAGTTGAAAACAGGACTATGGTCTAATG
The DNA here is from genome assembly GCA_019925275.1 of Mytilus edulis. Taxonomy (NCBI): domain Eukaryota; kingdom Metazoa; phylum Mollusca; class Bivalvia; order Mytilida; family Mytilidae; genus Mytilus; species Mytilus edulis. The sequence goes on from CM034362.1 coordinate 44,515,569, forward strand.
GGTGTTGGTTTTCTCTTCTGAATTGTTTTACACTGGTCATTATGGGGCCCTTTAAATTGTGGATTCCTGTAGTTTAGGTAACAAGTTTTCAAGATGAAATGGCATTGAAAAATCGAAACAAGATATTTGAGAGTTTCTATATTATTGTAAATTTTATAATCTATGCATGGATTTTGGTTCTGATTGAGGGTAGATTATTTGTTGTTTTGTTTTTTTCTTTCTTCAGATAGATAGTTGAAGATGTTGGAGACAGAAAACAAGAAACTTGTTTTGAATGTTTGAAATAAAATTTATTGTTTAAACCTTAAAAAGTTATCATAAATGTAAGATTAACCAGCAGAAATAAAACAAGATATAGGGTAATATGTCTATCAGACAACAACCTCAAAGATGAAACCCAAATTGTTCTTTATAGAAGTTATGTAAACGATCGAAAATAAGATTCTCAATAAATGCAGCTTTATCAACCTCCCGTAGATTTGTCCATATTTTGTCTTGGTTTTTCATACTATTAGTTTTAAGTGTAACTGTGTCACATGAATGAGGGATACATGTAATCATTTTGTACCCTTACTTTGTCAGTATTAGTTATTGAGTGAGAAACTTTGTGGATGCTGATGGTTGTGTGGTTGTCTTCTTATCAATCTCATCCCTGTGCATAAAAAAACGGGTTGCTTACTTACTGATGTAAAAATGTTTCATGTTGTGGAAATTTTGGATGACTCCTTCATCAATTGATCTATCTTTGGTCTTAATTTTATTTTTCTGGTTATTTTGACATTTGAATATCTTTTAATTTAGCCTTCCATAGTGTATCACCATGAACAAGCATAACTACTGGTATAGTTAAAAAATATGTCTGCTGTCTGAAATTTAGGTGAATGGTTTTGGTATTAACCACTATTTAAATAATATCATATATGAGAAATGTGGCAGCATAATTGTATAATTTACATTCAGATGGTTGTTTGGAGGCTTTTTATATCTTTTAAGGTCAATTCTGGCATGGTTCATTATTCATATTTTTTGTGTCCACGTTACATGCAACATTTAAGTCACTATTTTATGACAGAAATGAGATAATTGCAAAAATATCAATACAATTTTTTAATGTGAGGGTAACACAATGAAAAAGAGCCTTTACACGTTCAGAAAGAAAATGATTCTTACTGTATTTATCTATTAAACATTGCATGTAACATTGACAGAAAAGTAGAGGAAACTTGTTTTCACAAAATTTCTGAAAGAAATGAAAATATACATTTTAGAGTTTTGATGATAGAAAATGTTTTGTGATCAATATATATGATATTGAATGTTGAATAAGTTAAGGAATCATTAATCTCAATTTGGAAAAAGTGTCCATGTTACATGCTCCAAATTCATTATTTGCTTTGGTTCCAAACTGACGCAAGTTTAAAAATGATTTTTTTGGTTACAAATAGAAGGAAACCATTTGTAGCAATAATTTGTAAAAAATTTAGAAGCTTATAATGATTTTGATTTTTTTCTTACAATGTCACACTAAAGTAGCATTAGTGAATTCCTGCCCATATGCCTTTTTAGTATTATCAGCTTATATACTTACTTAGCCTTGTTAAAATCTATAAATATACCTTATGTATATTACATGTATGTTGAAATGTCTGTCAGAATATATACATATATGCATGTGATCATAATGTTTCAAATAGCCAATATATTATCATGATTATATATTTTACAAAATTTGATTTCCAATGTCAGTCAAAAAAAACAAATATATATTGTCTGTCAAAATATCTTATGTATGAAAAATCTTATGTCAGAATCAAGTCTGTCAAAATCTTATGTCAGAAACTCAATTTGTCTGTCTAATCTTATGTCAGAAAAAATAAAGTCTGTCAAATCTTATGTATAAAAAAATAAAGTCTGTCAAATCTTATGTATGAAAAAAATAAAGTCTGTCAAATCTTATGTATGAAAAAATAAAGTCTGTCAAATCTTATGTCAGAAATAATAAAGTCTGTCAAATCTTATGTCAGAAACATAACATTTAAGGCTTCGTTTATTTTAAAAGGATGATGCTCATAATTTTTTTTGGGGTCAAATTGTCTTTATCTTTATTAGTAAAGCATATATTCAAAAACAGAAGTTCATTGCGTATGATTTTTGCCTAACATGCTTATGGGAGTTGTTTCACTTTCTTATATGGAATCTGCCATATACAACTAGTCTAAACATCAACCCAACAATGTTAGAGCTGTAAATTTGCTTTCGCAAATTTTTGGTTCTTCCCTCGCCGGGATTCGAACCCATGCTACTGTGATATCGTGACACCCAATCGCCTGCACTGCAGCCGTCCCGCTAGACCACACGACCACCTGGGCTACATGTATATATATATATACAACTCGTCTAAATATCAACCTAACAATGTTAGATCTGTACATGTAAATTTGCTTTCACAAATTTTTGGTTCTTCCCTCGCGGGTATTCGAACCCATGCTACTGTGATATCGTGACACCAAATCGCCTGCACTGCAGCCGTCCCGCTTGACATATATATATATATTGAGTATTGGAAATCCTGTACACCCTTTCCTTAGACCAAGTTTAACAAATATAATATGAATGTTTAAATTCAACTAATTATCTCCTGGCAATACACATTTATTTTAGGAACTTTTTATGTTTTATTTTGCAGTAAGCAGCTGTTTGTGATGCTTATAGGCATAAACAATCTAGTCTGGACATGTAAAACAGCAGCTGGTTCTATTTTGAAGTAAGCTATTTGATGATTACATTAATTTGACATGACCAGACCAAGTCTTGGGATAAATTAATAGTACTCATTGTCATGATTGTACTAGCTTTTTATTGTTTTATATATTTTATGGAAAATACTGTTAGTTGAGGCCTGCAAAAATTAATTTATAAGGAGATGAAGTGTTGTTGCTAATGAGAGTAGAGACATCTAACAAATAGCATGAATAGAATCATGGAGGATTGAATTCATACTCATTTTTATTAGAGTGTTACAAAATAATTGCAGGAAAAAAAAACCAACAACAAAAACCAAAATAATTGTGTATTTAGTAGAATTAGCCAAATCAAACAATAACTGACTTAAATCTTGTTTGAAATTTTCACATTTCTATTGATTAAATATTATTTTATAGATCAAATAATAAATAGATAAAAGGGCAGTAATCCAGTCTCAGATTTGTTTTGGTTATATTGTATACAGCTGATTGTATTTTAATACTATTTACAAATACTTCTTATATGTCAGAAGAAAAAAAAATTGCTGTACCTGATATTGTGATTTATATTGAAATTGATAAAGACAACAAACTCAATAATGAGCTATTCCAATATCAATCTCCCTAGGGAAAAAATGGGGTGCTACCTAATTTTAGACCTCCATAGTGCCCATAGACACATCAAACACTTGCCAAAATATAAGCCTGAACCCCTGAGGGGATCACACATCAAATTATAAAAGTTGTATACATTCTACACCGTGAATAAGACCAAACAATGATAGAAGGAGTTAGTTTTAAAATATAATTGAAAAACTAAACTGATACAAATCAATAATTTTTTCGATGTTGATAAATAAATCACAATGTGTAATAGTTGTAATAAATTGTTATGCCAGCCTACAATAGTAGAAGGGGTTTATGTTTAATGATCCATGCTTTTGTTTGTTTATTCTTTCATCTGTTCTGCTTTAGGTTCAAGTTTTGGTAAAAGTTTTTGGTCAGGATAGTTGTTAATGATGTTAACGACCAATCAACTTAAAAATAAATATACATGTGCCTTATGTTATGATCTTTCTAAGGATAAATTAATGGTTTGACCCCAATTTCATGGTCCATTGAAAATAGAAAATTTATCACAACTTCTAGCTATTCTTTTTATAGAGTTATTCCACGAGATATTTTTGGGTCACTCATTAGAATATCTTTTAAATATATGATTTTGATTACAACTGCATTAAGATAGAATAATTGCATGCAGAAAATTATTGCTTTTGTCACATATATATCACTTGTCAATTTAATAAAATTAAACATTTTTTTTTATTACTTTATTACAGAAGCTACAAAATAGAGCTAAGGCCCTTTAAACCAAGAAACTGCCAGTGTCAGAAAAGGACAAACTTAGAAAGGCCATGCAAATTGATTTAATGTCAAGTTGGGACAGTGATTCTGTAGATAAACTCGCCTGATCACAACTGGGATTTGACTGTCACAAGATTTTAAATCTTACATGGATAAACTAAAGTCATTTACTAGACTGTAAATACCAGAGACAGCTGAATGCACAAGGCAAAGAGCTGAGGTCCAAGTAAATCAGAGAGGTTTTGTCACAAGAAATATACAGAACTTGCATGGATTTTTACTTAAGGGCATATGCAATAAAAATTTCTTTAAATTTTAATAAGGACCAATTCAAAGGTACACTTTTGGAATTTGCAAGAACAAAAATACCTTCATGTTTACTTTTGAATTATAGTTGACAGTTTTCAGTTTAAGGGGGGAACCCTTAAAATGAAGTGGTTTGGTTTATTGAATTTGATTATTTTTTAAAGTAAAAAAATGAATTACTGCTCTTTTATTTCAACATTTGCATTTTTTATTAAAATTATTTACAAGTGCAGCATATCGGTGACATCAGATTATGTTAATGTGTTTGGTTAAGCTACACATATTTCTTTTTACTTAAACTTTCTGTTGCCTTTTCTAATTAATTAAATGCTGAATAATAATTTGAGTGTGGCTCATTTCAGTGTCTTGTATTTGCTGTCAAGATTTTTCCTGTAAGATTTCACATTATTTATAATCGCTTGGTCAAAGGGAGATAACTTTTTGAATCTTCACATTAGATAATCTGCGAAGAGGATTATGTAAAATGTAAATAGTTGAAAATTAATTTTATGGTTCAATAAAATCAAAATAAGTTATTGCCATTCATTATAAATAAATTTCTATCAAAAATAAGGCTCAAAGAATTTTTTTATTTTATTTATATAAATAATAACAAAGTACACACATCATGCACATGTTGACTTCATAAAATTTGTAAACAAAAAAAATTGAAAATAAAACTAAAAAATTTTAACTAATCAGGAGACAGTCAATACACCAAATATATTTATAAGCATATAAACTTATTATTTTCTTCAATTGTCCAAGTACATATTCAATATATGTAGAAGATTATTTTTATTCTTGCATACAGCATTTGGAATGAAATTTTAATCAATGTTCGAGCAGGAGGATGTTTTTTTTGTCGAGCCTGCAACTTTTGTTGCAGAAAGCTCGACATAGGGATAGTGATCGGGCGGCGGCGTTAGCTAACTTTTTTAAAGCTTAATATTTTAGAAGGTGGAAGACCTGGATGCTTCATACTTTGTATATAGATGCCTCATGTTACGAAGTTTCCGTCAGTCACATGTCAAATGTCCTTGACCTCATTTTCATGGTTCAGTGACCACTTGAAAAAAAAGATCAGAGTTTTTGTAATGTTGAATTCTCTCTTATTATAAGTAATAGAATAATTATATTTGGTATGTGCGTACCTTGCAAGGTCCTCATGTCCGTCAGACAGTTTTCACTTGACCTGACCTCATTTCATGGATCAGTGAACAAGGTTAAGTTTTGGTGGTCAAGTCCATATCTCAGATACTATAAGCAATAGGGCTAGTATATTTGGTGTATGGAAGGACTGTAAGGTGTACATGTCCAACTGGCAGGTGTCATCTGACCTTGACCTCATTTTCATGGTTCAGTGGTTATAGTTAAGTTTTTGTGTTTTGGTCTGTTTTTCTCATACTTTATGCAATAGATCTACTATATTTGTTGTATGGAATGATTGTAAGGTGTACATGTCTAGCGAGCAGATGTCATCTGACCTGGACCTCATTTTCATGGTTGAGTGGTCAAAGTTAAGTTTTTGAGTTTTGGTCTTTTTATCTAATACTATATGCCATAGGTCAACTATATTTGGTGTATGGAAATATTTTATGATCTATATGTCAGTCGCGCAGGTTTTATTTGACCTCGACCTCATTTTCACGGTTCATTGCTCAGTGTTAAGTTCTTGTGTTTTGGTCTATTTTTTAAAACTATAAGTAATAGGTCAACTATATTTGTTGTATGGAAGCAATGTTAGCTGTACATGTCTGCCTGGCATGGTTCATCTGACCTTGACCTCATTTTCATGGTTCATTGCTCTTTGTTTAGTTATCTTGGTTAATGTTAAGTTTATGTGACAGTTTTTAATAAAGCTTTATACTTAGGACTATCAACATAATATCAATGATAAGTAAAGAAGGCGAGACATTTCAGTGTGTGCACTCTTGTGAATTTACGAATTATGTTAATCATGTAAATAATGTTATGTTTTTTATTTTTTGCTTTTTGAAGTTTTTAAAATTGACAAATAATGCTAGCAGGGGAGATTATTCATTAATATTCTTATGATGCCAAACTTGAAATTTAGAGGTGCCTATGTTTGCTTTTTGTTATAACCCAATTGTTATGATTCTTAAATAATCTATACAAGTAAGCATGTTAATTTGTCAATAACCATTATTTTATTAATTAGTTTGAATTTGATGAGGTTCTTTGATGTAGAACTTGACTTTTTTTAAACAAAAGTGTTTTTTTATTTGTTTTAAATGTTTTTAAAATTGTATAACAAACTTTTTGACATTTTATTTTAATTTATCACCAAAACAACTCTAATTTGTCAGTATCTGAATAAAATTAATTTGTTAGATACTTTGTTTCTTTTATTGAAGTATATACAAAGGGAGATAACTCAAAATTGTTTTTTTTTATTATTCTGACCCGATTAGAAGTGAAAATAACTATGCCCAAGACAGGATGACAATAAGAAAATGCTAGAAATTGTTGTGTATGGTTATGCTTTGTCCAAAAGTTTTTGTTATCTCCTGTATTGTATATTGCTGCCATTGTCAAAATCCAAATCACACATAGATAGCCTTGTCCTATAGTTTATATCTGGTGTTTGTGTTTTTTGTATGTCTTAGATTCTAACTCTTCAAGTTCTTATATAAATTCAGATGCGTTGCAATTCTTTACATATAGGTAAAGGCATAATTTACAAAATGGTATTGAGCTTTGCAAATGAGTGACATGTATTCGTTGGATTATTGTTTAAGTTTCATCTGAAAAATACAGTCTTCAATGTTACTGACAAATTATACATTTGCACATTGCCATTTGAAACCACAAATATTATTCTACTGTAAATACACAGAGCAGCAATCCATGCCTTTCAAGTCTAATACTTTGTAAACATGGATCAGAAAAGTTGGAGGATCAATTTTATATGTACAGTAGCTACAAAGTTATCACCATTAAAAATTCCTGTTTTTCCTAATTTTTGTTTTTTTATTTAATTAGATATTTTCAAACCAGATATTTGGGTTAAAGTAAAAACCAATCCCCAACATCCCTTTTCCAAAAAGCAGAGGGAAAAATTCTGCCTTTTCTTTATTATTCATTTGCACTATTGTTTTGTAAGTAGTTATACAGGATTATATTGACTTTAAATTGCATTAAATTTGATGGAAGTTCTAATTTAAATAAGTCATAAACAAGAAATTTTATTGAATTTACATGTAATTAAATTACATAATTAATTAAATTTAATTTATATTTAAAATTCTTTAAATTTGAAATTTATTGAAATTTAATTTATATTAAAAGATCTTTAAATCTCAAATTTATTCAAATTTAAATTATATCAAAACTTCTTTAAATTTGAAATTTATTCAAATTTAATTTATATTAAAAATTCTTTAAATCTCAAATTTATTCAAATTTAATTTACATAAACATTTCTTTAAATTAGAAATTTATTCAAATTTAGTGTATACTTAAATTCTTTAAATTTGAAATTTATTTAGATTTAAAAATACCTTTAAACTAGGTTGAAATTTGGGAATTTATTTGCAATATTAAATTTAGTTTAAATCTATATTAAATTAGAAATTTTCCAGCAAAGTAAATGCATAATATTTTTTGTAATTTGAAATTTAATATGCATAACATATGCATTTAATTTTATATTAAATGCATCATTTCATGCAGTGTTAACCAGGGAGATTATACTTTTTGTATTTCTTTCATGTTTTTGTTTGTCCTTCGAGTTGTCTGTTTGTTACTTACATTAATTTTGTAGTTGGAAGGGCTAAACGAAACTTTGCTGATCACAGAAACTATATTTTTGATATTTTATATGACTTGATGTTTCTAATGTTAAAACCTGGGCTCTTCCTTGGTTAAAAAGGGAATCTGCTTTGCTTTTAATGTTTCTTTGTTATATAAATTAAAGTTCAAAAAGGATTTACCTTAAACTTATGAAGTATCTACCATTTCGTAAAGTGCTTTGTTTCAGGAATTTTGTATTGCAATCAGATCGTTGATAGACTCTATAAATACATTCTAAACTTAATTTTCTAGACTATTCTATAAAAAAGAAGATGTGGTATGATTACCAATGAGACATCTCTCCACAAGAGACCAAATGACACAGAAATTAACACCTATAGGTCAAAGTACGGCCTTTAACGATGAGCAAAGCCCATACCGTCTAGTCAGCTATAAAGGCCCTGCAATTGCAAGATTTAATATAAAACAGTTCAAACGAGAAAACTAACGACCTAATTAAAGTGCAAATGTAGGAACGAAAAACAAATATGTAACACATAAATAAACGATAACCACTGAATTACAGGCTCCTGACTTGGGACAGGCACATACAATTATCTATTTTTAAGTAGTTTGCTGATCATTTGTGTCATTGGGTTGCTGTTTCATTGACGTTGATCCATATCCTCTTATTTTCATATGAAGAGATCATATTCAGTAATTACTTGCATTTGTATCAGTAAATTCACCTAAATTTCGGATTGCATGGTATTTTTTCTGTCATTGAAGTCAGATCCAAGACTACTGAAATCAGCTTATTTTTCGCGAGCGATTTATCTTTCGCGTCTTTCGCCAGTAGAAAAAAAAAAACGAATATATATCGTCGATAATATGTAAAATATGAAATTTTCCTTATCTATCGTTATTAAGTAAATTTTAGAATCACGAAATGAAATGGCAGGGAATTGGTTTATAAAGAGCTTATTAAACGCGAAATAAAGTATCAGCGAAAAAAGTTGGTTAACTTAATATGTATTACACTCTTTAAATAAGCTTGCATATTCAGAAAAACCTAGCCAACTAGTTCACCTTAAAAGCTCAAGATCTACTAAAATGACCAGTTATACGTATTTAAACGCGTTAATTTCGTAAATAATTTGTATTATTATCTATATAAATCACACTAAACCACATTGTCGGCACGCGTTTCTATTCTTCTGCATACCTTTTATCTTTGTACGGTGAAGCTGACTCACTTTACGCCTACTTGTAAAAGTTAATTCGGCGGTAATAAAGACACGTACATGTAAAGGTTGAAAGCCTGGTGCACGGTCTACATTCATTGGAATACAAAAACAAACTAAATGAGACTGTATTTCAAGTTAATTTTACCGTAATTAGAACATGTACAAGTAAAGTGTAAATTCTGAGGTGTTTATAAATATCTAAACATTAATACAAAAAAAAACAATCCAATTTGATATAATAAAAAATAAGGAGATGAAGTGTGATCTATCCACCAATGAAGTGGATGTAAATGAATGTTTTTAAAATAGTTATGACTCTTTAAATTTTTGTGTCGTAAAACGGTTCTACCGGAGCATGTGTCGTATTTATGCGTTTAATGTGAAGGTGAATCCAAACAAATGCTTCGGAGGCACGAACATGCCTTTCTATTACTGATACCAACACTGGACCGATACCACTGCGCATGCTGTTGCCGGGCAAGTCTTCGATGGCACTATCTTCAACTCTGTAATCAGTGATGGCAACACTGGACCGATATCACTGCGCATGCTGTTGGCGGGCAAGTCTTCGATGGTACTATCTTCAACTCTGTAATCAGTGATGCCAACACTGGACCGATACCACTGCGCATGCTGTTGGCGGGCAAGTCTTCGATGGTACTATCTTCAACTCTGTAATCAGTGATGCCAACACTGGACCGATACCACTGCGCATGCTGTTGGCGGGCGAGTCTTCGATGGTACTATCTTCAACTCTGTAATCAGTGATGCCAACACTGGACCGATACCACTGCGCATGCTGTTGGCGGGCAAGTCTTCGATGGTACTATCTTCAACTCTGTAATCAGTGATGCCAACACTGGACCGATACCACTGCGCATGCTGTTGGCGGGCAAGTCTTCGATGGTACTATCTTCAACTCTGTAATCAGTGATGCCAACACTGGGCCCATACCACTGCGCATGCTGTTGGCGGGCAAGTCTTCGATGGTACTATCTTCAACTCTGTAATTAGTGATGCCAACACTGGGCCCATACCACTGCGCATGCTGTTGGCGGGCGAGTCTTCGATGGTACTATCTTCAACTCTGTAATTAGTGATGCCAACACTGGGCCGATACCACTGCGCATGGTGTTGACGGGCAAGTCTTCGATGGTACTATCTTCAACTCTGTAATCAGTGATGCCAACACTGGACCGATACCACTGCGCATGCTGTTGGCGGGCAAGTCTTCGATGGTACTATCTTCAACTCTGTAATCAGTGATGCCAACACTGGACCGATACCACTGCGCATGCTGTTGGCGGGCAAGTCTTCGATGGTATCTACAGCTCTGTAATCAGTGCTTCAGTACTGACACGATTTCTATAAAAACCTTTTTCTCAATTCTCCGTTTATACATAAGAAGTTTGAATAGTTTAGAAACTATGTTCACAACTAACTCAGGTAACGTTGAACTAAGATGAGAACACAGCTGAAGAAATTCAACTGAGATATAAAACACAATTATGGTCTCATGTACTGTAGAAATGAAAAAAGTGGGTTTTTTGTAGGTTTTCCTTATTATAAAAGACGAGAGAAAAATGTGTCCCCCGAAAAAAACATACCAATTACTCCCCCCCCCCCCCCCGCGACAAAAATGAAAGGTGAAAGAAACAACAAGGATACTTAATCTAAAAGTATCAAAATAAAATACAACGCCATGGGAATAAAATACCAAAAGACAAACAAACAGCACACAGCATAATTATTTCACTCAGACGTCTTGGTTATCCTAGTCTTTCGTTCTTTTTGATTGATTGATTGCTTGATTGATTGATTTGTAAATTGATTGATTGAATGATTTGTAAATTAAACAAATGTATTCTGAATTAGTCTACTGAGCTTAAGGCGGGATCAATAGACTGACACTGGTCAATTAGGGTATTTTGGAAATTAAAGAGCTTTAATTTGTACGGACCATTCAACAAATTTGGCAAATGGTTTTTACACTTCATATTTACCCCCGGTTTGAACAGGACTTGATTTCATTTAGCTATGCATCCATTAGAGCCAGACAAGTGCCCTGTTTCATTGGGTGATTAGGTTTCATACGAACAAGAAATTATCTTTATCGTACCATATAAAATATTTTTATAGGAACAGTATTTCGGCTTAAAGACCGTTATTTATGTTACTTGGAGTCGTAGCATAACTTTTCTGTTTGAAAGCACACTTGCTAAAATAATCGTTAACACAAAAAAAAATTGATCAATAGAATCTAAGTTGTCTCCCTTTAGCCAGAAAACTACATTTTCGCTTAATTTTTAAGATCTATGTGTACCGTTTTACTTCTTTTAACAGCAAGGGCTATTAAAATATTACAGTCAAAGTATCCAGCTTCAGGTAGTATGATACACTTCCCGACTAATAAAAGAGCACCAATTGGTCCCGCATTCATATTTAGCGGCGTCTTACAAATTTGTTATCTACACTCTGTTCCAATTTATATTGATTCGATGGGTAAAAGGGAGGTATTCTGCCAGTACAATCCATGCGTGTTCCTGTAAAGCCAGTGAGGTCCAATTGTTAGAATATCTTGTGACATACTTTTCTTGAACGACATTCGGTGGCTAAATGAAAGTTTCCATGATGCATAACAACCGATATTAGAGTGTAGAACAACCCACTATCATGAGGTAAAGAACAAATAATGTATTTTGTATTGTATGTCATATTGGTATAAAGCTACATATTCAATATATTACGCCTTTTAATTCCTTAAACACCAACGTCTACTAAATTTAACGGTAAAATGATCCATCGTCGGATAATATAAAATAGTTACCGGCTTTTTTCCAAAAGATCAATGTAGGAGAATTTTTTTTTTTAACCCAAATGGTTTGGGGGTAGGGGTAAAAATTGCTGAAAGTTTTGTTTATCAAAAATCGATTTTACATATACATGTATATCAATATTGGTAAACCACTTTTTTCCCAAATTACGTTAAGAGGAGGGGGGGGGGGGGGTGAAAAAACTATGTGAATTAAGTTTTTTTTACCCTACATTGAACGTCGTCTCTGAATAGCATAAATTGGTCCAAATTTTATAAAATAGGGCCGTCGTTTATATTTCTCATCTTGTACACCTCTCAGTGTTTGTTCCGTTTTATCTTGTTTTGATAGATAAAGCACGTACAACCGATTTTGGTTCCAGCTCAACGCCCGGAATTTCCATATTGTCCGACATAACTTTCTTCTTAGTGGAATCTTGAAGGATGTACAACAACTGATATTAGAGTGCAGGACGAAACGGTATCATATCAGCAGGTTAAGAACAATAAACGTATTTTGATATATCATATATTATAGTATTTTGTCATATATTCCTGTTGAGCAATTGTAGTAATATTGAAACAATCTCATAATCATGACAGACCCTTGATATGTTTCATACATTAAAAAGATTTGTAGAGTCTGTATGATCTAGACTGAAAGCATGACCTATTACATATATTTTTAAACATATAGAAATAAGGAGATGTGGTATGATCCAAAATAAGACAACTTTCAAGCAAAGTTCAATTGAAGTGGATATAAGCAATTACAGGCAATCGAGCGGCCTTTAACAATGAGAAAAAAATAGTCGGCTATAAAAGGCGCTGGCACGAAAAATATGAAGCAATTCTATTGAGAAAATTAACGGCCTTATTCATAACAAAACAATTTACTATACGGGATGGATATCCATTTTTCGTTGTTTTTCTATTCTATTAAAATAGATATAAATATACATTTTGAACATTCCTCGGCAGGAAAATATGAAAAAAACATCATTTCAATATTTTATATGTACACCACATTTTGTTACTCAAATGCCGTAAATATATCCTAAAATATTTCTGTCTGTAGATGTGCTACCGCGCACACAGTAATCTGTTAAAGTTTTTGACACTTCCACTTAACTTTTAATAAAATAAACATTGAAGGGAGACTTGACTTATTGAATATTACTGTAAAACATCAATGTAAACAGTCATTTCAATATTGAGATATGAAATACCTTTAATATCGAGTGTTCTTAATGGATCATTTCTAGATTAACAAATCACTATTGTAAACAAAGGACCATTTTCTTTTCCCGCGTTTCCATATTTAGTTTGGCGTTTCAGATTTAGTGTCGCCTAAGGGTGCCATTCATTTTTTGTTTTGATCTTTCAGACATATATTTAGTTTAAAAAACGAAAAAGACTTGAAACAATTAAAACCAAGCTAGCATAATTATTATGTTGTTTGAATTATTGTGCATAGTATGTATTAACGTAAATTTATACATGTATATGTGACAATCTTAAAATATAAAATAAAAAGATATTTCAAATTGTCTTGACCCTTTATTTCGAAAATATGTGTTACATTGATTTCGACTTACATCGGATTATATTGAGTGTGTAGCGAAAGGTAATATCTTTGGTTAGCTTGCTTGCTAGCTAAACCGCGAAGTCATTATTAGGTCAGGTATAATACCCTCCTTTCGAAGTAGCATAGTCCAACAGACAAATCGATTAGTTTTCTGTCGGACTAGTCTATTCTTACAGTAGGATAGTTTACCTAACCTAACAATGACTTCACGGGTCAACTGACAAGCAAGCTAACCAAAGATATTACATTTGGCTACACACTTAATGGAATCCGCTGTAAACCTATATGACAACGGAAAATATAAAATGTACATGTTCGAGCTTTAGAAGCAGAGAGTAAAAGAAAGCACGTCACAGTTTTAAAACGGATAGTGTTTCATGTTATCTGGCAACCTGTACTTGTATAGTCAAAATGTCAATTGCAGGATAAAACCAGATACATATAACATAATACATAAAAAGGAAATTATGAATAACTAAATTATGCATATTACATAACAATCTATGACAAGAGAGGGGCGACGTATACCAGAGGGGCAGTCAAACTCATAGATCGAAAATAAACTGACAACGCCATGGCTAAAAACGAAACAGACAACCAGACAAATAATACACACAACATAAAAAAACTAATACTAAGCAACACGAACCCCACCAAAAACTTAGGGTGATCTCGGAGTGCTTCTGAATGGTAGAATAACGAAAAAATAGGTTAAGAAAGATGATAGCAAACCAACAACAAAATCATGGTAAATACTGATTCAACAAAAAAGAATCAATATGCGAGGAAATAAAGGTTCAATCTATATTAAATGCACTGTGCAGCGGGATCTAAAATAAACGGTCTTATAACACAGGATTTTGCTTAATACAGGTGGTCTCTTCAGCAGGTTTAAATATATTTGCCTGTAACCCATGTCGACTTACAAGTGTTTATATATATATAATGCGAAAGCAAATCTACAGATCTAACATTGTTAAAGGTTTTAAAAACGTTTAGTCTAATTTTTGATGTTTTGTAAGTTAGGAAATACATGTACCATTCATCCAAGCTGACACTACAGCGCAAAAAAATTCGAGAAATTAGTAGTATACATGCATGCTTAAATCTTGAACAGTTTCCAGACTCGTGCAAGATTCCCATGTGTAGTGACGATTCAAGTTAGTGACCAATTGCAGATGATGTACAAGTCCCATATTTAGCAATAAATGTCTAAGCTAGAGACCAAATTTTAGCTTTTTTCCCATAATTTTGCAATAGGCTTAAACTTTTTGAAACATACGATTCTGTCAATCCACACGATATATATCTATATACAATCTTTGTCAATATAAAAAAAAGAAGATGTGGTATAATTGCCAATGAGACAACTCTCCACAAGAGACCAAATGACATAGAAATTACAAATTATAGGTCACCGTACGGCATTCAACAATGAGCAAAACCCATACCGCAAAGTCAGCTATAAAAGGGCCTGACATGAAAATATAAAACAATTCAAATGAGAAAAAAACGGTCTAATTTATGTACAAAAATGAACAAACTTGTTTTAAAGGGGAAAGGAAGATTAAAGATTGTTTACTGGAGTTTTCATTTGGATGAAATAACATAATTTAAAGTTTACTTTGCTCAAATCTATTTAATCACCAATGACCATTAAAGTAAATGCCAATAACATTGTTTCGGTATTTTACTTTTCAGAGTTCATGATCTACTTTAATGACTAGTTATAAGTATTTAAGATCGTTTATTTCTACAATCATCCGTATAATTATTTGGTATAAATCACACCACACCATATTGTCGGCACGCGTTTCTATTCATCTGAATGCCTTTTATTTCATCTTTATTTCAGTATAGAGAGGCTGACTCAATTTACGCCTACTTATTAAGGTTTTACTGTAATTACAATACATACCACTAGATCATTTGCTAACAAGTAAAAGAAACGAATAATACAAATAGAAAATTTGAGTTTGATGAAATTATTAGTCATACTTCTATCTGCGCATACATAAAAAGTAAAATAGTTTAATGACGTATCATTTCAAATTCCGAAACAGCGACGACGTCTTCCTTGCTACGTTGATAGTTTAGCAAAGCAACGTAATATCACCACTTTTTCGGAGTTTGGTATCATTCATCTACATTCCATAATTTTTCCCGAGGTTAAGGTCATGCTAAATTGAACAATGCAATATATAGCAAAATGTTGATGTTATTGAAAGAACTAAAAAAAAACATGTTAATTTTTCATGGCCAACGAGACTCAATCTGTCTTTTATTAGTCTCTGCTATCAATGCAAAACGGGATTCGTCTCTTACTTTCATATCGTATAAATTGAGACAAAAGCAGCATTATATTTGAATAATGAAGAAAAATATATTGACTTATTCACACATACTCTGAGAATGAAAAAAAGTAAAATCACAAAAATATTGAACTCCGAGGAAAATTCAAAACGGAAAGTCCCTAATTATATGGCAAAATCAAAAGCTGAAACACATCAGCCGAATGGATAACAACTGTAACATTCCTGTCTTGGTACAATCATTGTCTGATTAAGAAAAAGGTGGATTGAAACTAACTAAAATACCGATTGTATTTTTGTGATTTTCCTTTTCTTTATGACAGTCGTATCGATCCATTATATTGACAATGATGCGTGAACAAAAAAAAAGACATATCAGGTAAAAATGTCAAAAATAGTGTGCGCAATTCATTTACATCATGATTTTTTCTTAGATATGATTGAACTTTTAAAAAATATAATAATTAAACAAATCGAAATCTCCTTTCCGACTTTCACACGCATATTTAGAAAGATCGTTTTTAAATAAACTGCATACTAAATATACTTTAGTTTCCCTTTTTATGTTCTGTGCAGTTATATATGATAAGTAAATCGTCAATGAACGTGTTTAATTTGTTTAAATTTATCTTATAGTTCTCCGTTATTAGTTTAGCAAACAAACTAATCCGTGAATTAGACTTATTTGGTAAGACTCCGCCTGTAGTACTTGACGTCTGTTGACTTAGGTGACTACCGAATATCCCGCCACTGACACTCAGAACTGGTGCCAAGTTGCTTCGTCCCGATGATGAGTCAACAGTCAGCGTGTTTGCAGAGATAACTGTTCCCTTTTCTTGATTGTGTAAAGGTATTCGTAATTGCAGAAATATTTGTAAAATGTTTACGACACTTTGGATTTAAAATGAAAATCTATAATACCAGAACAAACGTGCTCATATTTGTTGGGAAGAGGTCATTTAAAATTCAGCAACATCGGTTTTAAATCTTCAACTTGAATATTTCCAACAAATGGTGAAATTAACCGTCCATCCCTTCTTCCTGTCGACTAGAAGGGTCAAACTGGGTTTAAGAAATATTGTCACAGGCATTTCTTACATCCGGCAGAAGAATATACATGCTGAAGTTTTGACTGTGTGGGATGTGTAAGTACGCTACCATGTCCGGTCTGAATCGGGAGTTTGATCTAATGTACCAGTGTCTGTCTCTCTGTCCTTTATTCTGGTCGAACCACTTTACAGATGCTACCTTTAAAATAAACTGATTCCCTGCATTTGCATTATATTTGCCACTGGACGTTTGGAAATCAGCAAACAATCAATCAATCATTCCTTTCGGATTTTTTTTTATGCTAATTGTGAATATTCGAAACCGAATTTGTTGGTCAATATTAAAATCGAAAATTAAAATTTTGGCTTGCTTTTCGAATTTTTCTATTATAAATAGACTAAACAATTCCATATGCACGGTCAGACATTAAAATTATAAATCAGAAGGTTGATTCGTTTTTGGGACAACATTAAATACCATAAGCCCAGTCAGTCATGATAGTTATCAAAGGTACCAGGATTATAATTTAATACGTCAGACGCGCGTTTCGTCTATATAAGACTCATCAGTGACGGTCAGCTCAAAAAAGTTATAAATCCAAACAAGTACTAAGTTGAAGAGCATTGAGGACCAAAAATTCGAAAAAAAGTTGTGCTAAATTCGGCTATGGCAATCTATTCCAGGGATAAGAAATCTTCCCCAATAGAATTAGTGATGTTGAATCCTTGTATATCATAGCATTCGTTTGACTCTTTTTTCATCCGATTTACGTTGAAATGGCACCTTATGTTAAGGAAGATTAATGGTATACCGCAATCGTGGATTGTACAATCACAGTACAAAATCGGTCTAATGTAGTTCTTTGCTCAAATCTGCAAATTTGGAGATAGATTTGCAATTTAATGGTTAGCCTGTTATTTGTATAAAGAAAACATGTTGATTTGTTATATTTTTCAAAATATTTTAACAAATGTCTTTTTTGTTTGTTTTTAGAATCATTTTTTTCAAATGAAGCCTTTAAGGGGAGATAACTCTTTCAGTAAAAAAATTATACTAGTCTAATGGGGAAATTTTTTATTTTTACTTGTAGCAAGAAAATGAGTTGGGTGACACCATTTTTTCTTTTTATTTCGTAAAACTCATAATAAAACTATCTTTTCACAATTTATTTCAAAATTCTATCTCATAAATTTTTTTATGCACAAAAATGTGTTTTTTCATGAACAATCTAACCAAATTCAGGCAATTTTCAACGACTCATAGCATAAAAAATAGCACGGTGACCCATACTTTTTATTATCTTTTTGACAAAAGCATATTAAAATCTTCATTTTTGGCAAATTATAAGAAAATGCTGGCTCAAAAAGTATATACTTATGATTTACCTTAAAACACTGGTCCAGATTAAAAATGGGAGGGACGAGATAAAACAAACAAAAAAGTTTGTCTCGCCTGCACTTTCTTTTTGTCGTTTTTCATTTGTTTCCCATGACTTATTAATGAATTATTTAATTTGTAGATTTCGGAGAAAGTTGACGAATTATAGACATTTTTTTATCTGGATAGTGGATTAAGCTAGGTTCGCACTGCCGATCAGACCAACTTGATCAATCTCGATCAAGACAAATAAAGTGATCGGGAGACTGGTCTGACTCAATCGACAATAATGTTCAGGGTGATATACCTTGGTCGTCATCGATCGGACTTTCTACCCGAGAGTTTTTGACATGTCAAAAACATTCGAGTAAGGATCGAGAAGCCAATCACTCGAGAAGAGATCGAAAATTCGTCGAGTAGCGGTCGAATTGATCGGGGAAGGATCGTGATGAGATCGAGTTTGGTCTAAATACAAATACTTTACAGATCATTACTCAATCATTTCGATCTCTGCTCTA
Source organism: Mytilus edulis (assembly GCA_019925275.1). NCBI lineage: Eukaryota > Metazoa > Mollusca > Bivalvia > Mytilida > Mytilidae > Mytilus > Mytilus edulis. Next base: position 44,534,644 of record CM034362.1, read on the forward strand.
CTAACATCCGATCATTTCCCGATCAACGCCAACCTGTTCGATATGTGGTCTAGATTAACTCGATAAATGCCCGATCGCTTCATGATGACTGAGACTTCCATATTTATTCATCCCAGACCAACTCGCCCAATACCCGATCTCTATGCGACTACACTCGACCACTCTCCGATTTCTACTAGGCCATACACGAGTATGTATGACTGCTACACGATTCTCTAAAAATGCGTGCAGCTCTGATTTACTCTCATAATTTTGCTTCTGCAATAAGATATTGTCACTATTTATTTTTAATTATACACAAATTCCTCCATATACAGCACGAATCTGTACTTTTGCAAGGAGGTGAACATTTTTAAAAGAGAGACAAAAGATACATAAAGGAACAATCAAACTCAAATGTAGAAAACAAACCGACACAGCCCTGGCGAAAAACAAACCGACACAGCCATGGCGAAAAACAAACCGACACAGCCATGGCGAAAAACAAACCGACACAGCCATGGCGAAAAACAAACCGACACAGCCATAGCGAAAAACAAACCGACACAGCCATGGTGAAAAACAAACCGACACAGCCATGGCGAAAAACAATCCGACACAGCCATGGCGAAAAACAAACCGACACAGCCATGGCGAAAAACAAACCGACATAAACATAGCGAAAAACAAACCGACACAAACATAGCGAAAAACAAACCGACACAGCCATGGCGAAAAACGAAAGCAGACAAGAAGACATAGAAAACTAAAAACTTAGCAACACGAGAAGACATGGGACGTTCCTGAAGGGAAGAAGATTCTGCATTTTGGCCCAGATCATTTTTCAAATATGAAAGTAATTGTGGATTAAAATTCATTATTAGACAGCTGTTGACTAATCTAGCCTTCAAAGTTTTTAAGAACATTAATATTATATTTTACCTGTTTAATGGGCTACTTTTATTTGACTGTCTGGATTTTTTTGTAGTATAAAAATTCGAGAATGCGGTATACTTGCCAATGAGACAACGAATGACACAGAAATTAACAACTATGTCACCGTACGGTCGAGTGTTTACAAACGTTTTTTTTCATACGTTATTTGACGCAATTGTTCAAAAAAAAGAGACGAAAGACATTTTTTTTTAATTTTAATTCGTAATAGATTTATGTAAACTATGGAACGCCACAGCTGTCTAATGTGTCGGGATAGGTATCCTGCAGGGGATCCTCCCTCCGCCTGAATCCCGATTCCCTCCGCCTGCGTCCCGGTTCCCCCACTCCGGAATGGTCCGCACAAGGATAATAGGTACGCTGAACGGTGCCCACTGGTCACCTGAACAGAAACGGTTAATATTGAGTCTATACGCGACAAAAAATAGTACATGATTTCCGGTTTAAAGTGAAAGTACGTTACCAAGGGGATACACAGTTTATAATTGCTGCTATACAATACGGATAGTAGCTTGATAACCATATTTCAAAGGATACTGTTGAGAGAGATACAAAAAGTAAAAAAAATACACAAATAATCAATAGTCATAATGATTCACTCAAAACAAACAATTGATAAAATTGAGAATGGAAATGTATAGAGGATTCATCGTTTACTCTATAAATATCTTAAAGCGAGTGACATGGCTAATTTTTTTATAAAAAAAAATTAACCTAATGGCCTATATTGCACTCTCATGACATATAACTAAAAAGATGGTATGCCTCCCACTCAGGTACCTTAAAACTGCCATTGGTTACCACTGGTCACCCTACACAGAAACTAATAGTGCTTACAGTTACACTGGTCATTTGATACAAATACATAGTTCTTTATTAAACTTACTCCCTTTGCAGATAAATTTACAGTGGTTCTTCTAATTACCTGACACAAATATAGATAGTGAATGGCCCCCTACACAGATATTGAATTTCGTTACATCTTGTCACCTTTTTCTATAATTAATTGTGGTGAACTCTGGTCACCCTACACATATATTGAATTTGGTAACCTCTGATCACCCTTTAAAAAGATTGAATTTACCAACAAATAATAAGATACTGAATTTGGTAACATCTGGTCAACCTTGCCAACCTAAACAGATATTGAATTTTATAACATCCTGTCACGTTTTACATAATTAACTGTGGTGACCTCTGGTCACCCTACACATATATTGAAATTGGTTACCTGTGGTCACCCAACACATGTAATAAATTCTCTTATACATTATAAGATATTGAATTTGGTTACCTCTGGTCACCCCGGCAAGCCTTCACAGATATTTAATTTTGTTACATCTTGTCACCTTTTACATAATTAATTAATAGCAAATCTATTCATTTTTTTTTATCTTTAGACACTATGCATAAATACTGAATTTAGTTACCTTTAATAACCTTACTCAGATGTTTAATTTGGTAATCTATGGTCACCCTACCAAGATGTTGAATATGGTTACCCCTGGTCACCCTAAAAAGATATTGAATATGGTGACCTCTGGTCACCCTACCAAAATTTTGAATATGGTTACTTCTGGTCACCCTACACAGATATTGAATAAAGTTACCTCTAGTCATCCTACAAAGATATTGCATATCAATTTTGAATATGATTACCTCTGGTCACCCTACACAGATATTGAATGAGGTTACCTCTGGTCACCTTACAAAGATATTGCATATGGTTATCTTTGGTCACCTAAAAAGATATTGAATGTGGTTACCTCTGGTCACCCTACAAAGTATTTGACTATGGTTACCTCTGGTCACCCTACATATATTTTAAACAAGGTGACCTCTGGTCACCCACACAGATATTGGCTATAGTTACCTCTGGTTACCCTACACATGTATTGAATGAGGTTACCTCTGGTCACCTTACAAAGATATTGCATATGGTTATCTTTGGTCACCTAAAAAGATATTGAATGTGGTTACTTCTGGTCATCCTACACATATATTGACTATGGTTACCTCTGGTCACCCTACACATATTTTGAAAATGGTTACCTCTGGTCACCCACACAGAAATTGGCTATGGTTACCTCTGGTCATCCTAAACAGATATTGAAAATGGTCAACCTTCAATCAATTGCCTTATGTTACCTTTGATCACAATTCATAAAAAATAAATTTTGGTTAGCATCGGTTATCTTGGTTCACACTTTTTGCGCTTCTTTTATAATTACTATAGTAACTTTTGGTCGCTGTACACATATATTTAATTATGTTGCCATTGTCAACAAATACATATAGCAATTGGCTTTTTTGGAATGTGGTTACCTCGGATCACCATACACATATAAAAAATTATTTATCTTTAGACACCATGCATAAATATTGAATTTAGGTACTAGTACCTTTATTAACTCTACTTTGATGTTTAATTTGGTAATCTCTGGTCACACTACCAAGATATTGAATGTGGTTACCTCTGGTCACCCTACAAAGATATTGAATATGGTTACCTCTGGTCACCCTACACATATATTGAATAAGGTTATCTATGGTCACCTTACACACATATTGAATAAGGTTCCCTCTGGCCACCTTACAAATATATTGCATATGGTTATCTTTGGTCACCTTTAAAGATATTGAATATAGTTACCTCTGGTCACCCTAAACAGATATTGACTATGGTTACCTCTGGTCACACTACATATATTTTAAACATGGTAACCTCTGGTCACCCACACAGATATTGGTTATGGTTACCTCTGGTCATCCTACACATATATTGAAAATGGTTACCTTTGGTCACCTTACAATAAATTGGCTTATGTTACTTATGGTTACAATTCATAAATAATGAATATCTTTGGTCAACTTAAAAGATATTGAATGTGGTTACCTCTGGTCACCCTACACATATATTAAATATGTTTAACTCCGGTCCCCCTACACAGATTTCGAATTCGGTAACCCTTTCATATTATTGAATGAGATTACCTCCGGTCATCGTATACATATATTAACTTAGGTAACCTCTGGTCACCCTTTACAGATTTGGAATGTGGTTACCTTTGGTCAACATACACAGATATTAATTTTAGTAACCTCCGATCACCCTTTAAAAATATTGCCTTAGGTAACCTCTGGTCACAATGCATAATTAATGAATCTTCATTGGAATCGGTTATCTCGTATCACACTATACAGATGTTAAATTTGGTTAACACTTCCAGTAACATTTTACACAGTAAATGAACTTTGGTGTTTTCTGGTCAAATTATACAGATGTACTGTTGACATTGGTTCTGTACATGTCAGTACTGGTATTGATCTATGATATTGCTACAAAAATTGATTAAATTTTTATATTTCCTCATTTGTTCTAGAATTCACCAGAATGATGCTGTAGCTGAACACGAGCTATGCACACAAATACTGAAGGAGGAGATAATTTTCTACCAAGAACTGAAAGAGTAATTATTCTTATATAATAATGTACTTTTGTAAATTTTAATGACTGATATAAGCATAATGCTGATAAAGAGTAATTCAGAAATTACTGATTGATACCCTGTTTTATTCTTCAGACATGGCTGGATTGCCTTATGTTTAAATGACATATTTTTTACAGTACTCGTCTATCCAATTTCGTATATGTTTTTGTCCGTAAAATGATTCAATGAGAGCTGTACAGATGAGTTTTCTGTAGACTGAACGTATATCTGACTTCTTATAATAGATGGTTTGTATTTTTTTTTATCCTTTTGGTTGTTTTTAGTGCTACACTTGTTCACAAGTCATATATTTTGTCAATATATTTTACATTTTTGTCTTTTTCGGTTTTAATTGAGGTTATTTAATATGAGTACAATGTAGCTAGTTTGTCGTTTTCTCTTCCATTAAATGAACATGATTTCAACATAAAATATATAATTCATACTCATACTTCTGGACTTTAAATATGTAACATTTACATTGTAGGGGAGTACAGCCATTAATAATTATTTACCAGACTGAAGCACAAAGAAACAGAATGATGAAACTAGCAGAAAATGTGGTGTTTTTAGATGCTACATATGAAGGTATATACTTATATATAATCATGGAAATTTCAATTTAAAATATTGATACGTTTAAAAAAATTGAACTGTGTGACAGTAAACTTACAAAATAATGTGTAAGGATTAACTGCCTATGGTTATTCATTCTATGCTGTTGTTGCAAGAGATGAACAGCAAGGCCGGGGCACTCCTCTTTCGTACTGTATCTCGTAAGTTGATACTGGTGAAGTTGTCAAAATATTTCTGAGATCTCTGAAGACTACGGCTGAAAACCATGGATTTGATTTCTGACCAAGGTTTGTGAGTATCAAAGTTGACAATATTTCGAATTCAATATCATTGCTTATTAACACTTTTCATTTTCGTCTTATTTTTTGTTTACAATTAGTTACATTATTCGGAGTCAACACCAAATCTGATATGGATATAAAAGATAAATAAAGGCCATTCAATTATACTTTTTAATTAATTTGTCTGTAAAAAATACAGGTTAAACTATGACATTATTCACATATTCTTGCTGTGAAAGTTATTCGACAATTGAACAATAGACAATGCTATGAAAGATTCATTTAAAGAAACATTTTTTTCCTGCATATCAAAATTAATACAATTAAGGTCAACACAAATTTCAGTTGAATTTTGGCAAAGAATATAAATATTTTTGCATGATAATATTTATCTCATGGACTAATGAAACTTACAAAAACATCAATTTCCTTAAAAACGTTTGAGAGTGATCTATGGGAAGGCCATAAAACCAAAGCATGTAAGATTAATTCATAGTCAGGTTTACATATAACATAATAATTAAAGCTTTGTTGGGCTTGTTTCCAAACTTTTCATACACTAATTGGGAATCTAATTGATATAGAAAAAATAAGAATTTACAGTTATTTACAAATTAACAAATAGAATAAAACCAATATGAGATAAAGATACAAATTGTTGATACTGCAGTGTTATATTTTGTTTACTAGATCTTTTACGCGCGTCTGGCGTATACAATTATAATCATGGTACTTTTGATAACTATTTACACCACTGGGTCGATGCCACTGCTGGTGGACGTTTCGTCCCCGAGGGTATCACCAGCCCAGTAGTCAGCACTTCGGTGTTGACATGAATATCAATTATATGGTCATTTTTTATAAATTTTCTGTTACAAAACTTTGAATTTTTCGAAAAACTAAGGATTTTCTTACCCCAGGAGTAGATTACCTTAGCCGTATTTGGCACAACTTTTTGGAATTTTGGGTCCTCAATGCTCTTCAACTTTGTATTTGTTTGGCATTTTAACTATTTTGATCTGAGCGTCACTGATGAATCTTATGTAGACCGAACGCGCGTCTGGCGTATAAAATTATAATCCTGGTACTTTTGATAACTATTTATGGTAGACAGAGATACCAAAAAAATCAGCGTAATTAATGAAGTATTCCCAAACAGCCCCGTTTTACTTTGCTGGTTTCATGTTTTACAGGTATTATATCATTCAATATATGTATCATACATTTTACCTTATTCTTAATTGGAAAATACGTTATTAAATGGGAGTTATTCTGTGAAATTTCACTCTATTGAATCAATAGGTATTAAATGCATTGGATTTAACATTTTATATCTTGTTTTGTTGATAAGCCTGAGGTCAGTTTTGATTTAATAAATCAACTCTTTCGCATTAATACTTTCATAGATCAAATATTATCTTGTTGATCATGATATATGCAAGACAATATTTAATTATTATTATCAAGAAATCTTTAAGACATGAACTAAATATAAATGATTTGGTTTACAGGCTGTGTACAGATTTTTGAATAAAAAAGAATCTGGTGTATCAGGACCCATGCACGCACAAACCAGAAAAAAAAGTTATGGACTATATCAGAACTATGAAAATATGTACCAAGGTAGTCAAACGTGCTAGTTAAGACAAATAAAATATAATGAACCTATGATACCACAGTGAAATAGAATAATTTTTAAATTGGTCAATAATTTTTAAATTGGTCAATAATTTTGAGTTGGTCCTGACAAATTCAAATAATGTATTCGAATATTAAATATATACTAGGTGAATGTTCTGATACTTTTTTTTTTAAACAGTCTAATATGTAGAGGATGTGAAACATTGTTTTTAAAAATTAATCACGAGTTTGTTGCCTCACAATGACACACGATTGGTTATTGATATGTTAATATTATAAGAAAAATCCCTGTAGAAATGAGACATCAGTGGGATCTTTTTCTCTTTTTCCAATACTGTAATTGTTTTAATATCAAAAAGTAAAAACACAAAAATACTGAACTCAGAGGAAAATTCCAAAAGGAAAATCCAAAATCAAAAGGCAAAATCAAAAGTCCAAACACATCAAACGAATGGATAACAACTGTCATATTCCTGACTTGGTACAGGCATTTTCTAATGTAGAAAATGGGGGATTGAACCTGGTTTTATAGCTAGCTAAACCTCTCACTTGTATGACAGTCGCATCAAATTCCATTACATTGTCAACGATGCATGAACAAAACAAACATACTCAAAGAGTAAAAATGTCAAAAATAGGGGTACAGCAGTCAATATTGTGTTATCATCTTAATATCACTAAAAAACAACAAATGTAACGAAGAAGTACAAAAAGGCAAAAAGACGATAAATCATACCAACAAGATTTTTCAAAATGAGTCAATTAAAACGTAAAATTTATTATAAAAAAAAATACAATCAATGAATTTTGGTTGATAAAAGATAAAAAGAACCCACTAAAACATATAGCAATGAATCTCTATTGAATTATATCAGTAAAATAATTTAAAAAGTACAAAGAGTTGCTTGATGCGATTTAAAGATCTTACCTATAATTGTACAATGCTTATGAGTACATGCGTGTTTAATCTATAAATTCTGTTTCTATAGTCAAAAGAAATGTGTCAATATAATTTTTCATCAACAAAAAGACTTTTCTCAAAAAGTTCAAATGTTGCAAGAGAAGATGCCTTCCAAATAAATAACAGACTACTTGTTAGACAACTGGTGTACTGACAAATGGTGATGTCGATGGGCCAACTATGGAAGACATTTTTTTCATTACGATCAAGATAAACAATAACTTAGTTGAAAGGTTATTAATATATTTTATTACTATACACCTTATATATTACAAGATCGAAATTTTAAGCATCATCTAATTATTATCTATTTGATAATAGTAACTAAGTCTATTTTATTTTGGGGAAAAATTTTCTGAACTGTCTCTGTTTTTATGACCTGAAGTATAAAAAAGTGTTACACTTTGTCTAAAACCTACTTCTTCGTGGGTAACCAAAGACTTAAAATGATATAAACTATACAATTTTTTAACTATACGGGGAGATTATTGTCGTTCTTTCATGATAGGGTTGTGCAAATTTAATACAAATATCATAATCGTCAATGCAAGTCGATAATTACATAAAAGCAGACAAAATGAAAAATGTAGTCTAGCAAAACCTGATGTGAATGAAAACATTAAAACAAAAAATATAATGCTACTTATAACATTCAAATGTATACACATTAAAATTGTATGTACTTTCTATTTGTACATTCAAACATAAAGCATAAATTCAAAGTCATTAACATTTTGTCATTTTCAGGTTTTTCCTGGGCACGAAATACTATTTCCTTGGTGGGTATGCCAATAGCAGAGTAGAGGACTTTATATTCCTACTCCATGGAAATGTAACTATGTTTTATGAGTTAGTAAGTTTAAATTTGTCACAATCCTGTTCTTCTTATCGTTCACTTGAATCGTCTGAAATTAGAAGGATCATTTCAATTTAAGATGCAATAACATTGAATATTAAATACTATGAATTCATTTTTTTTAAGAAATAATTTATTAATAGATCTTTGAATTATGTTTTCATAATCAAAAACAAATAAAAAAAAACATCGTAATTTTAGCTATCTAGACGAACTCGCAAAGATTGCTGGCCTGAAAAATATGGGAGGACAGAGGGAAGACAAAAGTAAATTGACAGCAGAGAATATGCTCAAGGCAGAACTCGACCGACTGTGCAATGGACTTCATCCACAGAATGCACTGTTTCATCACAGACAGCATTTAGGACGATTTATAATGTGGACATTGTCAATGTAGTGTGCAATTGTCCAGCTGCAACAACAAGAGGTAAGTTTTTTTTCATTATCTTAAGTCAGTTCAACAATGTTTAAAAGTACACCATCAAGTATGAATTGTTGAAATCAAGATTATCAATTTCGGGTGCCGTATATGGTCCCGGAAATGCTTAGCCTTTTGGAGCACCTAATATTACTTCAGGTTTTTAGTGGAATTCGTGTTGTTTATTATTTCATTTTTTTACTGTTGTTGTAAATGTCTTTTGGGTTTAGAGTCTCCTCGGTTTTGATTGTTTTTGTCTTCCAACAAGGCGTTAATAACCGTCATCAGGTTGTACAAGTGCAAATACTCATTTGCCTCATCAAATTTTCTAAAACAATGCGATCCAATTTAAGAAAATCTTTACTGAATGTTCATTAGTGGTTTTGTTTAATGTTTGTACAGTTGAAAGTAAACCATAAAGGTACAATGCAGTTAGATATGTTCCATTCTCTACTATTTTTCAGGAATGTGTAAGCATGTTCATTTAGCTGAATTTATTGCTTCTTAAGGAACATCGACCTCACTGTAGAGCACAGATCAGAAGCAATAGATGTATTTAATGCAGAACAATATTTTTTATGACAGAGATAACAATCAGGTAGAGGTTTTGTCCAGATTGGGAAATGTATCAGTTGTTAATTTGACCTCATTCATATGTACATGTTTTGCCAATAGCCATGGTATACATTGTGTTTGTGTGATGGTAGCAAAAATGGTAGTTCCATCACCTGACATAGAGTCTACCTCAATTGATGAAACAAGACAACAATTAAAGGAAGACAAAGAAACAACCGACCAGGCTATTAAAAGAAAAATTGAGGAAATCAATATATATGTAAACAATAAAAATTTCCTAACAATTGACGTGATAAAATAAGACTATTTTACAAGCACTCACAACGGCATTACATATTTGTAAGACAACCAACTTTTCCAAAACAACAAGAAAGCGAAAGCAACAACCGCTGTTTCCAAGCAGAAAATCCAAAAGTTCAAAAACTGATCATGACTATTTAAGAAAGCCGAAAGTGTGTTCTGAAAAAACGGAGGCGTAAAGTTAATGATGATGGCAGTTTCAAATCTACCCACAGAAAGAAAGGATCCATTCGTAAACCATTTCAATGAAAAAAATAATGAAATGTTATACTGATTTAGAAGAACTGCTTTTTCTTGATATTCATTCAAAAATTGGTATGTTACATTGGTGCATAAAGGATTTAAAAGTAGGACATATACAGTTTGCTCTTGATATGTTTTGCAAAGATCCTGATGTTACCAAATGTATATAATTTAATATAACAAATGCCTATTTCTAATGAAGATTTTGTCAAGCAGATAAATTGGCTAATGAATACATTGGACTAGGTCTGTTTGCTGTCTCAAGAAGGTAATATGTTTTATGCAAATGATCAAATATGTTTTAAGTTAAGATAATACGTGTGGTGCGTCTAATAAATTATTACCTGGCAGCATTGTCTGTGTTGTCTTCCAAAAGGCATCAAAAACGTTCCCATGCATTGCCTTGTTAACATTTGTTTTATTTAGTTCGCCTATAACATGGCCAATAATTTCTCTGCAAATATAAGTTAAGACAGCAATTTTATAATTACAGGACATTTCTTTACCTACATGATTTTATATAATGACACCATTTTAATTCTTCTAGTTTTAATAAGAATCATTTAATCTAAACAAAGAAAAGACTTTACAAGAATGCATTTTATTTTATTGGCTTAAATATTCTTTTTAAAAGGTCAAATTAAATAGTAATTTGTACATCAATAATGATAAGTCAATTGTTCTACCTAGCTTTCCGATAAAAATGTAGTGTGGATTAGTTTATGACCAGTAAGAAGTAGATTGTATATGATTTTATAGTTAGTAATCTAACGATGCTATTAATTCTAAAATGATTGATTACATGTCAGTTTGCTTTGATAAGTTTATTATTTAGTACATAGAGAAATATGAAACTTGCACAACCTTGAGTTGTTTTTACGTTTTGGTCGGGTTGTTGTCTCTTTGGCATACTCCCCGTGTCCATAGAGTATATATTCAAACAGAATCTATTTTTGAACAGCTGGTAGTATATTTGTGTTTGTATCATGTTTTTTTAAATTTATTATGATGTGTCATTTCTCTGTATATTGAAATGATAACTACACATTTCCATTCTCAATTAACACAATTGCTCATTTTCTATATATATACATTTGTAGACCTCGAGTGCAAAAAGATAGATTGCATTATAGATTTGATTATGAATTTATGATCTAAATTTTGTTTCAAATTTAGTCTAGAATAATTATTGAAACAGATAAGCAATTAATTGAATAGATGAGAATACTCAGTTTATAATAGATTGTTTAGAAGATGAATACATAATGATCATGGTATTTGGAAAATGTATGTTTTATATATTTCATGTTAATCTAGATGTTTGCATTTTCTATTGTGTATTTTATTCCATACTCTTAGTATGTAATAAAGATGTCAAGAAGACAATTGCTTTTGTAGCCAATATAGATCCAATGTTCGTAAAATCTGAACAATTGAATTCCCTCAAACACTTACTTAGTGTTTTCAATGTCACCCTTTTTTTGGGGGGCAGATGTCCCTTTCATTTTTCGGCATACAGCCTTTGTGGTTGATTATTTATCGACAAGAGCCTCGGTTAAAGTATTTAACTTGATAGTCAACATCATCTGAAAATGAAGTGAGATACAGTTGTGATCTTTTCTTGCAGTTAAGCTACAAAATATATGTAATAAGACATATTAAGCACCGTTATGAAAGTTCTTACAACTTGAAAAAATGTCTTACAGATTGGCAAAGCGACATGTATAGGATTCACAGTAGACATATGATTTCTAATTATACAGTTATATACCGAGATTTCATAAACTCAAGCATGAACAATATTATGGGCACCACATAATGAGAGGGATCTGCTAACCATTCTAGATAACCTGAGACCACTCTGGTTTTTGGTGGGGTTTATGTTGCTCAGGTTTTTTTTATATTGAATTATAATGATTGCAATTTGAATTTCCATCTTTTTTTCTTTTTTTTCCCCAGCTTTGTCAGTTTGTTCTCCAAATTTCAGTTTGATTGTTCCTTTCTACCCATTCACCATTCCTTACCTACTACTCTATGAATGCTTTTTAAAAAAAACACGAGATCACCAATGTATGTGTTTAACCAGCAAAAACTGTTTTCTTTGAGAATCAAGTGTATTCACTAATATACAATAAAGTTCTATAGTCTTGCTGAACCAGTAATGCATATCAAACCTGTTCTTGTTCTTTTTTCCTTTACTCGATTGTCTTACATTTCCTACAAATGATAAAAAAAACATAACATGACTTATGTTTTGATGACCAGAGGTAACCAAATCTGAAATCAGCATACGGTGACTAGAGGTAACCAAATCCAATATTAACATAAAGTGGCCAGAGGTCACCAAATCCAATATTAACATTAGGTGACCAGAGGTCACCAAATCAAATATTATCAAAAGGTGACTAGAGGTCACCAAATCCAATATATGAATAAGGTGACCAGAAGTTACCCCATTCTAGCATGTTAATGCCACCAGAGGTGATCAAATCCCATTTCTGGTTAAGATGACCAAATGTTATCAAATTAAATATTTGTGTAAGGTAATCAATAAACAAAAAATGATTTGTTTAATCAAGCCTAAGTGGCCATTTTACCAGAAACGATAGCAAGATTTAAGTTCAAAAAGAATTATAGTTGCAGCATTATATAAGCATAGTGTATGTTTCCATCATATTAAAGGTTTGACACAATAAATTAAATGCATACATACCACACTCATCTACATTTTATGAGGACTTCTGAAAAAAGAAGATAAATATATGATAATTGTATTAGTAAATTCAATTTTATTTATCCAAAAGTATCTTATGAGGATCAGTATTATTTTACTTAATTACCAACTGTCAATGATCTTGGCAATGTTTGTAAGGTCAAGGATTTTTCTTAGATTTGTTTGTAGATGATCATGAAAGATAATAGTTCATTGTGTAAAGTTTTATCGGCATATTAAACTTAATGTAATAATATTCTATATTCTTGTTGAAACCATAATGTATATCAAACCTGTTCTTCTTCTTATTTCTCTTTCTTTCATTGTCTCAAACTTTCTACAAATAATATAACAACAAGTTGTATGTAAATGTTAATTACCAGAGATAACCAAATCTGAAATCTGCATAAGGTGACCAGAGGTTACCAAATCCAATATTAACATAAGGTGACCAGAGGTCACCAGATCAATATTTACATAAGGTGACCAGAGGTAACCAAACCAAATATAAACATAAGGTGACCAGAGATAACCAAATCCTATATAAACATAAGGTGACCAGAGATAACCAAATCCAATATTAACATAAGGTGACCTCTCTGGTCACCAAATCTAATATATGAATAAGGTGACTAGAGGTAACCAAATCCAATATTAACATAAGGTGACCAGAGGTCACCAAATCCAATATTATCAAAAGGTGACCAGAGGTCACCAAATCCAATATATGAAAAAGGTGTCCAGAAGTTACCCCATTCTAGCATGTTAAGGTCACCAGAGGTTATCAAATCCCATTTCTGGTTAAGATGACCAAATGTAATCAAATTAAATATTTGTGTAAGGTTATCAATAAACAAAAAATGATTTGTTCAATCAAGCCTAAGTGGCCATTTTACCAGCGACGATTACAAAAAGTAGATTAACATATGATAATTGTATAAGTAAATTCAATTTTATTTATCGAAAAATATCTGATTAGGATTAGTAGAAATTGACTGAAAATTCAATGATTTTTTCTTAGATTTGTTTGTAGATGATCGTGAAAGATAATGTTCATTGTGTAAAGTTTTATCGATATATTAAACTTAATGTAATAATATTCTATATTCTTGTTGAACCCATAATGTATATCAAACCTGTTTTTCTTCTTTTCTCTCTTTCTTTGATTGTCTCAAACTTTCTACAAATGATATGAAAAAAATCAACTAGTTGTATGTAAATGTTAATTACCAGAGATAACCAAATCTAAAATCTGCATAAGGTGACCAGAGGTAACCAAATCCAATATTAACATAAGGTGACCAGAGGTCACCAGCTCCAATATTTACATAAGGTGACCAGAAGTTACCAAATCCAATATATGAATAAGGTGACCAGAAGTTACCCTATTCTAGCATATTAAGGCCAACAGAGGTTAACAAATCCCATTTCTGGTTAAGATGACCACATGTAAACAAATTAAATATTAAATATTAATCATGAAACTAAAAATGATTTGTTCAATCAAGCCTAAGTGTCCGTTTTACCAGAAACGATTGCAAGTTTTAAGTTCAAAAAGATTTATAGTTGCAGCTTTATATAAACATAGTGTATGTTGCCATCATATTAAATGTTTGATACAATAAATTAAATGCATACATACCAATCTTATCTACATTTTTCCGGGGACTTCTGAAAAAAGAAGATTTCCTTCTAGTCTGTGAATCGAACATTTAAAACAAGGTGTAATCACAAATGACAAATCATGCAAATGGATGAAACAAATATTTTGCTTTGAATGACTTAATTAAACTTAAGTTTGTGTTACTCATTGTATTCAATTTCTCGGTATGTTAATTTTACTTACAGACGGTGACAGGCTCTAGATCTATGGTGTATTGCTAAATAGAAAGAAAAATTGTCTATTTTTAGTTTTCTATTAATAGAACTACAATATTACTACACAGAATAGTACTATTTATAGGGTGACCAGTGGGCACCGTTCAGCGTAACTATTATCCTTGTGCGAATGGTCCGGACCACTCCGGAATATTCCGGACCCAGGTGAATCCCGATTCCCTCACTCCGGATTTGTCCGGACCACTCCGGAATATTCCGGACCTGGGCCTGAATCCCGATTCCCTCACTCCGGAATAGTCCGGACTGGTCCGGAATATTCCGGAGTCACCTCGGCTCCGGACTCCGACCACTCCGGAATATTCCGGACTCATTCACCATGCCCAATTTTGAAATTGCCGTCCAGTCCGGAATATTCCGGAGCACATTTTTATGGCCTTTTTGTGTTTCAGGAGAACGTTTAAATCAAAATCAAGGAAACATTCGTAAAAATAACAGATTGAAATCCCTTTTCGGTGCTTGAAATTAAAATTCAGTCTAATAATGAGTTCGTGCAGTGACAAATGTGTGTAGTATTTTCATGATGAGAGTTATACATTAAATAGCATTCCAATAGCTTGTTCCTGTGATGATATATATAAAAAAGTGACAAGAATAAGAAAGAAATATTCAAGTTAAAATTTGTTTAACAATTAAAAAAGAGAGATATATGAACATTTGGTATTCAAATAAAATATATCTTTCTTGTATTTGTATACTTCAAATGCCCTTTAATGGGTCGATACATTTATCACGAAGCACTTTCTTCACTTCTTTCACATTCAATATAAATTTATTGTGGAATATAGAGGTCGTGATGACTATAGAAAATAAACTTTGAACATCAGGTTGGTCAAAGATTAAAATTTACTTTTTGTGGTTGTTGTTCCTTTTGTTTCTGGTAAAAAAATGATATCTGATTTTTTTTAACTTTAAATCGCAAAATAATTCTGGGATCTGTTTTACTTCTGAAATGTCTCTCTTTCAAATAATGGTGTCGTATATGTCCACTATGAAAAGTTAAACAAAACATAAATCTGACTCGTTGTTGAGGGCCTTACGACAACATACAGAGGATAACATTTAGTCATTGACAATCTTACAACATCTTACATAATATATAACAAAGTTTAAACTATTGTCATGAAGAAATAATTACATTAGATGTATGTTTCATTATAATACATTATTCTATTTGGCTACATTGCAATCTCGCGTTATTCCTTAGTCAACTTCATAACACAATAACATTTATCATTCATGATGACACGAGGTTCCACAAGAAAGTGCACATGTAAGTTAAATAAAAACTTGATGAAAACCGTGTTTTCATGATCCTAACTGAAAGAAATGTAATAATAAGTATTGAATGCTTCTTTTTGTAACTTCATAGGGTTGTAAAAGCGTTGACCGTGTGCACATTTTTAGACTTGTTTAGAAATTTACAATTTTCGCACAAAATGTACTTCGGACTACGCTTTTAATCCCAATAAAGTTACAAAAAGAAGCAGTCAATTCTTAAATAATGGTTTTTAAAAGCCGATTAGAAAAACAAATTTGACAAAAGCAACCGACCAAGGTTTCACATAAGCACTACATGTGTCTCTGGAGTCTCTGCATTATGATTTCACATTGATGTTGATTACAGAAACTCAATGATTATCATTATATAAACAAATGTAAATATTTTTTTTTCATTATTTTGTTTGAAATCTGTGATAAATGAAATACGTTTTATGATTGTTAAGTGACTTATAGACCCAATGGGTCGGTGTATTTTATTGTGCATGTAAAATTCTATCAGATAACCTTTGGAGCAGTTATCAGTCTTTGAAGCATGCTCACTAAGGTTCTTTTGGTGATATCATTTTCCTATTGGTCAAAACTTTTTTTTTTGCTTTGACCAACTTTGGAGGAGTTATTTTCAAAGAATTGATAAAAAAAAAAGAAAACAACACATAAGTTTACTTTCTAGCTCATCTAGAGCAAAGCATCATGTCAGGCATTGTCATTACTAAAAAACAATAAATTTCTTCTAATCTGAGAAACAATTCGACATTTTAGCAAAATGTTTTACTAATGATACTGAAGATCCACCAGAATGTTATATAATAGAACCATACAAATACATGTACATGTAATAAGCAAAAACATGTACATGTAAAAAATACGTGGTATGATTGCCAATGAGACAATTCCCCACAAGAGACCAAAATGACACAAACATTACTTCAGGTCACCGAATGG
This sequence comes from Mytilus edulis, assembly GCA_019925275.1. NCBI lineage: Eukaryota > Metazoa > Mollusca > Bivalvia > Mytilida > Mytilidae > Mytilus > Mytilus edulis. The sequence continues at coordinate 44,551,755 of CM034362.1, forward strand.
CTTTGACAATGATCGAAGCTCACATCGCATTGTCAGCTATAAAAGGCCCGAAATGACAATGTAAAACAATTCAAACGAGAAAAACGGCCTTATTAATATACAACAAACAAAAAAAATACATGAAAAAATATTTTTTTTATGTGTTGCTCTCCTAGCTCCAAAGTGTATCCAAAATCAAAGATCTGGAACATATTCTATCGTAACCATTTGGTAATTAATGCAATTAGTGTCTCAGTTAACACAATTAATATTATAACACCATATAGGAAAAACACAGAACTCCTTTTGTCATATTAAACACTGTCAAACATCCAAACATACTATCCACACTCATCTGTGTCCACACTTGTTGTGTATGTAATATATATTTTGAACTTTACTGAACTGATTATTACACATGTCACTATAATAAAAATTACTTACTTACTTACTGTAAACTGTTTTACCAATCTATATGAAGACATGGAAATGTATCAAAACAACCAATTATCTAATTGGTTACAATTTTACCTAAAAATTTGTGATTTCAACCTATATGTCTATGTAAGGAAAATTCGGAAACGCATGCTCATTCCGCCACAATGGCGATTATATATCACCTAACTTCATTCCATTTCATATTTATATATATTTCTTTTTGTTTGAAATTGGATTTTCGCCGTTTGCTATTTATAAGAATTATGTATAGATTGGAACTAGTATAACAGTGGTTAATGTATCATACATATATATTTTTAGGCCTACGCATGAGACATAAGAAATCTGTACAAATTATTAATATAAAACATAGTTACGCAAGGGAAATGATATGTTATAAGAAGCTACTTATCCTATTTCTGTGTTTGTTTCGTTTGTAGCAAAATGATTTTAGAGTAAGATTCCTATGAGCAAAATTTAAAGACGTTTGATGATCAGCTATTAAAAGGACAATAAGAAGTTCCCCTTTCCAAATTGTTTTTGTTCTTGTATTTTTTTTCCACACACAGACACATATAAAAAAGACGATGAGGTATGATTGCCAATGAGATAACTGTCCACAAGAGACCAAAATGACACAGAAATTAACAACTATAGGTCACCGTACGGCCTTCAGCAATGAGCAAAGCCCATACCGCATAGTCAGCTATAAACGGTTTTAAACTGAAGCAAATTATCTATTTTATTTATATTTAGATTAAAAACATTTTGGAATTACAAAACAATATTATGTCCATGGCAGTTGAGTAATTGGTTATTGTTTGCTTTTTGTATCATGGCATATAATTCAAAAACATCCTTTGTTCGACCTGTTAGTCAAATGCATTTGTCGAAATATACTTGTTCACTGTTCGGTCTTTTAAAAAATGTTGTTTGTACTGTATTTAGACCCCTCTACCAAGAAATTTGTTTTGCATGCACATGTGTAAAAAAAAATCCAAAGCAATCATAGGTTTAACGTTGTTTAGACTTGTATTTATATTATATCTGTACAACCTTCAAACCTATGAAACATCAATTATTGATAGAAAAAATACCGTTAGACTAAGTGCAATTTGAATAATTATGTAACATAAACGATACAAATGTGTTGCAAACAGAACCATTTGCCGATTGCACTTCAATTTATTTATTATGACAGAATACGGTATTTTTTTCAGTTTTAATTCGCGCATAATTTTAAAATACTTATAGTAAATGTAGGTTAAGTGAGAAATAATATAATAAGAAATGCTATCTAGAATTCGAAACCATGCAGTAAATGCAATAGGCTGGTCCTCTATCTCTGATATACGGGTATCTCAGATATCCTTTAAAAGACAGGGAACAAGTCTTTCAATGTAGGTATTTTGATTGGTTTAATCAAAATGCTTTGGTTAAAGAAGTACTGTCATGTGTAGTTTTACAATTGAACTTCAACCGTGAGTGCGACAGTATTTCATCCAGCAAAAAGAAGATTAGTAATGGAATATCGTCAAAGAGAGAACAAAGATAGAATACGGTACGAATATTTTGGTTCTTCAAGTTGTTTTGGTTTTAACAGTTATAATTGATCAAATTAAATAATTATATTTTAATTTAAGATAATTTTCGTTAAGAAATTTAAAACAAATAATAGTTCTCGACTTCGGGACAGATTTAGGAATAGCATTGTATGAAGTATATAGAGTTCCCATTTTTAGGAAGGAGTCTCACCCTTGACTGAAACCCTTATTAACTGTTATTTTATGTTATAGAATAGAACGATTAAGTTTTCAACATTGTTAAATTGAAATTACATCTAAGAGTCCATGTGATTAATGAGACGATTCCTATGACTTTTCCGAAGATACATGTTTGATAAACGCACATGTTCTAAGTAAAAAAGTCATGTCCTCTAGTCCTAAAAGCGCTTTGAAAAAAGTCATAGGGGGCTATGTTCCTGCCTTATGTTTATTTTAGCTATCATCTACTTGAATTGATTCTACCCTATGGAGCCGTTTGTGACAGTTCTTATCTATAATAGATCACAATACCAAGAACAGATCAGAGAGCCCTATCTATTTTTTGGTAAACGGACCGAAAGTCACAGGACAAAAAGTCACAGGACATAAAGTCACCTAACAGTCACAGGACAAAAGTCACAAATAATCTGTTAACAATTGTTTGAATATATAAGAGAAATATCTTGAAATATTTACTTTTTAATACATATATTCATATTAAAGTTTAAGAAATGTGTCATTATACTTGAAAAATTAAGATTTATTTAAATTTTATAATGCAAAAGAAAGATTTCTTTGCACCATGAAGCCATTTAAGTGCCAACTGAAGCCACTTTGACATTTTGTTTTTTTAATAATTATTTGATCATCTTTGATATGTTTTTGATAAATTTTGTTTACAAGGTTGGTTTATTTACAATAGTTCAAGAAAAATACAAAAATATTTTTGTAGAAATAAGCGTTTTTTATTCAAAGAAAATATCAGAAAAAATGAATTGTGACTTTTTGTCCTGTGACTTTCTGTCTTACATTCTAGTTTTTTGGGCCCTCATTTAAATTATTAGTGCAATTTTTTTTAAATTTTCGATTACGTTAAATATTTTATTCATTCTAATGATTTGATTAATTATGTTATGTTACAATCATTTCATTAACTTTTTAACAAAATAAGTTTTGATATGGTTGTTATTTATTACTGTATATTGCAAGTGACAAATATCCTCATTAATACTAAACCACATAGGTATTATTATGTAAGATTGTATAATGTCAGGTAAAGTCTGGTAACAACAAAAAAATACATGGACACTGTGTAATCCAATTTAACATTTACCTGTAATCTTTCGAAAGAAATTGTATTATGGTACGATCTTTTTACCTTTTTATGAGAGGTTTGGAGTATGAAAGCGGACACGTTTTTTCTTCTTCTCAAATACGTTCTTTGTCTCTAAATTTATTTTAAAACGCCCCTCAAAGTAAGGGCCGCATAGAATGCCAGGTCTTTAAAGCTTACTATATGGTATTGGTTTTGTACATCGTTAAAGGCCATACTGTGACATATAATATATAAATCGGCTTTTGGTCGTATTTTTTTTGTCTTTTGCAAGTTTTAAATACGTAATGTATTTATATGCATGTTTCTTTTTCAGTTCAACATCCAATCCAAGAAAGGAAGTCTTTCTTTTTTTTAAAATAGAGTCACCACTTAGTAACTTTTATGCCGCCCGATTCGAGGTGTCTGGAAAGTGGTACACTATAGTACAGAGCAATTCTACTTATACAAAAAAGCCGGTAAGTGTTTTAGTGGTAATCTTATAACATGAAAATGAGAAAGTATACCGATTAACACGTTTCAAAAATATACCCAACAAATAACAGGGGCGTATCCAGAACCTTGAAGTCGGTGTGTGTGTGTGTGTGTGTGGGGGGGGGGGGGGGGGTAATGCGATCCAAATTATATATTTAATAAACATTTATGTGAGTGTGCGTGGTAATGGTAATATTTTAGTCATTGTAATGATTTAATTACGTTATATAACAATAATTTCATTAACTTTTTAAATGGCCTTGTTTCTTTGAAATTGGTCTACTTAATATTTTAAATTAAAGATGTCAGATCATCATTTCTATAGTTCTTTATCGTTATTTTTTTTTTAACATTTCACTTTTTTCTTTAGTCAATTGATCTCTATTATAATTGTCCTAAGCATGTATGTAATATTTGCCACTTGACGTTGAGTAACCAACAATCACCTCTTTAATCTGTTATTATCAGATTATTACATGGCATTTTTCATATCGCATGTATTATCAGCCCTAGGTTCAATATCAGCCCAAGAGCCGCATGGCTCGAGGGCTGATATTGACCGAGGGCTGATAATACATGCGATATGAAAAATGACATGTTATGATCTTTTTATCATATGCTTCAACAGTAGGAAAAATACAGATTCATATATTGTCTTCTACGTGGTTCCGAAAAGAAGTTGAAAGAGTAAAAAGTTCACGGACGTCGGACAAAAATTTGATACATTCAATATGAATCTTTCTATCATATGCCTCAACAGAGAAAAAATCATTTAAATATTGACGAATTGAAAAAAATAATTCAACAATATGCATCATGAACATTGTTTGGAAAAGTCAACTTTTTTAAAGTAACTTTCTAAATCATGTTTCAGAAAAACTTAAAAACTGCATTTATTTAATATATATTTTTTTTTAATTTAATTTAATCATTTTACACAATATACTTTCCATATTCAAATAATTGTTTTGTACACTACTTTGTAATGTTTTTCACTGAAAACGTAGCATTGAGGTGTATTTTCAACTGCGAGTAATACCTCATGTGATAACGTTACGGAAAGGCATGTGATAACAATCGAAGCATGTGATAAACTTTTCATATCAGCCCGCTAAGCACCAATTCGGAAAATATGGAAATACTTTAATTTAAGTGCTATTATCATACGGTAAAAATCATATGTTATTTAGTCTAAGTATATGATAATTACATTTATCAGGTACCATGCATATTCTCTTTTCTTCAAACTACATCAGAGAAAAATAATATATGTCTCTAATATCATTCATTCCTCATAAATGATGACCATGTAGCTCATACATGTTGTACATGGTAATTGAAACAGGAAAATTATACTGTCATATATTACCGTATGCTTGGACTAATAGATAAATGTATTTATATATAAGTAGTTCCAGATTATGTTTATAATATGCAATTCAGTTTATTATGATTATATATAAAACAATGACAATCAAATTCTATTTTTGTGAAAGAGGTTTGGGGCAGTATTTTTTAAAATAAATTGTTGGTTTCCTTTGAAAATAGGAATGAAAAAAAATACGACATTCAATTAGAAAATCTTGTTTGAAAAGAAAGTTTGATGTTGAATAAAATCACAAAAAGACAGTTTGAAAAAAAGTCACAAAAATTGGTAATGTGAGAATTTTGTTATGGAGACATATATTCCATATATCGATACTAACATTCTTGGCACTAAATTTACTGATATGAACATATTTTGTGAAAACACAGAATTTGATTAGGTATTTCTTTCATGGTCAGATGATTTCACCTGTTAATCGTCTCAATCTGGGATATTGTGTATTAAAATAGAAATTAATTTTTTTTTAAATCGTACTTTTTCCAATCAACAAGTACATGTATATACATTTGTAGTTTTAAACATCAAATCTTTTAAAAAGAGACATTAGTTTACACACAGGTGTCAATATTTACACACTCAACAATAAATTGTCATAAATCACGCATGTTGAAGCTGGGATTAATTAACGGATAAAGTTAAGAAGTCAAATCAAGCTGCGATTTATTTCCGCTCTAGATTTATTAATAATTAATAATCTTTTATTCGTAAGCAATACAGCTTATAGAATTATAAATATTACAAATATTCAATTACATCAGTGAAATATATTTACATTTAAACAATTAGTCAAAAAATCATATAAGTAAGTATACCCATATAACAGAACAGCAGAGTATGGTAAAACTTAACACATATTAAGCATTCATAATGATAAAATTAATTACGTGCCTTTTTGGCCAGAAATAAAAGCTTCCCTAAATTGTTAAGTTCCTTTACATTATGAACAGATAGCAGTTGTATGAGTTTAAAATTCGAAGGTTTTCTCCAATAATATGGTTTGATAAATTTCTTTCGAAGTTCATTATACTTTTCACATACTAAAATAAAATGATATTCATCTTCAATTACAGTACTTGTTTATCACACATATTACAAAGTCTCAGATGTCTCTTAATATTATAAAATCGGTCAGTTTCTATATTCAAACAGTGAGCAGATATGCGATATTTACAAATAAATGGTTTATAAATATAATTTACAGCATGATCTAAATAAAATTGTAACAGACCCACCAAAGATTAAAAATCTGAATGGGAGCGCGTTTCCTATCACATTATGCAGAGAAGCATTTTGGGAAAGGTAATAAATTACAAAAATATATTTTTATTTATCAAGAAGTAGAAAAATCTACATACAAAAAACGTTATATGGTTATGTCATAACACTGATGTTACGTTGCATTTCTTCTCGAACCATCGTCCTACTATCTCAGCAGTCAGCACAAACACAAAATAGCAAATACGCACTTAACAAAAGCAATTTGATAATAGCGACCTATGACAGATACTTGTTACAGTTTGAGAATACAGAAATATAAAAAAATTTATCTTGATGCCAATACAATCTGCAATTCATTGTCGTGTTAACAAGAACGAATTCACAGACCTTTGTTTCATATTGAAACAAAAAGTATCCATACTAAGTATTGACTGATTTTCATATATCTGTAAAACTGAACATAATACTGGTACAATAGAAAAGGAGTTCCAAAACCGATAGTCACTGAAATTCTTCTGACGATCTTGCGTATCTTCTCAGAAAAAATGGTAGGTAAAATACTTATGTCACATATTAAAATGCATGTCGTAATGCTAAACCTTCATATCACATTTTATTTGTTTGTTTAAAATAGGTGTTTGAGAAAAAGGAATTGCATGCATTGATTCATTCTTATTTATTGAGTGTACATTTATATATTTCTAGTTCAGCAGTGACAAAACCCTTAAAAGGAATCTAAAGGCGACGTACCCAAAAATCCTGGCAGAATCCAGCCTATGGACCTGAAATTGGGGACTGGGTACGGACATACAGACCCTCATGCACATGATCCAAAGTTGTGGTGAGGACGGAACCGTCTTGGGAAAGCATGGTCCATGTTTAATTTAATTTCATTCGTTTGTCCTTTGATTAAATCACGTTAATGATACGTACTTTTCTTGGGTTTTTTTCTTCAAATTTCCAATTGTTACGTCATAAAAAGGCCTTATATATAAAAATGATGGGGTAAGATTGCCAATGAGAAAACTCTTCACAAGACGCCAAAATTAAGAACAAAAGTTCACCTTACGGCTTTCAGCAATGATCAAAGCGTATACTGCATAATCAGCTTTAAAAGGTCCAGAAATGACAAACGTTAAACAATTTAATCGAGAAAAGCTAACCAATGCGACCTAAGCTATACACAAAACAATAAACCAAAAAGCAAATATGTGACTTAGCAAGCTAGCAACAAACGACACTGAACAACAGGTTCCTAACTTAGTTCATATCAATACATACAGAATGTGACGGTGTTAAACATGTTAGCGGGCGGCAAACTCTCCCCTTACCATGCTCATTATGTTGTGTCCACTAAAACTAGATGAAATCATATTTAATTACTTCCTTTTAACCTACAGTATGCTGCGATAATTTGATGTTCAATATGTCCCTACAAAGTTATCAATTATTAATGAAAATCTACGGAAGCGTATTAGCGCCACACATTTTTTTAAATTTTTCTTCCTATGTTTGCGTTATAACGCAAACCTTTGCGTTATTACGCAAACATTTACGATATAACGCAAACCTTTGCGTTTAACGCAAACATTTGCGAAATAACGCAAACCTTTGTTTTATCTTATTTCTTATTTAAGATTCAAAGGAAACAGTAGCTATTAATGGAGGAGGCTGTATATATTAAAATTTATCACCTTTGTAGTCATTGCAAAGTAAAATGCTTGAATAATTAGATCATTGACCAATAATGAGCAGTATGGTCTTCAACACGAAGCATTGGCTCACACTGAACAAACAAACTATAAAGGCCCCCCAAAACGATATCCATATTAAAAATAGAGTAAATTGAGGTTATACCGAAGACAAAAATCAACCCTGCTAATATAGCTATAACCGAATATAAATATATACTTCCAAAGTAAGCTCTCGCTTGAGAACTGTGTAAAGTAGGTTAGATTTGAGTTGTAACGCAAAGGTTTGCGTTATAACGTTATAACGCAAAGATAGGGAAAAAAAATGTGTGGCGCTAATACGCTTCCGTAAAAATCATTAACAAAAAAGTAATAAATTTGATCCAGACCATATGAGTATTTGGACATGCAATACGCGTACGGTCCGGACCGTATGCGTACAAATGTATACTTTTAACCATATGAGTATTTGGACAATACGCGTACTGTCCGGACCGTATGTGCCACGTATGCGTATACTCGTACAGTCTATTACGAGCTGGAACATATCTGTTATTGGTTTTTAAAAATCAAAAATATTATAAAAATATTATAACAATTAGATGAATAAAGTGAATAAGTGAACATTTGATTTTAATCAATTGAAATTAAGTATTTATTTAATTGTCTATATGAATCCTTATTTTTTTATTACTTAATTTATTTCCATAGATTTTTTTTATTAATTTTATTAATTTCTGTCCAGTGTTTTTGTCGGTTTTTGTGGTAAAGTTCGTGAATATTCTCAAAAGAAGATCTTCAAACATTATAATTACTTCCAATAACTTCAATTTCAATGATTGAAAGTTCAATCCATGTAATTTGCTAAATACAGGAGATTAACAGATTGAAATAATCTGTCTTTTTTTAAATAGTCAAAATATTTAGTTTTTATTCAGTTTACAATTTAACTTTTAAAATTGATTCGAGATTTCTGTTATCTTGATCTGTAATATATATTTTAGTCTAATCAGTGAACTTGACCAGTCAGACCGTACGCGTACGGTCAAAATACTCATATGGTCCGGAACATATTAACATAAATTAGAATATAGTAATTTATGTGTCATTTGGACTGTTGTAAAGCGTTGTCTCATTGGCACTCATACCACGTCTTTTTTACGATTTGATTAATTTGGAACTCTCTTTGTAGTTGAAAACAGCAATTTGTATTCTGAGAAATAAAACAATTTATTGTAGTTATTAATTTCTCAATGACAATGTTTCATTATTAGTAATTGCTACTCGATTAAAATTTGTCAACGTTCAGGATATTCATAACATATAGTTGTCACTGGACGTACTTTTCAAACATTTTACTGTGTAAAAAGTTTCAAATAATTGTTCGATCCTTAAATTTAACTGTCTCGTGTGGAGAAATATCGTAAAACACTTGTTGCCTCGATGGCATCTATATTTTTCGGTGGTTTCCTTTTTCTGGTGATAAAAACATGTCTGGACAATGGATGGACATCTCAATATGTTCTTTCACAGACCGGTCAAAGAAGTCTGGAAATATCCGTAGTGATTAAAAATAACAACTCAGTTGGTCACCTTTGACCGGAGTCGAAATATTAATACAGTTTTGGTTATTTAACGTGCAGTGGCCAATGTTTCAGTATATACATCTTAATTTTATAGTTTAATATGAATTATAAAATATACAACTTAGAAATAGTTAAAACGGGTTGATTTAATCTCTATATTCGTTGCTTGATTTAATTATAAATTATTTTTTCTTCTGTTGTAAAACATGTTTTCGGGAAATAGTAGCTAATAATGGATGCAGATTTGTACTGAAAATAGATATAGTATTATTTTTTTAAAATCTGAAATATTCTTATCACAGTAATTAATAGGCGCATGTGTTTAGATCACAATTAACGTTCGTCCTGTTTATTGTGTTATTCTTTGCTTGATTTAATTATAAATTATTTTTTCTTCTGTTGTAAAACATGTTTTCGGGAAATAGTAGCTAATAATGGATGCAGATTTGTACTGAAAATAGATATAGTATTATTTTTTTTTAAATCTGAAATATTCTTATCACAGTAATTAATAAGCGCATGTGTTTAGATCACAATTAACATTCATCCTGTTTATTGTGTAGACCCAGTTGAAACGTTGAGCAATGAATAGATGACAATTCAATCTGAGTTTTATGATTGTTTATGAATGGAAAGACCAGACTGCTGGTCACCATGTCAGCTCAAACCTTATGCATTTACCTTTTTTTTAGTGGACATTTTATTCTCCCCCAAAAATAGTTGTTTAAAACACCTTAAATCTAATAAGATAATAGTATTGCCACTTGCAACACATTTCAAACCAAATGTTTCACAGAACGCCTTATATAAAACAAATGCCTAAAAGAAAAGGATGACGACAATCAGTTTAAAATGTTTCAATAATAATACTACAAACAAAATATTAATTACGCCGGTTTTGTTTATCATATTACTTATTGTCATAAAAGATGTCTTCAACATTTTTTTTTATATAAAAAGATAACATAAGACCTTTAATGATGAATTAATTAGTAACAACCATACCTTATAAAATAAAATGGACATCTCAATAATTCCCTCCGACCGGATAAAGAAGTCCGGAAATATCCGGAGTGGTATAAAAGTAAATTTGTAGGTTTTTATTTGACAAGAGATAAATGCCAAGACATATACGAGTTAAAGAAAGAAATCTCAATAAGTTTACTTAGACCGCCTAAATATTCTGTCCTGAATATCGGGAGAGATATGATAATCATTTCGCAGTGTTCTCTTTGACCGGGGTTGAAAGTCCGGATATTTCCGGATTTTTGGTGAAAATCTCATTAAATTCCCTCCGACCGGTGGTACAAGTCCGGAAATATCCGGACCGATACAATACAAATTTCGTTAATTTCCATTGGACCGGAGATAGAAGTCTGGACCAATCCAGATTATGCTTTATTGCCACTAAGTTCTTTTGAATCACTTAATAATTTTCATAAGTCTAAATTTTCAATAAGGTTATAAAAAACAAATATGCCCCAAAACAAACAAGAAGAGAACTAATACACCGAAAACGAGAAGAAAATGAAAAAATCAAAACGGGAATTAACTTGACGTTCTAAATCGACGCCATTGACGTTACCTTAGAAAATTCATATTCAGGTACATGGACGATAGTCCAAGTCTTATATTAACCTCTCGTTATTTTTGCAGCGATGTATAACATGTTTTATCAAAAATTATTTCCTTTGTTTTTAGAAAATGACATGGCAGAAAATTTAAAGTCAATAAAATAAAATAATTAAACTCTGCTTTATTTGGATTTAAAATTGTTTTTTAGCCTTTAATGACAACGTATGGTAGTTGTAAATCTCAATCGTGACAGAAGTTTTGAAATATCCTGATGAATTGAATCAACATTTCGCTAGGTTCCTGTGGATGAAAGTCCGGATCTATCCGGATTATGGATTGAAATCCCAAATAAGTTCATTCAGATAGACGAAAGAAGTCCAGAATTATCCGGAGTGGTATAATAACAATTTTGTCGTTTTCCCTTCGATCAGGAACGAAAGTCCGGACGTATACAGATTACCTCTGTATATCTCAATAAGTTCCTTCAGACCAGCGAAAGTAGTCCGAAGTAGTACAATAACAATTTTGCTAGTTTCCTTTGACTTTCAATGAATATCCGGATATGACCGGATCATGGGTGGAAATTTCAATTGATTTCTTCAGATCGATGAAAGAAGTCCGGAAATAATCAGAGTGGTAAACTACTAACAAAATTTCGTTTGTTCCCCTTTGACCGAGGTCGAAAGTCCAGGCGTATACGTATTATATGTGGAAATCTCAATAATTCCCTCCGACCGGATAAAGAAGTCCGGAAATATCCGGAGTGGTATACAAGTAATTTTGTAGGTTTTTATTTGATAAGAGATAAATGCCCAAACATATAGGAGTTAAAGAAGGAAATCTCAATACCTTTACTTAGACCGCCTAAATATCCTGTCCTGAATATCGGGAGTGATATGATAATCATTTCGCTAGGTTCTCTTTGACTTCCGTTGAATGTCCGGACATAACCACATTATGGGAGGTAATCTCAAGTTCCCTCAGACTGGTGAAAGAAGTCTGGAATTATACAGAGTGTTATAATAACAATTGCGTTGGTTTACCTTTGACCGGGGTTGAAAGTCCGGATATTTCCGGATTCTTGGTGAAAATCTCATTAAATTCCCTCAGACCGGTGGTACAAGTCCGGAAATATCCGGACCGATACAATACGAATTTCGTTAATTTCCATTTGACGGGAGATAAAAGTCAGCACCAATCCAGATTATGCTCTATTGACACTAAGTTCTTTTGCATGCAGTTGATAATTTTCATAAGTCAAAATTTTCAATAAGGTTATAAAAAAAAAATGTGCAAAAAAAAAATGTGCAAAAAAAAAATGTGCAAAAAAAAAATGTGCAAAAAAAAATAGAACAAATACACAGAAAACGAGGAGAAAATGAAAAAAAAAAAAGAAATTAACTTGACGTCATCAATCGACACCATTGACGTTACCTTAGAAAATTTATATTCAGATTCATGGATAGTCCAAGTCTTATATTGACCCTTCGTGATATTTGCCGCGATGAATAAAATGTTTTATCAAAAATTATTTCCTTTGTTTTTAGCAAATGACATGACGGAACATTTATAGTCGTATAATAAAATAATTAAACTCTGGTTTGATTGGATTTAAATTTTGTTTATTAGCCTTTAATGACAACGTATGGTAGTATTAAATCTCAATAGATCACTCCATCCAGTGACAGAAGTTTTTGAAATACCCTGTTGAATTGAATCAACATTTCGCTAGGTTCCTGTGGGTGAAAGTCCGGACATATCCGGATTATGGATTGAAATCCCAATAATTTCAATCAGACCGACGAAAGAAGTCCCGAATTATCCGGAGTGGTATAATAACAATTTCGTCGTTCTCCCTTTGACCAGGAACGAATGTCTGGACGTATACGGATTACCTGTGTATATCTCAATAAGTTCCTTCAGACCAGCGAAAGTAGTCCGAAGTAGTACAATAACAATTTTGCTAGGTTTCCTTTGACTTTCAATGAATATCCGGATATGACCGGATCATGGGTGGAAATTTCAATTGATTTCTTCAGATCGATGAAAGAAGTCCGGAAATAATCAGAGTGGTAAACTACTAACCAAATTTCGTTTGTTCCCCTTTGATCGAGGACGAAAGTCCAGACGTATACGTATTATAGGTGGAAATCTCAACAATTCCCTCCGACCGGAAAAAGAAGTCCGGAAATATCCGGAGTGGTAAAAAAGCAATTTTGTAGGTTTTCATTTGACAAGAGATAAATGCCCACACATATACGAGTTAAAGAAGAAAAGAAGAAAATCTCAACATGTTTACTAGGACCGCCTAAATATCCTGTCCTCAATATGGGCGGTGCTGGGGGAAGATTTTCACTCTTATGGGTAGTTGCCTTTATGTTGGTTTTCTATGCTTTTATGATGGTTTATCGTGTTTTCCGCTTAATGAAGCACCTATTTATATTGAAAAACACATGTTAAAGTTAGCCAAGGCCTTTACGATGAAAATGACACCTTGTATAGACAAATGATATGCTCTGTTTGGTCCCTAGGGTGAAAAGATCCGGGGTTGGTATGGTCAATATTGGCTTCTGGCTATACAAATTGGGGGTAGGGGTCGATTAAATATTTGTTTGGCTTACGTTCACATATTTTAGTATATATAAAGATTCAAGCATGTAGTAAACAACCTAAGCATTAGTTTGAGCTATTATATACCCCAATGGCATGCCTGGGCGATGCCGGGGGCAGATTTTCACTTTAATGGGTAGTTGCCTGTATGTTGGTTTTCTAGGCTTTGATGATGGTTTATCGTGTTTTCCTTTTAAAGAAGCACTTATTTATGTTGGAAAACACATCTCAAAGTTAGCCTAGACCTTTACAATGAAATTGACAACTTGTATAGACCAATGATATGCTCAGTTTGGTCCCTAGGGTGAAAAGATCCGGGGTCGGAATGGTCAATATTGGCGGCTGGCTATCAAAATTGGGGGTAGGGGTCGATTAAATATTTTTTTGGCTTACCTCCACATATTTCAGTATAAATAAAGATTCAGGCATGTAGAAGACACCCTTAACTTTAGTTTGAGCTATAATATACCCCAATGGCATGCCTGGGCGGTGCTGGGGGAAGATTTTCACTCTTATAGGTAGTTGCCTTTATGTTGGTTTTCTAGGCTTTTATGGTGGTTTAACGTGTTTTCCGCTTGATGATGCACCTATCTATGCTGGAAAACACATCTTTAAGTTAGCCAAGGCCTTTACGATGAAAATGACACCTTGTATAGACAAATTATATGCTCAGTTTGGTCCCTAGGGTGAAAAGATCCGGGTTGGTATTGTCAATATTGGCTTCTGGCTATACAAATTGGGGGTAGGGGTCGATTAAATATTTTTTTGGCTTACGTTCACATATTTTAGTATAAATAAAGATTCAGGCATGTAGTAGACACCCTTAGCTTTAGTTTGAGCTATAATATACCCCAATGGCATGCCTGGGCGGTGCTGGGGGAATATTTTCACTCTTATGTGTAGTTGCCTTTATGTTGGTTTTCTAGGCTTTTATGATGGTTTATCGTGTTTTCCATTAGAAAGCAACTATTTATGTTGAAAACACATCTTAAGTTAGCCAAGGCCTTTACGTGAAAATGACACCTTGTATAGACCAATGATATGCTCAGTTTGGTCCTTAGGGTGAAAAGATCCGGGGTTGGTATGGTCAATATTGTGCTCTGGCTATCCAAATTGGGGATAAGGGTCGATTAAATATTTTTTTGGCTTACCACCACATATTTTAGCATAAATAAAGACTCAGGCATGTAATAGACACCCTGAGCTTTAGTTTGAGCTATAGTATACCCCAATGACATGCCTGAGCGGTGCTGAGGGAAGATTTTCACTTTAATGGAAATTTGCCTTTATGTTGATTTTCTAGGCTTTGATGATGGTTTATCGTGTTTTCCACTTAATGAGGAACCTATTTATGCTGGAAAACACATCTTAAAGTTTGACAAGGCCTTTACGATGAAAATGACACCTTGTATAGACCAATGATATGCTCAGTTTGGTCCCTAGCGTGAAAAGATACGGGGTTGGTATGGTCAATATTGTTGTCTGGCTATCCAAATTGGGGGTAGAGGTCGATTAAATATTTGTTTGGCTTACCTCCACATATTTTAGTATAAATAAAGATTCAGGCATGTAGTAGACACACTTAGCTTTAGTTTGAGCTATAATATACCCCAATGGCATGCCTGGGCGGTGCTGGGGGAAGATTTTCGCTCTTTTGGATATTTGCCTTTATGTTGGTTTTCTATGCTTTTATGATGGTTCATCGTGATTTCCGCTTAATGAAGCACCTATTAATGTTAGAAAACACATCTTTAAGTTAGCCAAGGCCTTACGATGAAAATGACACCTTGTATAGACCAATGATACACTCAGTTTGTTCCCTAGGGTGAAAAGATCTGGGGATGGTACGGTCAATATTGGCGTCTGGCTATCCAAATTGGGGTAGAGGTCGATTAAATATTTTTTTGGCTTACGTTCACATATTTTAGTATAAATAAAGATTCAGGCATGTAGTAGACACACTTAACTTTAGTTTGAGCTGTAGTATACCCCAATGGCATGTCTGGGCGGTGCTGGGGAGATTTTCACTCTTATGGGTAGTTGCCTTTATGTTGGTTTTCTAGGCTTTGATGGTGGTTCTATCGTGTTTTCCACTTAATGGGAAACCTATTTATGTTGAAAACACATCTTTTAGTTAGCCAAGGCCTTTACAATGAAAATGACACCTTGTATAGACCAATGATAGGCTCAGTTTGGTCCCTAGGGTGAAAAGATCCGGGGTAGTATGGTCAATATTTGGCCTCTGGCTATCCAAATTGGGGATAGGGGTCGATTAAATATTTTTTTTGGCTTACCACCACATATTTTAGCATAAATAAAGACTCAGGCATGTAATAGACACCCTGAGCTTTAGTTTGAGCTATAGATATACCCCAATGGCATGCCTGAGCGGTGCTGAGGGAAGATTTTCACTTTAATGGAAATTTGCCTTTATGTTGATTTTCTAGCTTTGATGATGGTTTATCGTGTTTTCCACTTAATGAGGAACCTATTTATGCTGGAAAACACATCTTAAAGTTTGACAAGGCCTTTACGATGAAAATGACACCTTGTATAGACCAATGATAAGCTCAGTTTGGTCCCTAGGTGAAAAGATCGGGGATGGTATGGTCAATATTGTTGTCTGGCTATCCAAATTGGGGGTAGAGGTCGATTAAATATATTTTTTGGCTTACCTCACATATTTTAGTATAAATAAAGATTCAGGCATGTAGTAGACACACTTAGCTTTCAGTTTGAGCTATATATACCCCAATGGCATGCCTGGGCGGTGCTGGGGGAAATTTTCACTCTTATTGTATAGTTGCCTTTATGTTGGTTTTCTAGGCTTTTATGATGGTTATCGTGTATTTCCTTAGAAAGCACTATTTATGTTGAAAACACATCTTAAAGTTAGCCAAGGCCTTTACGATGAAAATGACACCTTGTATAGACCAATGATAAGCTCAGTTTGTCCTAGGGTGAAAAGATCGGGGTGGTATGGTCAATATTGGCTCTGGCTATCCAAATTGGGGATAGGGTCGATTAAATATTTTTTTGGCTTACACCACATATTTTAGCATAAATAAAGATCAGGCATGTAATAGACACCTGAGCTTTAGTTTGAGCTATAGTATACCCCCAATGGCATGCCTGAGCGGTGCTGAGGGAAGATTTTCACTTTAATGGAATTTGCCTTTATGTTGATTTTCTAGGCTTTATGTGGTTTATCGTGTTTTCCACTTAATGAGGAACCTATTTATGTGGAAAAACAATCTTAAAGTTTGACAAGGCCTTTACGAATGAAAATGACACCTTGTATAGACCAATGATATGCTCAGTTTGGTCCCTAGCGTGAAAAGATCCGGGGTTGGTATGGTCAATATTGTGTCTGGCTATCCAAATTGGGGTAGAGGTCGATTAAATATTTGTTTGGCTTACCTCCACATATTTTAGTATAAATAAAGATTCAGGCATGTAGTAGACCACTTAGCTTTAGTTTGAGCTATAATATACCCCAATGGCATGCCTGGCGGTGCTGGGGAAGATTTTCGCTCTTTTGGATATTTGCCTTTATGTTGGTTTTCTATGCTTTTATGATGGTTCATCGTGATTTCCGCTTAATGAAGCACCTATTAATGTTAGAAAACACATCTTTAAGTTAGCCAAGGCCTTTACGATGAAAATGACACCTTGTATAGACCTATGATACACTCAGTTTGTTCCCTAGGGTGAAAAGATCGGGGACGGTACGGTCAATATTGGCGTCTGGCTATCCAAATTGGGGGTAGAGGTCGATTAAATATTTTTTTGGCTTACGTTCACATATTTTAGTATAAATAAAGATTCAGGCATGTAGTAGACACACTTAGCTTTAGTTTGAGCTGTATGTATACCCCAATGGCATGTCTGGGCGGTGCTGGGGGAGATTTTCACTCTTATGTGTAGTTGCCTTTATGTTGGTTTTCTAGGCTTTGATGGTTTATCGTGTTTTCCTTAAAAGGAAACCTATTTATGTTGGAAAAACACATCTTATAAGTTAGCCAAGGCCTTTACGGTGAAAATGACACCTTGTATAGACCAATGATATGCTCAGTTTGGTCCTTAGGGTGAAAAGATCCGGGGTAGGTATGGTCAATATTGCTCTGGCTATCCAAATTGGGGATAGGGGTCGATTAAATATGTTTTTTGGCTTACCACCACATATTTTAGCATAAATAAAGACTCAGGCATGTAATAGACACCTGAGCTTTAGTTTGAGCTATAGTATACCCCAATGGCATGCCTGAGCGGTGCTGAGGGAAGATTTTCACTTTAATGGAAATTTGCCTTTATGTTGATTTTCTAGGCTTTGATGATGGTTTATCGTGTTTTCCACTTAATGAGGAACCTATTTATGCTGGAAAACACATCTTAAAGTTTGACAAGGCCTTTACGATGAAAATGACACCTTGTATAGACCAATGATATGCTCAGTTTGGTCCCTAGCGTGAAAAGATCCGGGGTTGGTATGGTCAATATTGTTGTCTGGCTATCCAAATTGGGGGTAGAGGTCGATTAAATATTTGTTTGGCTTACCTCCACATATTTTAGTATAAATAAAGATTCAGGCATGTAGTAGACACACTTAGCTTTAGTTTGAGCTATAATATACCCCAATGGCATGCCTGGGCGGTGCTGGGGGAAGATTTTCGCTCTTTTGGATATTTGCCTTTATGTTGGTTTTCTATGCTTTTATGATGGTTCATCGTGATTTCCGCTTAATGAAGCACCTATTAATGTTAGAAAACACATCTTTAAGTTAGCCAAGGCCTTTACGATGAAAATGACACCTTGTATAGACCAATGATACACTCAGTTTGTTCCCTAGGGTGAAAAGATCTGGGGACGGTACGGTCAATATTGGCGTCTGGCTATCCAAATTGGGGGTAGAGGTCGATTAAATATTTTTTTGGCTTACGTTCACATATTTTAGTATAAATAAAGATTCAGGCATGTAGTAGACACACTTAGCTTTAGTTTGAGCTGTAGTATACCCCAATGGCATGTCTGGGCGGTGCAAAGGGGAGATTTTCACTCTTATGGGTAGTTGCCTTTATGTTGGTTTTCTAGGCTTTGATGGTGGTTTATCGTGTTTTCCACTTAATGAGAAACCTATTTATGTTGAAAAACACATCTTTTAGTTAGCCAATGCCTTTACAATGAAAATGACACCTTGTATAGACCAATGATAGGCTCAGTTTGGTCCCTAGGGTGAAAAGATCCGGGGTAGGTATGGTCAATATTGGCCTCTGGCTATCCAAATTGGGGGTTGGGGTCGATTAAATATTTTCTTGGCTTACGTTCACATATTTCAGTATAAATAAAGATTCAGGCATGTAGTAGCCACACTTAGCTTTAGTTTGAGCTATAAAATACCCCAATGGCATGCCTGGGCGGTGCTGGGGGAAGATTTTCACTCTTATGGATATTTGCCTTTATGTTGGTTTTCTATGCTTTTATGATGGTTCATCAAGATTTCCGCTTAATGAAGCACCTATTAATGTTAGAAAACACATTTTTAAGTTAGCCAAGGCCTTAACGATGAAAATGACACCTTGTATAGACCAATGATATGCTCAGTTTGGTCCCTAGGGTGAAAAGATCCGGGGTAGGTATGGTCAATATTGGCGACTGGCTATCCAAATTGGGGGTAGGGGTCGATTAAATATTTTCCTGGCTTACGTTCACATATTTTAGTATAAATAAAGATTCAGGCATGTAGTAGACACCCTAAGCATTAGTTTGAGCTATAATATACCCCAATGGCATGCCTTGGCGGTGCTGGGGGGAATTTTTCACTTTTATGGATATTTGCCTTTATGTTGGTTTTCTATGCTTTTATGATGGTTTATCGCGATTTCCACTTAATGAGGAAACTATTTATGTTGGAAAACACATCGTAAATATAGCCAAGGCCTTTACGGTAAAAATGACACCTTGTATAGACCAATGATAGGCTCAGTTTGGTCCCTAGGTGAAAAGATCCGGGGTTAGTATGGTCAATATTGGCGTCTGGCTATCCAAATTGGGGGTAGGGGTCGATTAAATATTTGTTTGGCCTACGTCCCCATATTTTAGTATAGATAAAGATTCAGGCATGTAGTAGACACCCTAAGAATTAGTTTGAGCTATAGAATACCCCAATTGCATTTCTGGGCGGTGCTGGGGGAAGATTTTCACTTTAATGGAAAGTTGCCTTTATGTTGGTTTTCTATGCTTTTATGGTGGTTCATCGTGATTTCCGCTTAATGAAACACCTATTAATGTTAGAAAACACAGCTTTAAGTTAGCCAAGGCCTTTACGATGAAAATGACACCTTGTATAGACCAATGATATGCTCAGTTTGGTCCCTAGGGTGAAAAGATCCGGGGTAGGTACGGTCAATAATGGCGTCTGGCTATCCAAATATGGGGTAGAGGTCGATTAAATATTTTTTTGGCTTACGTTCACGTATTTTAGTATAAATAAAGATTCAGGCATGTAGTAGACACCCTAAGAATTAGTTTGAGCTATAGAATACCCCAATTGCATTTCTGGGCGGTGCTGGGGGAAGATTTTCACTTTAATGGAAAGTTGCCTTTATGTTGGTTTTCTATGCTTTTATGATGGTTTATCGTGTTTTCCGCTTAATGAGGAACCTATTTATGCTGGAAAACACATCTTAAAGTTTGACAAGGCCTTTACGATGAAAATGACACCTTGTATAGACCAATGATATGCTCAGTTTGGTCCCTAGGGTGAAAAGATTCCGGGTTGGTATGGTCAATATTGTTGTCTGGCTATCCAAATTGGGGGTAGAGGTCGATTAAATATTTTTTTGGCTTACCTCCACATATTTAAGTATAAATAAAGATTCAGGCATGTAGTAGACACACTTAGCTTTAGTTTGAGCTATAATATATCCCAATGGCATGCCTGGGCGGTGCTGGGGGAAGATTTTCACTCTTATGGATATTTGCCTTTATGTTGGTTTTCTAGGCTTTTATGATGGTTCATCGTGATTTCCGCTTAATGAAGCACCTATTAATGTTAGAAAACACATCTTTAAGTTAGCCAAGGCCTTTACGATGAAAATGACACCTTGTATAGACCAATGATACACTCAGTTTGTTCCCTAGGGTGAAAAGATCTGGGGATGGTACGGTCAATATTGGCGTCTGGCTATCCAAATTGGGGGTAGAGGTCGATTAAATATTTTTTTGGCTTACGTTCACATATTTTAGTATAAATAAAGATTCAGGCATGTAGTAGACACACTTAACTTTAGTTTGAGCTGTAGTATACCCCAATGGCATGTCTGGGCGGTGCTGGGGGGAGATTTTCACTCTTATGGGTAGTTGCCTTTATGTTGGTTTTCTAGGCTTTGATGGTGGTTCATCGTGTTTTCCACTTAATGAGAAACCTATTTATGTTGAAAAACACATCTTTTAGTTAGCCAAGGCCTTTACAATGAAAATGACACCTTGTATAGACCAATGATAGGCTCAGTTTGGTCCCTAGGGTGAAAAGATCCGGGGTAGGTATGGTCAATATTGGCCTCTGGCTATCCAAATTGGGGATAGGGGTCGATTAAATATTTTTTTGGCTTACCACCACATATTTTAGCATAAATAAAGACTCAGGCATGTAATAGACACCCTGAGCTTTAGTTTGAGCTATAGTATACCCCAATGGCATGCCTGAGCGGTGCTGAGGGAAGATTTTCACTTTAATGGAAATTTGCCTTTATGTTGATTTTCTAGGCTTTGATGATGGTTTATCGTGTTTTCCACTTAATGAGGAACCTATTTATGCTGGAAAACACATCTTAAAGTTTGACAAGGCCTTTACGATGAAAATGACACCTTGTATAGACCTATGATAAGCTCAGTTTGGTCCCTAGGGTGAAAAGATACGGGGATGGTATGGTCAATATTGTTGTCTGGCTATCCAAATTGGGGGTAGGGGTCGATTAAATATTTTTTTTGGCTTACCTGCACATATTTTAGCATAAATAAAGATTCAGGCATGTAGTAGACACCCTTAGCTCCAGTTTTGAGCTATATTATACCCCAATGGCATGCCTGGGCGGTGCTGGGGGAATATTTTCACTCTTATGTGTAGTTGCCTTTATGTTGGTTTTCTAGGCTTTTATGATGGTTTTATCGTGTTTTCCTTTTAGAAAGGCAACTATTTATGTTGGAAAACACATCTTAAAGTTAGCCAAGGCCTTTACGGTGAAAATGACACCTTGTATAGACCAATGATATGCTCAGTTTGGTCCTTAGGGTGAAAAGATCCGGGGTTGGTATGGTCAATATTGTTGTCTGGCTATCCAAATTGGGGATAGGGGTCGATTAAATATGTTTTTTGGCTTACCACCACATATTTTAGCATAAATAAAGACTCAGGCATGTAATAGACACCCTGAGCTTTAGTTTGAGCTATAGTATACCCCAATGACATGCCTGAGCGGTGCTGAGGGAAGATTTTCACTTTAATGGAAATTTGCCTTTATGTTGATTTTCTAGGCTTTTATGATGGTTTATCGTGTTTTCCACTTAATGAGGAACCTATTTATGCTGGTAAACACATCTTAAAGTTTGACAAGGCCTTTACGATGAAAATGACACCTTGTATAGACCAATGATATGCTCAGTTTGGTCCCTAGCGTGAAAAGATCCGGTGTTGGTATGGTCAATATTGGCGTCTGGCTATCCAAATTGGGGTAGGGGTCGATTAAATATTTTTTTGGCTTACCTCCACATATTTTAGTATAAATAAAGATTCAGGCATGTAGTAGACACCCTTAGCTTTAGTTTGAGCTATAATATACCCCAATGGCATGCCTGGGCGGTGCTGGAGGAAGATTTTCACTCTTATGGGTAGTTGCCTTTATGTTGGTTTCCTAGGCTTTGATGGTGGTTCATCGTGTTTTCCGCTTAATGAAGCACCTATTAATGTTAGAAAATACATCTTAAAGTTAGCCAAGGCCTTTACGATGAAAATGACATGAAGTGTAGTAGACACACTTAGCTTTAGTTTGAGCTGTAGTATACCCCAATGGCATGTCTGGGCGGTGCTGGGGGGAGATTTTCACTCTTATGGGTAGTTGCCTTTATGTTGGTTTTCTAGGCTTTGATGGTGGTTTATCGTGTTTTCCACTTAATGAGAAACCAATTTATGTTGAAAAACACATCTTTTAGTTAGCCAAGGCCTTTACAATGAAAATGACACCTTGTATAGACCAATGATAGGCTCAGTTTGGTCCCTAGGGTGAAAAGATCCGGGGTAGGTATGGTCAATATTGGCCTCTGGCTATCCAAATTGGGGTAGGGGTCGATTAAATATTTTTTTGGCTTACCACCACATATTTAGCATAAATAAAGACTCAGGCATGTAATAGACACCCTGAGCTTTAGTTTGAGCTATAGTATATCCCCAATGGCATGCCTGAGCGGTGCTGAGGGAAGATTTTCACTTTATGGAATTTGCCTTTATGTTGTTTTCTAGGCTTTTATGATGGTTTATCGTGTTTTCCACTTAATGAGGAACCTATTAATGTTAGAAAACACATCTTTAAGTTAGCCAAGGCCTTTACGATGAAAATGACACCTTGTATAGACCAATGATATGCTCAGTTTGGTCCCTAGGGTGAAAAGATCCCGGGTAGGTACGGTCAATAATGGCGTCTGGCTATCCAAATTGGGGGTAGAGGTCGATTAAATATTTTTTTGGCTTACGTTCACGTATTTTAGTATAAATAAAGATTCAGGCATGTAGTAGACACCCTAAGAATTAGTTTGAGCTATAGAATACCCCAATTGCATTTCTGGGCGGTGCTGGGGGAAGATTTTCACTTTAATGGAAAGTTGCCTTTATGTTGGTTTTCTATGCTTTTATGATGGTTTATCGTGTTTTCCGCTTAATGAGGAACCTATTTATGCTGGAAAACACATCTTAAAGTTTGACGAGGCCTTTACGATGAAAATGACACCTTGTATAGACCAATGATATGCTCAGTTTGGTCCCTAGGGTGAAAAGATTCGGGTTGGTATGGTCAATATTGGCGTCTGGCTATCCAAATTGGGGGTAGAGGTCGATTAAATATTTTTTTGGCTTACCTCCACATATTTAAGTATAAATAAAGATTCAGGCATGTAGTAGACACACTTAGCTTTAGTTTGAGCTATAATATATCCCAATGGCATGCCTGGGCGGTGCTGGGGGAAGATTTTCACTCTTATGGATATTTGCCTTTATGTTAGTTTTCTAGGCTTTTATGATGGTTCATCGTGATTTCCGCTTAATGAAACACCTATTAATGTTAGAAAACACATCTTTAAGTTAGCCAAGGCCTTTACGATGAAAATGACACCTTGTATAGACCAATGATATGCTCAGTTTGGTCCCTAGGGTGAAAAGATCCGGGTAGGTACGGTCAATAATGGCGTCTGGCTATCCAAATTGGGGGTAGAGGTCGATTAAATATTTTTTTGGCTTACGTTCACGTATTTTAGTATAAATAAAGTTTTAGGTATGTAGTAGACACCCTAAACATTAGTTTGAGCTATAGTATAACCCAATGGCATGCCTGGGCGGCGCTGGGAAAATATTTTCACTCTTATGGATATTTGCCTTTATGTTGGTTTTCTAGGCTTTTAGGATGGTTTATCGTGTTTTCCGCTTAATGGGGAACCTATTTATGTTGGAAAACACATCTTAAAGTTTGACAAGGCCTTTACGATGAACATGACACCTTGTATAGACCAATGATATGCTCAGTTTGGTCCCTAGGGTGAAAAGATCCGGGTAGGTACGGTCAATAATGGCGTCTGGCTATCCAAATTGGGGGTAGAGGTCGATTAAATATTTTTTTGGCTTACGTTCACGTATTTTAGTATAAATAAAGTTTCAGGTATGTAGTAGACACCCTAAACATTAGTTTGAGCTATAGTATAACCCAATGGCACGCCTGGGCGGCGCTGGGAAAATATTTTCACTCTTATGGATATTTGCCTTTATGTTGGTTTTCTAGGCTTTTAGGATGGTTTATCGTGTTTTCCGCTTAATGAGGAACCTATTTATGTTGGAAAACACATCTTTTAGTTAGCCAAGGCCTTTACGATGAAAAGGACACCTTGTATAGACCAATGACATGCTCCGTTTGGTCCCTAAGGTGAAAAGATCCGGGTTGGTATGGTCAATATTGTTGTCTGGCTATCCAAATTGGGGTAAGAGGTCGATTAAATATTTGTTTGGCTTACCTCTACATATTTTAGTATAAATAAAGATTCATGCATGTAGTAGTCACCCTTAGCTTTAGTTTGAGCTATAATATACCCCAATGGCATGCCTGGGCGGTACTGGGGGAAGATTTTCACTCTTATTGGTAGTTGCCTTTATGTTGGTTTTCTAGGCTTTTATGATGGTTCATCATGTTTTCCCCTTAATGAAGCTCCTATTACTGTTAGAAAACACATCTTTAAGTTAGCCAAGGCCTTTACGATGAAAATGACACCTTGTATAGACCAATGATATGCTCAGTTTGGTTCCTAGGGTGAAAAGATCCGGGGTAGGTACGGTCAATATTGGCGTCTGGCTATCCAAATTGGGGGTAGAGGTCGATTGAATATTTTTTTGGCTTACGTTCACGTATTTTAGTATAAATAAAGTTTCAGGTATGTAGTAGACACCCTAAACATTAGTTTGAGCTATAGTATACCCCAATGGCATGCCTGGGCGGTACTGGGAGAAGATTTTCACTCTTATTGATATTTGCCTTTATGTTGGTTTTCTAGGCTTTTATGTTGGTTTATCGTGTTTTCCGTTTAATGAGGAAACTATTTATGTTGGAAAGCACATCTTAAAGTTTGCCAAGGCCTTTACGATGAACATGACACCTTCGATAGACCAATGATAGGCTGAGTTGGTCCCTAGGGTGAAAAGATCCGGGGTTGGTATGGTCAATATTGGCGTCTGGCTATCCAAATTGGGGGTAGGGGTCGATTAAATATTTGTTTGGCCTACGTCCACATATTTTAGTATAGATAAAGATTCAGGCATGTAGTAGACACCCTTAGCTTTAGTTTGAGCTATAGTATACCCCAATGGCATGCCTGGGCGGTACTGGGGGAAGATTTTCACTCTTATTGGTAGTTGCCTTTATGTTGGTTTTCTAGGCTTTTATGATGGTTCATCATGTTTTCCCCTTAATGAAGCTCCTATTACTGTTAGAAAACACATCTTTAAGTTAGCCAAGGCCTTTACGATGAAAATGACACCTTGTATAGACCAATGATATGCTCAGTTTGGTTCCTAGGGTGAAAAGATCCGGGGTAGGTACGGTCAATATTGGCGTCTGGCTATCCAAATTGGGGGTAGAGGTCGATTGAATATTTTTTTTGGCTTACGTTCACGTATTTTAGTATAAATAAAGTTTCAGGTATGTAGTAGACACCCTAAACATTAGTTTGAGCTATAGTATACCCCAATGGCATGCCTGGGCGGTACTGGGAGAAGATTTTCACTCTTATTGATATTTGCCTTTATGTTGGTTTTCTAGGCTTTTATGTTGGTTTATCGTGTTTTCCGTTTAATGAGGAAACTATTTATGTTGGAAAGCACATCTTAAAGTTTGCCAAGGCCTTTACGATGAACATGACACCTTCTATAGACCAATGATAGGCTGAGTTGGTCCCTAGGGTGAAAAGATCCGGGGTTGGTATGGTCAATATTGGCGTCTGGCTATCCAAATTGGGGGTAGGGGTCGATTAAATATTTGTTTGGCCTACGTCCACATATTTTAATATAGATAAAGATTCAGGCATGTAGTAGACACCCTAAGAATTAGTTTGAGCTATAGTAATACCCCAATGGCATGTCTGGGCGGTGCTGGGGGAAGATTTTCACTTTCATGGAAATTTGCCTTTATGTTGGTTTTCTAAGCTTTTATGATGATTTATCGTGTTTTCCGCTTAATGAGGAACCTATTTATGTTGGAAAACACATCTTTAAGTTAGCCAAGGCCTTTACGATGAAAATGACACCTTGTAAAGACCAATGATAGGCTCAGTTTGGTCCCTAGGGTGAAAAGACCCGGGGTAGGTATGGTCAATATTGGCGTCTGGCTATCCAAATTGGGGTAGGGGTCGATTAAATATTTGTTTGGCTACGTCCACATATTTTAGTATAGATAAAGATTCAGGCATGTAGTAGACACACTAGCTTTAGTTTGAGCTATAAAATACCCCAATGGCATGCCTGGGCGGTGCTGGGGGAAGATTTTCACTCTTATGGATATTTGCCTTTATGTTGGTTTTCTATGCTTTTATGATGGTTCATCAAGATTTTCGCTTAATGAAGCACCTATTAATGTTACAAAACACATTTTTAAGTTAGCCAAGGCCTTTACGATGAAAATGACACCTTGTATAGACCAATGATATGCTCAGTTTGGTCCCTAGAGTGAAAAGATCCGGGGTTGGTATGGTCAATATTGCGTCTGGCTATCCAAATTGGGGTAGGGGTCGATTAAATATTTTCCTGGCTTACGTTCACAATTTTAGTATAAATAAAGATTCAGGCATGTAGTAGACACCCTAAGCATTAGTATGAGCTATAATATACCCCAATGGCATGCCTTGGCGGTGCTGGGGGAATTTTTCACTTTTATGGATATTTGCCTTTATGTTGGTTTTCTATGCTTTTATGATGGTTTATCGTGATTACCGCTTAATGAGGAAACTATTTATGTTGGAAAACACATCGTAAAGATACCCAAGGCCTTTACGGTAAAAATGACACCTTGTATAGACCAATGATACGCTCAGTTTGGTCCCTAGGGTGAAAAGATCCGGGGATGGTATGGTCAATATTGTTGTCTGGCTATCCAAATTGGGGGTAGGGGTCGATTAAATATTTTTTTGGCTTACCTGCACATATTTTAGTATAAATAAAGATCCAGGCATGTAGTAGACACCCTTAGCTCCAGTTTGAGCTATAGTAAACCCCAATGGCATGTCTGGGCGGTGCTGGGGGAAGATTTTCACTCTTATGGGTAGTTGCCTTTATGTTGGTTTTCTAGGCTTTTATGATGGTTTATCGTGTTTTCCTTTTAGAAAGGCAACTATTTATGTTGGAAAACACATCTTAAAGTTAGCCAAGGCCTTTACGGTGAAAATGACACCTTGTATAGACCAATGATATGCTCAGTTTGGTCCCTAGGGTGAAAAGATCCGGGATGGTATGGTCAATATTGTTTGTCTGGCTATCCAAATTGGGGGTAGGGGTCGATTAAATATTTTTTTGGCTTACCTGCACATATTTTAGTATAAATAAAGACTCAGGCATGTAGTAGACACCCTTAGCTCCAGTTTGAGCTATATTATACCCCAATGGCATGCCTGGGCGGTGCTGGGGGAATATTTTCACTCTTATGTGTAGTTGCCTTTATGTTGGTTTTCTAGGCTTTTATGATGGTTTATCGTGTTTTCCTTTTGGAAAGGCAACTATTTATGTTAGAAAACACATCTTAAAGTTAGCCAAGGCCTTTACGGTGAAAATGACACCTTGTATAGACCAATGATATGCTCAGTTTGGTCCCTAGGGTGAAAAGATCCGGGGTTGGTATGGTCAATATTGGCGTCTGGCTATCCAAATTGGGGTAGGGGTCGATTAAATATTTTTTTGGCTTCATCTACATATTTTAGCATAAATCAAGACTCAGGAATGTAGTACACACCCTGAGCTTTAGTTTGAGCTATAGTATACCCCAATGGCATGCCTGAGCGGTGCTGAGGGAAGATTTTCACTTTAATGGAAATTTGCCTTTATGTTGATTTTCTAGGCTTTTATGATGGTTTATCGTGTTTTCCGCTTAATGAGGAACTATTTATGTTGGAAAACACATCTTTTAGTTAGCCAAGGCCTTTACGATTAAAATGACACCTTGTATAGACCAATGACATGCTCAGTTTGGTCCCTAGGGTGAAAAGATCCGGGTTGGTATGGTCAATATTGGCGTCTGGCTATCAAATTGGGGGTAGGGGTCGATTAAATATTTTGTTGGCTTACGTCCACATATTTTTCAAGCAGAGAGCACGATAAACCATCATAAAAGCATAGAAATCCAACATTAAGGCAAGATTTAATCGACCCCTACCCCTAATTTGGATAGCCAGACGCCAGTTTCATTGCCTGAAAATAACTTCTTGGCAATAAAGCATAATCTTGATTGGTCAATGGAAATTAACGAAATTTGTAATGTATCACTCCGAATATTTCCGGACTTGGACCACCGGTCTGAGGGAATTTAATGAGATTTTCACCAAGAATTCGGAAATATCCGGACTTTCAACCCCGGTCAAAGGTAAACCAAAGAAATTGTTATTATAACACTCTGTATAATTCCAGACTTTTTTCACCAGTCTGGGTGAACTTGAGATTACCACCCATAATGAGGTAATGTCCGGACATTCAACGGAGGTCAAAGAGAACATAGCGAAATGATTATCATATCACTCCCGATATTCAGGCGGTCTAAGTAAACGTATTGAAATTTCTTTTTTTAACTCGTACATGTCTGGGCATTTATCTCTTGCCAAATGAAAACCTACAAAACTGCTTTTATACCACTCCGGATATTTCCGGACTTCTTTATCCGGTCGGAGGGAATTATTGAGATTTCCACCTATAATCCGTATACGTTTGGACATCCGTCCTCGGTCAAAGGGGAATAAACGAAATTTTGTTAGTAGTTAACCCCGACAGATATTTCCGGACTTCTTTCATCGATCTGAGGAAATCAATTGAAATTTCCATCCGTGATCCGGTTATATCCGGATATTCATTGGAAGTCAAAGGAAACCAAGCAAAATTGTTATGATACTACTCCCGACTACTTTCGCTGTTTTGAAGGAACTTATTGAGATATCCACAGGTAATCCGTATATGTCCGGACTTTTATTCCTGGTCAAAGGGAGAACGACGAAATTGTTATTATACCACTCTGGATAATTCTGGACTTCGTTCGTCGGTCTGAATGAACGGATTGAGATTTCAATCCATAATCCGGATATGTCTGGACTTTCATCCACAAGAACCTAGCGAAATGTTGATTCCATTCATCAGGATATTTCAAAACTTCTGTCACTGGATGACGTGATCTATTGAGATTTACTACTACCATACGTTGACATTAAATGTTAAGGTACTCAAAATTTAATTCCAATCAAACCAGAGTTTATGCCTCGTCATTTGCTAAAAACAAAGGAAATAACTTTTTGATAAAACATTTTATTTATCGTGGCAAATATCACGAGAGGTCAATATAAGACCTGAAAATAAGTTTTCCAAAGTAACGTCAATGGTGTATCTTTTCACCCTAGGGACCAAACTGAGCATATCATTGGTCTATACAAGGGTCATTTTCATTGTAAAGGTCTAGGCTAACTTTAAGTTGTGTTTTTTGAACATAAATAGGTGTATCATCAAGCGGAAAACACGTTAAACCACCATAAAAGTCTAGAAAACCAACATAAAGGCAACTACCCATAAGAGTGAAAATCTTCCCCCAGCACCGCCCAGGCATG
Source organism: Mytilus edulis (assembly GCA_019925275.1). Taxonomy (NCBI): domain Eukaryota; kingdom Metazoa; phylum Mollusca; class Bivalvia; order Mytilida; family Mytilidae; genus Mytilus; species Mytilus edulis. Next base: position 44,582,183 of record CM034362.1, read on the forward strand.
CCATTGGGGTATAGTATAGCTTAAACTAAAGCTAATGGTGTCTACTACATCCCTGAATTTTTATTTATACTAAAATATGTGGAGGTAAGCCAAAAAAATATTTAATCGACCCCTACTCCCAATTTGGATAGCCAGACGCCAATATTGACCATACCAACCCCGGATCTTTTCACCCTAGGGACCAAACTGAGCGTATCATTGGTCTATACAAGGTGTCATTTTCACCGTAGAGGCCTCGGCTACCTCTAAGATGTGTTTTCCAACATCAATAGGTGCCTCATTAAGAGGAAAACACGATAAACCATCATCAAAGCCTAGGAAACCAACATACAGGCAACTACCCATAAGAGTGTTAATCTTCCCATAGCACCGCCCAGGCATGCCATTGGGGTATACTATAGCTCAAACTAATGCTTAGGGCGTTTACTACATGCCTGAATCTTTATTTATACTAAAATATGTGAATGTAAGCCCAAAAATATTTAATCGACCCCTACCCCCAATTTGTTTAGCCCGACGCCAATATTGACCATACCAACCCAGGATCTTTTCACCCTAGGGACCAAACTGAGAATATCATTGGTCTATACAAGGTGTCATTTTCATCGTAAAGGCCTTGGCTAACTAAAATATGTGTTTTTCAACATAAATAGGTGCATCATCAAACGGAAAACACGTTAAACCGCCATAAAAGCATAGAAAACCAACATAAAGGCAACTACCCATAAGAGTGTAAATCTTCCCCCAGCACCGCCCAGGCATTCCATTTAGGGTATACTATAGCTCAAACTAATGCATAGGATGTTTACTACATGCCTGAACCTTTATATATACTAAAATATGTGAACGTAAGCCAACAAAATGTTTAATCCACCCCTACCCCCACTTTGTATAGCCAGAAGCCAGTATTGACCATACCAACCCGGGATCTTTTCACCCTAGGGTTCAAACTGAGCATATCATTGGTCTTTACAAGGTGTCATTTTCATCGTAAAGGCCTTGGCTAACTCTAAGATGTATTTTCTAACATTATTAGGTGCTTCATTAAGCGGAAAACACGATGAACCATCATCAAAGCCTAGAAAACCAACATAAAGGCAACTACCCATAAGAGTGAAAATCTTCCCCAAGCACCGCCCAGGCATGCCATTGGGTATTATTATAGCTCAAACTAAGGCTTAGGGTATCTACTACATGCCTGAATCTTTAGTATACTAAAATATGTGGAGGTAAGCTAAAAAATATTTAATCGACCCCTACCACCAATTTGGTAGCCAGACGCCAATATTGACCATACCAACCCCGGATCTTTTCAACCTAGGGACCAAACTGAGCATATCATTGGTCTTACAAGGTGTCATTTTCATCGTAAAGGCTTGGCTAACTCTAAGATGTATTTTCTAACATTAAATTAGGTGCTTCATTCAGCGGAAAACACGATAAACCATCATCAAAGCCTAGTAAACCAACATAAAGGCAACTACCCATAAGAGTGAAATCTTCCCCAGCACCGCCCAGGCATGCCATTGGGGTATACTATAGCTCAAACTAATGCTTAGGTGTTTACTACATGCCTGAATCTTTATTTATACTAAAATATGTGAATGTAAGCCCAAAAAATATTTAATCGACCCCTACCCCAATGTGTTTAGCCCGACGCCAATATTGACCATACCGTACCCCGATCTTTTCACCCTAGGGACCAAACTGAGCATATCATTGGTCTATACAAGTTGTCATTTTCATCGCAAAGGCCTTGGCTAACTAAAGATGTGTTTTTCAACATAAATATGTGCATCAACAAGCGGAAAACACATTAAACCACCATAAAAGCCTAGAAAACCAACATAAAGGCAACAAACCCATAAGAGTGAAAATCTTCCTCCAGCACCGCCAAGGCATGCCATTGGGGTATATTATAGCTCAAATAAGCATATGGTGTCTACTACATGCCTGAACTTATTTATACTAAAATATGTGGAGTAAGCCAAAAAAATATTTAATCGACCCCTACCCCCAATTTGGGTAGCCAGACGCCAATATTGACCATACCAACCCCGGATCTTTTCACCCTAGGGACCAAACTGAGCATATCATTGGTCTATACAAGGTGTCATTTTCGCCGTAAAGGCCTTGGCTAACTTTAAGATGTGTTTTCAACATAAATAGGTGCTCATTACGCGGAAAACACGATAAACCATCATCAAAGCCTAGAAAACCAACATAAAGGCAACTACCCATAAGAGTGCAAATCTTCCCCAGCACCGCCCAGTATGCCATTGGGGTATACTATAGCTCAAACTAATGCTTAGGGTGTTACTACATGCCTGAATCTTTATTTATACTAAAATATGTGATGTAAGCCCAAAAAAATATTAATCGACCCCTACCCTCAATTTGTTTAGCCCGACGCCAATATTGACCATACCAACCCGGATCTTTTCACCCTAGGGACCAAACTGAGCATATCATTGGTCTATACAAGGTGTCATTTTCATCGTAAAGGCCTTGGCTAACTAATAGATGTGTTTTTCAACATAAATAGGTGCATCATCAAGCGGAAAACACGTTAAACCACCATAAAAGCCTAGAAAACCAACATAAAGGCAACAACCCATAAGAGTGAAAATCTTCCTCCAGCACCGCCAAGGCATGCCATTGGGGTATATTATAGCTCAAACTAATGCATATGGTGTTTACTACATGCCTGAATCTTTATATATACTAAAATATGTGAACGTAAGCCAAAAAAATGTTTAATCCACCCCTACCCCCACTTTGTATAGCCAGAAGCCAATATTGACCATACCAACCCCGGATCTTTTCACCCTAGGGTTTAAAATTAGCATATCATTGGTCTATACAAGGTGTCATTTTCATCGTAAAGGCTTGGCTAACTTTAAGATGTATTTTCTAACATTAATAGGTGCTTCATTAAGCGGAAAACACGATAAACCATCATTAAAGCCTAGAAAACCAACATTAACGCAACTACCCATAAGAGTGAAAATCTTCCCCCAGCACCGCTCAGGCATGCCATTGGGGTATATTATAGCTCAAACTAAAGCTAAGGGTGTCTTCTACATGCCTGAATCTTTATATTATACTAAAATATGTGAACGTAAGTCAAAACATTATTTAATCCACCCCTACCCCCACTTTGTATAGCCAGAAGCCAATATTGACCATACCTTCCCCGGATTTTTTCACCCTAGGATTCAAACTGAGCATATTATTGGTCTATACAAGGTGTCATTTTCATCGTAAAGGCCTTGGCTAACTTTAAGATGTATTTTCTAACATTAATAAGTGCTTCATTAAGTGGAAAACACGATGAACACCATCAAAGCCTAGGAAACCAACATAAAGGCAACTACCCATAAGAGTGAAAATCTTCCTCCAGCACCGCCCAGGCATGCCATTGGGGTATATTATAGCTCAAACTAAAGCTAAGGGTGTCTACTACATGCCTGAATCTTTATTTATACTAAAATATGTGGAGGTAAGCCAAAAAAATATTTAATCGACCCCTACCCCTAATTTGGATGGCCCGACGCCAATATTGACCATACCAACCCCGGATCTTTTCACCTTGGGACCAAACTGAGCATATGATTGGTCTATACAAGGTGTCATTTTCATCGTAAAGGCCTTGGCTGACTTAAAGATGTGTTTTTCAACATAAGTAGGTGCATCATCAAGCGGAAAACACGTTAAAACATCATCAAAGCCTAGAAAACCAACATAAAGGCAACTACCCATAAGAGTTTAAATCTTCCCCCAGCACCGCCCTGGCATGCCATTGGGGTATATTATAGCTCAAACTAAAGCTAAGGGTGTCTACTACATGCCTGAATCTTTATTTATACTAAAATATGTGGTGGTAAGCCAAAGAAATATTTAATCGACCCCTACCCCACTTTGTATAGTCAGAAGCCAATATTGACCATACCAACCCGGACCCCCCCCCCCCCAAAAAAAAAAAAAAAGGCCTTGGCTAACTTAAGATGTATTTTCTAACATGAATATGTGCTTCATTAAGCGGAAAACACGTTGAACCATCATCAAAGCCTAGAAAACCAACATAAAGGCAACTACCCATAAGAGTGTAAATCTTCTCCAGCACCGCCCAGGCATGCCATTGGGGTATACTATAGCTCAAACTAAAGCTAAGGTGTCTACTACATCCCTGAATCTTTATTTATACTAAAAATGATGTTAGGGTGTTTATACTGCTTGACTTATATAACTAAAATATGTGAACGTAAGCCAAAAAAATATTTATCGACCCTACCCAATTTGGATAGCCAGACGCCAATATTGACCATACCAACCCGGATCTTTTCACCCTAGGGACCAAACTGAGCATATCATTGTCTTTACAAGTTGTCAATTTCATTGTCAAGTCTAGGCTACTTTAAGATGTGTTTTCCAACATAAATAGGTGCCTCTTCAAAGGAAAACACGATAAACCTCATCAAGCCTAGAAAACCAACATAAAGGCAACACCCATTAAAGTGAAAATCTTCCCCAGCACAATCCAGGCAGTCATTGGGGTATATAATAGCTCAAACTAATGCTTAGGTGTTTACTACATGCTTGAATCTTTATATATACAAAATACGTGAACGTAAGCCAAAAAATATTTAATCGACCCCTACCCCAATTTGTACAGCCAGAAGCCAATATTGACCATACCAACCCGGATCTTTTCACCTAGGGACCAAACTGAGCATATAATTTGTCTATACAAGGTGTCATTTTCATCGTAAAGGCCTTGGCTAACTAAAGAAGTGTTTTCAATATAAATAGGTGCTTCATTAGCGGAAAACACAATAAACCATCATAAAAGCTAGAAAACCAACAACAAGGCAAATTCCATAAGAGTGAAATCTTTCCCCAGCACCGCCCAGGCATGCCATTGGGGTATATTATAGCTCAAACTAAGCTAAGGGTGTTACTACATGCCTGAATCTTTATTTATACTAAAATATGTGAACGTAAGCCAAAAAAATATTTAATCGACCCTACCCCCAATTTTATAGCCAGAAGCCAATATTGACCATACCAACCCCGGATCTTTTCACCCTAGGGACCAAACTGAGCATACAATTTGTCTATACAAGGTGTCATTTTCATCGTAAATGCCTTGGCTAACTAAAAGGTGTGTTTTTCAATATAAATAGGTCTTCATTCAGCGGAAAACACGATAAACCATCATAAAAGCCTAGAAAACCAACATAAAGGCAAATACCATGAGAGTGAAAATTTTCCCCAGCACCACCCAGGCATGCCATTGGGGTATATTATAGCTCAAACTAAAGCTTAGGGTATCTTCTTAATGCCTGAATCTTTATATATACTAAAATATGTGAACGTAAGCCAAAAAAATGTTTAATCCACCCCTACTCCCACTTTGTATAGCCAGAAGCCAATATTGACCATACCAATCCCGGATCTTTTCACCCTAGACTTCAAACTGAGCATATTATTGGTCTATTACAAGGTGTCATTTTCATCGTAAAGGCCTTGGCTAACTTTAAGATGTATTTTCTAACATTAATAGGTGCTTCATTAAGCGGAAAACACGATGAACCATCTTCAAAGCCTAGAAAACCAACATAAAGGCAACTACCCATAAGAGTGAAAATCTTCCCCAAGCACCGCCCAGGCATGCCATTGGGGTATATTATAGCTCAAACTAAGGCTTAGGGTATCTCTTAATGCCTGAATCTTTATTTATACTAAAATATGTGGAGGTAAGCCAAAAAAAATTTTAATCACCCCTACCCCACTTTGTATAGCGAAGCCAATATTGACCATACCAACCCGGATCTTTTCACCCTAGGACTTCAAACTGAGCATATTATTGGTCTATACAAGGTGTCATTTTCATCGTAAAGGCCTTGGCTAACTTTAAGATTGTTTTTCTAACATTAATAGGTGCCTCATTAAGCGGAAAACACGATAAACCATCTCAAAGCCTAGAAAACCAACATAAAGGCAACTACCCATAAGAGTGAAAATCTTCCCCAGCACCCCAGGCATGCCATTGGGGTATATTATAGCTCAAACTAAGGCTTAGGGTGATCTACTACATGCCTGAATCTTTATTTATACTAAAATATGTGGAGGTAAGCCAAAAAATATTTAATCGACCCCTACCCCCAATTTGGATAGCCAGACGCCAATATTGACCATACCAACCCCGGATCTTTTCACCCTAGGGACCAAACTGAGCATATCATTGGTCTATACAAGGTGTCATTTTCATCGTAAAGGCTTGGCTAACTTTAGATGTGTTTTTCAACATTAATAGTGCTCATTAAGCGGAAAACACGATAAACCATCATCAAAGCCTAGAAAACCAACATTAAGGCAACTACCCATAAGAGTGAAAATCTTCCCCAGCACCGCCCAGGCATGCCATTGGGGTATATTATAGCTCAAACTAAGGCTTAGGGTGTTACTACATGCCTGAACCTTTATTTATACTAAAATATGTGGAGGTAAGCCAAAAAATATATTTAATCGACCCCTACCCCCAATTTGGATAGCCCGACGCCAATATTGACCATACCAACCCGGATCTTTTCACCCTAGGGACCAAACTGAGCATATCATTGGTCTATACAAGTGTCATTTTCATCGTAAAGGCCTTGGCTAACTAAAAGATGTGTTTTTCAACATAAATAGGTGCATCATCAAGCGGAAACACGTTAAACCACCATAAAAGCCTAGAAAACCAACATAAAGGCAACTACCCATAAGAGTATAAATCTTCCCCAAGCAACGCCAGGCATGCCATTTGGGTTTTTTATAGCACAAACTAATGCTTAGGGTGTCTACTTCATGTCTGAATCTCTATTTATACTAAAATTTGTGAGGTAAGCCAAAAATATATTTAATCGACCCCTACCCCCAATTTGGATAGCCAGATGGGAATATTGACCATACCAACCCCGCATCTTTTCACCCTAGGGACCAAACTGAGCATATCATTGGTCTATACAAGGTGTCATTTTCACCGTAAAGGCCTTGGCTAACTTTAAGATGTGTTTTCCAACCTAAATATGTGCCTCATTAAGCGGATAACATGATAAACCATCATAAAAGCCTAGAAACCAAAAAAAAAGGCAACTACCCATAAGAGTGTAAATCTTCCCCTAGCACCGCCCAGGCATGCCATTGGGGTATATTATAGCTCAAACTAATGCTTAGGGTGTCTCCTACATGCTGAATCTTTATTTATACTAAAATATGTAAATGTAAGCCAACAAAATATTTAATCGACCCCTACCCCCAATTTGTTTAGCCCGACGCCAATATTGACCATACCAACCCGGATCTTTTCACCCTAGGGTTCAAACTGAGCATATCATTGGTCTATACAAGGTGTCATTTTCATCGTAAAGACTTTGGCTAACTTTTAGATGTGTTTTCTAACATTAATAGGTGCTTCATACAGCGGAAAACACGATGCACCATCATCAAAGCCTATAAAACCAACATAAAGGCAACTACCCATAAGAGTGAACATATTCCCCAGCACCGGCCAGGCATGCCATTGGGGTATATTATAGCTCAAACTAAAGCTAAGGGTGTCTACTACATGCCTGAATCTTTATTTATACTAAAATATGTGGAGGTAAGCCAAAAAACTATTTAATCGACCCCTACCCCTAATTTGGATGGCCCGACGCCAATATTGACCATACCAACCCCGGATCTTTTCACCTAGGGACCAAACTGAGCATATGATTGGTCTATACAAGGTGTCATTTTCATCGTAAAGGCCTTGGCTGACTTAAAGATGTGTTTTCCAACATAAGTAGGTGCATCATCAAGCGGAAAACACGTTAAAACACCATAAAAGCCTAGAAAACCAACATAAAGGCAACTACCCATAAGAGTGAAAATATTCCCCAGCACCGCCCAGGCATGCCATTGGGGTATATTATAGCTCAAACTAAGCTTAGTGTGTCTACTACATGCCTGAATCTTTATTTATACTAAAATATGTGGAGGTAAGCCAAAAAAATATTTAATCGACCCTACCCCCAATTTGGATAGCCAGACGCCAATATTGACCATACCAACCCCGGATCTTTTCACCCTAGGGACCAAACTGAGCATATCATTGGTCTATACAAGGTGTCATTTTCATCGTAAAGGCCTTGGCTAACTTTAAGATGTGTTTTCAACATAAATAGTGCCTCATTAAGCGGAAAACACGATAAACCATCATCAAAGCCTAGAAAACCAACATAAGGCAACTACCCATAAGAGTGAAAATCTTCCCCCAGCACCGCCCAGGCATGCCATTGGGGTATATTATAGCTCAAACTAATGCTTAGGGTGTTACTACATGCTGAATCTTTATTTATACTAAAATATGTGAGTAAGCCAAAAAATATTTAATCGACCCCTACCCCCAATTTGTTAGCCGAGCCAATATTGACCATACCAACCCCGGATCTTTTCACCCTAGGGACCAAACTGAGCATATAATTGGTCTATACAAGGTGTCATTTTCATCGTAAAGGCCTTGGCTAACTAAAGATGTGTTTTTCCAACATAATAGGTGCTTCATTCAAGCGAAAACACAAAAACCATCATAAAGCCTAGAAAACCAACATAAAGGCAAATACCCATAAGAGTGAAAATCTTTCCCCAGCACCGACCAGGCATGCCATTGGGGTATATTATAGCTCAAACTAAGCTTAGGGTGTCTACTACATGCCTGAATCTTTATTTATACTAAAATATGTGGAGGTAAGCCAAAAAAATATTTAATCGACCCCTACCCCCAATTTGTATAGCCAGAGCCAATATTGACCATACCAACCCCGGATCTTTTCACCCTAGGGACCAAACTGAGCATACAATTTGTCTATACAAGGTGTCATTTTCATCGTAAATGCCTTGGCTAACTATAAGAAGTGTTTTTCAATATAAATAGGTCCTTCATTCAGCGGAAAACACGATAAACCATCATAAAACCTAGAAAACCAACATAAAGGCAAATATCCATAAGAGTGAAAATCTTCCCCCAGCACCGCCCAGGCATGCCCATTGGGTATATATAGCTCAAACTAAGCTAAGGGTGTTTACTACATGCTGGATCTTTATTATACTAAAATATGTGGACGTAAGCCAAACAAATATTTAATCGACCCTACCCCAATTTGTATAGCCAGAAGCCAATATTGACCATACCAACCCGGATCTTTTCACCCTAGGGACCAAACTGAGCATATAATTTGTCTTACAAGGTGTCATTTTCATCGTAAAGGCCTTGGCTAACTTAAGATGTGTTTTCCACATAAATAGGTGCATCATCAAGCGGAAAACACGTTAAACCATCATAAAAGCCTAGAAAACCAACATAAAAGGCAATATCCATAAGAGTGAAAATCTTCCCCAGCACCGCCCAGGCATGCCATTGGGGTATATTATAGCTCAAACTAAGCTTAGGGTGTCTACTACATGCCTGAATCTTTATTTATACTAAAATATGTGGAGGTAAGCCAAACAAATATTTAATCGACCCCTACCCCCAATTTGTATAGCCAGAAGCCAATATTGACCATACCAACCCGGATCTTTTCACCCTAGGGACCAAACTGAGCATATCATTTGTCTATACAAGGTGTCATTTTCATCGTAAAGCCTTGGCTAACTAAAAGAGTGTTTTTCACATAAATAGGTGCTTCATCAAGCGGAAAACACGTTAAACCACATAAAAAGCCTAGAAAACCAACATAAAGGCAACTACCCATAAGAGTGAAAATCTTCCCCAAGCACCGCCCAGGCATACCATTGGGTATATTAAAGCTCAAACTAAGTTAGGGTGTTTACTACATGCCTGAATCTTTATTTATACTGAAATATGTGGAAGTAAGCCAAAAAAATATTTAACCCGACCCCCTACCCCCAATTTTGATAGCCAGACGCCAATATTGACCATACCGACCCCGGATCTTTTCACCCTAGGGACCAAACTGAGCATATATTGTCTTACAAGTTGTCATTTCATTGTAAAGGTTAGGCTAACTTTAAGATGTGTTTTCCAACATAAATAGGTGCTTCTTAAAGGAAAACACGATAAACCATCATCAAAAGCCTAGAAAACCAACATACAGAGCAACTACCCATTAAAGTGAAAATCTGCCCCCAGCATCGCCCAGGCATGCCATTGGGTATATTATAGCTCAAACTAATGCTTAGGGTTTTTACTACATGCTTGAATCTTTATATATACTAAAATATGTGAACGTAAGCCAAAAAAATATTTAATCGACCCCTACCCCCAATTTGTATAGCCAGAAGCCAATATTGACATACCAACCCCGGATCTTTTCACCCTAGGGACCAAACTGAGCATATAATTTGTCTATACAAGGTGTCATTTTCATCGTAAAGGCCTTGGCTAACTTAAAGATGTGTTTTCCAGCATAATAGGTGCATCATCAAGCGGAAAACACGTTAAACCACCATAAAAGCCTAGAAAACCAACATAAAGGCAACTACCATAAGAGTGAAAATCTTCCCCTAGCACCGCCCAGGCATGCCATTGGGGTATATTATAGCTCAAACTAAAGTTAAGGGTGTCTCTACATGCCTGAATCTTTATTTATACTGAAATATGTGGAGGTAAGCCAAAAAAATATTTAATCGACCCCTACCCCCAATTTTGATAGCCAGCCGCCAATATTGACCATTCCGACCCCGGATCTTTTCACCCTAGGGACCAAACTGAGCATATCATTGGTCTATACAAGTTGTCAATTTCATTGTAAAGGTCTAGGCTAACTTTAAGATGTGTTTTCCAACATAAATAGTGCTTCTTTAAAAGGAAAACACGATAAACCATCATCAAAGCCTAGAAAACCAACATACAGGCAACTACCCATTAAAGTGAAAATCTGCCCCCGCATCGCCCAGGCATGCCATTGGGGTATATAATAGCTCAAACTAATGCTTAGGTGTTTACTACATGCTTGAATCTTTATATATACTAAAATATGTGAACGTAAGCCAAAAAATATTTAATCGACCCCTACCCCAATTTGTATAGCCAGAAGCCAATATTGACCATACCAACTCCGGATCTTTTCACCCTAGGGACCAAACAGAGCTATCATTTGTAATACAGTGTATTTCATGAAGGCCTGCTACTTTACATGTGTTTTAATATAATAGTGCTCATTAGCGAGATAAACCAACATAAAAGCTAGAACAACATAAGGCACCCATAAGAGTGAAAATCTTCCCCCAGCACCGCCCATATTGAGGACAGGATATTTAGGCGGTCCTAGTAAACATGTTGAGATTTTCTTCTTTTCTTCTTTAACTCGTATATGTGTGGGCATTTATCTCTTGTCAAATGAAAACCTACAAAATTGCTTTTTTACCACTCCGGATATTTCCGGACTTCTTTATCCGTCGGAGGGAATTGTTGAGATTTCCACCTATAATACGTATACGTCTGGACTTTCGTCCTCGATCAAAGGGGAACAAACGAAATTTGGTTAGTAGTTTACCACTCTGATTATTTCCGGACTTCTTTCATCGATCTGAAGAAATCAATTGAAATTTCCACCCATGATCCGGTCATATCCGGATATTCATTGAAAGTCAAAGGAAACCTAGCAAAATTGTTATTGTACTACTTCGGACTACTTTCGCTGGTCTGAAGGAACTTATTGAGATATACACAGGTAATCCGTATACGTCCAGACATTCGTTCCTGGTCAAAGGGAGAACGACGAAATTGTTATTATACCACTCCGGATAATTCGGGACTTCTTTCGTCGGTCTGATTGAAATTATTGGGATTTCAATCCATAATCCGGATATGTCCGGACTTTCACCCACAGGAACCTAGCGAAATGTTGATTCAATTCAACAGGGTATTTCAAAAACTTCTGTCACTGGATGGAGTGATCTATTGAGATTTAATACTACCATACGTTGTCATTAAAGGCTAATAAACAAAATTTAAATCCAATCAAACCAGAGTTTAATTATTTTATTATACGACTATAAATGTTCCGTCATGTCATTTGCTAAAAACAAAGGAAATAATTTTTGATAAAACATTTTATTCATCGCGGCAAATATCACGAAGGGTCAATATAAGACTTGGACTATCCATGAATCTGAATATAAATTTTCTAAGGTAACGTCAATGGTGTCGATTGATGACGTCAAGTTAATTTCTTTTTTTTTTTCATTTTCTCCTCGTTTTCTGTGTATTTGTTCTATTTTTTTTTTGCACATTTTTTTTTTGCACATTTTTTTTTTATAACCTTATTGAAAATTTTGACTTATGAAAATTATCAACTGCATGCAAAAGAACTTAGTGTCAATAGAGCATAATCTGGATTGGTGCTGACTTTTATCTCCCGTCAAATGGAAATTAACGAAATTCGTATTGTATCGGTCCGGATATTTCCGGACTTGTACCACCGGTCTGAGGGAATTTAATGAGATTTTCACCAAGAATCCGGAAATATCCGGACTTTCAACCCCGGTCAAAGGTAAACCAACGCAATTGTTATTATAACACTCTGTATAATTCCAGACTTCTTTCACCAGTCTGAGGGAACTTGAGATTACCTCCCATAATGTGGTTATGTCCGGACATTCAACGGAAGTCAAAGAGAACCTAGCGAAATGATTATCATATCACTCCCGATATTCAGGACAGGATATTTAGGCGGTCTAAGTAAAGGTATTGAGATTTCCTTCTTTAACTCCTATATGTTTGGGCATTTATCTCTTATCAAATAAAAACCTACAAAATTACTTGTATACCACTCCGGATATTTCCGGACTTCTTTATCCGGTCGGAGGGAATTATTGAGATTTCCACATATAATACGTATACGCCTGGACTTTCGACCTCGGTCAAAGGGGAACAAACGAAATTTTGTTAGTAGTTTACCACTCTGATTATTTCCGGACTTCTTTCATCGATCTGAAGAAATCAATTGAAATTTCCACCCATGATCCGGTCATATCCGGATATTCATTGAAAGTCAAAGGAAACTAGCAAAATTGTTATTGTACTACTTCGGACTACTTTCGCTGGTCTGAAGGAACTTATTGAGATATACAGAGGTAATCTGTATACGTCCGGACTTTCGTTCCTGATCGAAGGGAAAACGACAAAATTGTTATTATACCACTCCGGATAATTCTGGACTTCTTTCGTCTATCTGAATGAACTTATTTGGGATTTCAATCCATAATCCGGATAGATCCGGACTTTCATCCACAGGAACCTAGCGAAATGTTGATTCAATTCATCAGGATATTTCAAAACTTCTGTCACTATTGAGATTTACAACTACCATACGTTGTCATTAAAGGCTAAAAAACAATTTTAAATCCAAATAAAGCAGAGTTTAATTATTTTATTTTATTGACTTTAAATTTTCTGCCATGTCATTTTCTAAAAACAAAGGAAATAATTTTTGATAAAACATGTTATACATCGCTGCAAAAATAACGAGAGGTTAATATAAGACTTGGACTATCGTCCATGTACCTGAATATGAATTTTCTAAGGTAACGTCAATGGCGTCGATTTAGAACGTCAAGTTAATTCCCGTTTTGATTTTTTCATTTTCTTCTCGTTTTCGGTGTATTAGTTCTCTTCTTGTTTGTTTTGGGGCATATTTGTTTTTTATAACCTTATTGAAAATTTAGACTTATGAAAATTATTAAGTGATTCAAAAGAACTTAGTGGCAATAAAGCATAATCTGGATTGGTCCAGACTTCTATCTCCGGTCCAATGGAAATTAACGAAATTTGTATTGTATCGGTCCGGATATTTCCGGACTTGTACCACCGGTCGGAGGAATTTAATGAGATTTTCACCAAAAATCCGGAAATATCCGGACTTTCAACCCCGGTCAAAGAGAACACTGCGAAATGATTATCATATCTCTCCCGATATTCAGGACAGAATATTTAGGCGGTCTAAGTAAACTTATTGAGATTTCTTTCTTTAACTCGTATATGTCTTGGCATTTATCTCTTGTCAAATAAAAACCTACAAATTTACTTTTATACCACTCCGGATATTTCCGGACTTCTTTATCCGGTCGGAGGGAATTATTGAGATGTCCATTTTATTTTATAAGGTATGGTTGTTACTAATTAATTCATCATTAAAGGTCTTATGTTATCTTTTTATATAAAAAAAAATGTTGAAGACATCTTTTATGACAATAAGTAATATGATAAACAAAACCGGGCGTAATTAATATTTTGTTTGTAGTATTATTATTGAAACATTTTAAACTGATTGTCGTCATCCTTTTCTTTTAGGCATTTGTTTTATATAAGGCGTTCTGTGAAACATTTGGTTTGAAATGTGTTGCAAGTGGCAATACTATTATCTTATTAGATTTAAGGTGTTTTAAACAACTATTTTTGGGGGAGAATAAAATGTCCACTAAAAAAAAGGTAAATGCATAAGGTTTGAGCTGACATGGTGACCAGCAGTCTGGTCTTTCCATTCATAAACAATCATAAAACTCAGATTGAATTGTCATCTATTCATTGCTCAACGTTTCAACTGGGTCTACACAATAAACAGGATGAATGTTAATTGTGATCTAAACACATGCGCTTATTAATTACTGTGATAAGAATATTTCAGATTTAAAAAAAAATAATACTATATCTATTTTCAGTACAAATCTGCATCCATTATTAGCTACTATTTCCCGAAAACATGTTTTACAACAGAAGAAAAAATAATTTATAATTAAATCAAGCAAAGAATAACACAATAAACAGGACGAACGTTAATTGTGATCTAAACACATGCGCTTATTAATTACTGTGATAAGAATATTTCAGATTTTAAAAAATAATACTATATCTATTTTCAGTACAAATCTGCATCCATTATTAGCTACTATTTCCCGAAAACATGTTTTACAACAGAAGAAAAAATAATTTATAATTAAATCAAGCAACGAATATAGAGATTAAATCAACCCGTTTTAACTATTTCTAAGTTGTATATTTTATAATTCATATTAAACTATAAAATTAAGATGTATATACTGAAACATTGGCCACTGCACGTTAAATAACCAAAACTGTATTAATATTTCGACTCCGGTCAAAGGTGACCAACTGAGTTGTTATTTTTAATCACTACGGATATTTCCAGACTTCTTTGACCGGTCTGTGAAAGAACATATTGAGATGTCCATCCATTGTCCAGACATGTTTTTATCACCAGAAAAAGGAAACCACCGAAAAATATAGATGCCATCGAGGCAACAAGTGTTTTACGATATTTCTCCACACGAGACAGTTAAATTTAAGGATCGAACAATTATTTGAAACTTTTTACACAGTAAAATGTTTGAAAAGTACGTCCAGTGACAACTATATGTTATGAATATCCTGAACGTTGACAAATTTTAATCGAGTAGCAATTACTAATAATGAAACATTGTCATTGAGAAATTAATAACTACAATAAATTGTTTTATTTCTCAGAATACAAATTGCTGTTTTCAACTACAAAGAGAGTTCCAAATTAATCAAATCGTAAAAAAGACGTGGTATGAGTGCCAATGAGACAACGCTTTACAACAGTCCAAATGACACATAAATTACTATATTCTAATTTATGTTAATATGTTCCGGACCATATGAGTATTTTGACCGTACGCGTACGGTCTGACTGGTCAAGTTCACTGATTAGACTAAAATATATATTACAGATCAAGATAACAGAAATCTCGAATCAATTTTAAAAGTTAAATTGTAAACTGAATAAAAACTAAATATTTTGACTATTTAAAAAAAGACAGATTATTTCAATCTGTTAATCTCCTGTATTTAGCAAATTACATGGATTGAACTTTCAATCATTGAAATTGAAGTTATTGGAAGTAATTATAATGTTTGAAGATCTTCTTTTGAGAATATTCACGAACTTTACCACAAAAACCGACAAAAACACTGGACAGAAATTAATAAAATTAATAAAAAAAATCTATGGAAATAAATTAAGTAATAAAAAAATAAGGATTCATATAGACAATTAAATAAATACTTAATTTCAATTGATTAAAATCAAATGTTCACTTATTCACTTTATTCATCTAATTGTTATAATATTTTTATAATATTTTTGATTTTTAAAAACCAATAACAGATATGTTCCAGCTCGTAATAGACTGTACGAGTATACGCATACGTGGCACATACGGTCCGGACAGTACGCGTATTGTCCAAATACTCATATGGTTAAAAGTATACATTTGTACGCATACGGTCCGGACCGTACGCGTATTGCATGTCCAAATACTCATATGGTCTGGATCAAATTTATTACTTTTTTGTTAATGATTTTTACGGAAGCGTATTAGCGCCACACATTTTTTTCCCTATCTTTGCGTTATAACGTTATAACGCAAACCTTTGCGTTACAACTCAAATCTAACCTACTTTACACAGTTCTCAAGCGAGAGCTTACTTTGGAAGTATATATTTATATTCGGTTATAGCTATATTAGCAGGGTTGATTTTTGTCTTCGGTATAACCTCAATTTACTCTATTTTAATATGGATATCGTTTTGGGGGGCCTTTATAGTTTGTTTGTTCAGTGTGAGCCAATGCTTCGTGTTGAAGACCATACTGCTCATTATTGGTCAATGATCTAATTATTCAAGCATTTTACTTTGCAATGACTACAAAGGTGATAAATTTTAATATATACAGCCTCCTCCATTAATAGCTACTGTTTCCTTTGAATCTTAAATAAGAAATAAGATAAAACAAAGGTTTGCGTTATTTCGCAAATGTTTGCGTTAAACGCAAAGGTTTGCGTTATATCGTAAATGTTTGCGTAATAACGCAAAGGTTTGCGTTATAACGCAAACATAGGAAGAAAAATTTAAAAAAATGTGTGGCGCTAATACGCTTCCGTAGATTTTCATTAATAATTGATAACTTTGTAGGGACATATTGAACATCAAATTATCGCAGCATACTGTAGGTTAAAAGGAAGTAATTAAATATGATTTCATCTAGTTTTAGTGGACACAACATAATGAGCATGGTAAGGGGAGAGTTTGCGCCCGCTAACATGTTTAACACCGTCACATTCTGTATGTATTGATATGAACTAAGTTAGGAACCTGTTGTTCAGTGTCGTTTGTTGCTAGCTTGCTAAGTCACATATTTGCTTTTTGGTTTATTGTTTTGTGTATAGCTTAGGTCGCATTGGTTAGCTTTTCTCGATTAAATTGTTTAACGTTTGTCATTTCTGGACCTTTTAAAGCTGATTATGCAGTATACGCTTTGATCATTGCTGAAAGCCGTAAGGTGAACTTTTGTTCTTAATTTTGGCGTCTTGTGAAGAGTTTTCTCATTGGCAATCTTACCCCATCATTTTTATATATAAGGCCTTTTTATGACGTAACAATTGGAAATTTGAAGAAAAAAACCAAGAAAAGTACGTATCATTAACGTGATTTAATCAAAGGACAAACGAATGAAATTAAATTAAACATGGACCATGCTTTCCCAAGACGGTTCCGTCCTCACCACAACTTTGGATCATGTGCATGAGGGTCTGTATGTCCGTACCCAGTCCCCAATTTCAGGTCCATAGGCTGGATTCTGCCAGGATTTTTGGGTACGTCGCCTTTAGATTCCTTTTAAGGGTTTTGTCACTGCTGAACTAGAAATATATAAATGTACACTCAATAAATAAGAATGAATCAATGCATGCAATTCCTTTTTCTCAAACACCTATTTTAAACAAACAAATAAAATGTGATATGAAGGTTTAGCATTACGACATGCATTTTAATATGTGACATAAGTATTTTACCTACCATTTTTTCTGAGAAGATACGCAAGATCGTCAGAAGAATTTCAGTGACTATCGGTTTTGGAACTCCTTTTCTATTGTACCAGTATTATGTTCAGTTTTACAGATATATGAAAATCAGTCAATATTTAGTATGGATACTTTTTGTTTCAATATGAAACAAAGGTCTGTGAATTCGTTCTTGTTAACACGACAATGAATTGCAGATTGTATTGGCATCAAGATAAATTTTTTTATATTTCTGTATTCTCAAACTGTAACAAGTATCTGTCATAGGTCGCTATTATCAAATTGCTTTTGTTAAGTGCGTATTTGCTATTTTGTGTTTGTGCTGACTGCTGAGATAGTAGGACGATGGTTCGAGAAGAAATGCAACGTAACATCAGTGTTATGACATAACCATATAACGTTTTTTGTATGTAGATTTTTCTACTTCTTGATAAATAAAAATATATTTTTGTAATTTATTACCTTTCCCAAAATGCTTCTCTGCATAATGTGATAGGAAACGCGCTCCCATTCAGATTTTTAATCTTTGGTGGGTCTGTTACAATTTTATTTAGATCATGCTGTAAATTATATTTATAAACCATTTATTTGTAAATATCGCATATCTGCTCACTGTTTGAATATAGAAACTGACCGATTTTATAATATTAAGAGACATCTGAGACTTTGTAATATGTGTGATAAACAAGTACTGTAATTGAAGATGAATATCATTTTATTTTAGTATGTGAAAAGTATAATGAACTTCGAAAGAAATTTATCAAACCATATTATTGGAGAAAACCTTCGAATTTTAAACTCATACAACTGCTATCTGTTCATAATGTAAAGGAACTTAACAATTTAGGGAAGCTTTTATTTCTGGCCAAAAAGGCACGTAATTAATTTTATCATTATGAATGCTTAATATGTGTTAAGTTTTACCATACTCTGCTGTTCTGTTATATGGGTATACTTACTTATATGATTTTTTGACTAATTGTTTAAATGTAAATATATTTCACTGATGTAATTGAATATTTGTAATATTTATAATTCTATAAGCTGTATTGCTTACGAATAAAAGATTATTAATTATTAATAAATCTAGAGCGGAAATAAATCGCAGCTTGATTTGACTTCTTAACTTTATCCGTTAATTAATCCCAGCTTCAACATGCGTGATTTATGACAATTTATTGTTGAGTGTGTAAATATTGACACCTGTGTGTAAACTAATGTCTCTTTTTAAAGATTTGATGTTTAAAACTACAAATGTATATACATGTACTTGTTGATTGGAAAAAGTACGATTTAAAAAAAATTTTAATTTCTATTTTTAATACACAATATCCCAGATTGAGATCGATTAACAGGTGAAATCATCTGACCATGAAAGAAATACCTAATCAAATTCTGTGTTTTCACAAAATATGTTCATATCAGTAAATGTTTAGTGCCAAGAATGTTAGTATCGATATATGGAATATATGTCTCCATAACAAAATTCTCACATTACCAATTTTTGTGACTTTTTTTCTTCAAAACTGTCTTTTTGTGATTTTATTCAACATCAAACTTTCTTTTCAAACAAGATTTTCTAATTGAATGTCGTATTTTCTTTTCATTCCTATTTTCAAAGGAAACCAACAATTTATTTTAAAAAATACTGCCCCAAACCTCTTTCCACAAAAATAGAATTTGATTGTCATTGTTTTATATATAATCATTAATAAACTGAAATTGCATATTATAAAACATAATCTGGAACTACTTATATATAAATACATTTATCTATTAGTCCAAGCATACGGTAATATATGACAGTATATTTTTCCTGTTTCAATTACCATGTACATACATGTATGAGGCTAGGCATGGGTCATCATTTATGAGGATATGAATGATATTAGAGACATATATTATTTTTCTCTGATGTAGTTTGAAGAAAAGAGAATAATGCATGGTACCGATAAATGTAATTATCATATACTTAGACTAAATAACATATGATTTTTACCGTATGATAATAGCATTAAATTAAAGTATTTTCCATATTTTCCGAATTGGTGCTTAGCGGGCTGATATGAAAAGTTTATCACATGCTTCGATTGTTATCACATGCCTTTCCGTAACGTTATCACATGGCATTCCGGTGATACTCGGCAAATTCCGGAAAATACACCTCAATGCTACGTTTTCAGTGAAAAACATTACAAAGTAGTGTACAAAACAATTATTTGAATAGTGGAAAGTATATTGTGTAAAATGATTAAATTAAATTAAAAAAAAATATATATTAAATAAATGCAGTTTTTAAGTTTTTCTGAAACATAATTTAGAAAGTTACTTTAAAAAAGTTGACTTTTCCAAACAATGTTCATGATGCATATTGTTGAATTATTTTTTGTCAATTCGTCAATATTTAAATGATTTTTTCTCTGTTGAGGCATATGATAGAAAGATTTCATATTGAATGTATCAAATTTTTGGTCCGACGTCCGTGAACTTTTTACTCTTTCAACTTCTTTTCGGGAACCACGTAGAAAGATCAATATATGAATCTGTTATTTTTCTCTACTGTTGAAGCATATGATAAAAAGATCATAACATGTCATTTTTCATATCGCATGTATTATCAGCCCTCGGTCAATATCAGCCCTCGAACCATGCGGCTCTTGGGCTGATATTGAACCTAGGGCTGATAATACATGCGATATGAAAAATGCCATGTAATAATCTGATAATAACAGATTAAAGAGGTGATTGTTGGTTACTCAACGTCAAGTGGCAAATATTACATACATGCTTAGGACAATTATAATAGAGATCAATTGACTAAAGAAAAAAGTGAAATGTTAAAAAAAAAAATAACGATAAAGAACTATAGAAATGATGATCTGACATCTTTAATTTAAAATATTATATAACGTAATTAAATCATTATAATGACTAAAATATTACCATTACCACGCACACTCACATAAATGTTTATTAAATATATAATTTAGATCGCAATACCCCCCCCCCCCCCCCCACACACACACACACACACACCGACTTCAAGGTTCTGGATACTCCCCTGTTATTTGTTGGGTATATTTTTTAAACGTGTTAATCGGTATACTTTCTCATTTTCATGTTATAAGATTACCACTAAAACACTTACCGGCTTTTTTGTATAAGTAGAATTATACTGTACTATAGTGTACCACTTTCCAGACACCTCGAATCGGGCGGCATAAAAGTTACTAAGTGGTGACTCTATTTTATAAAAAAGAAAGACTTCCTTTCTTGGATTGGATGTTGAACTGAAAAAGAAACATGCATATAAATACATTACGTATTTAAAACTTGCAAAAGACAAAAAAAATACGACCAAAAGACGATTTATATATTATATGTCACAGTATGGCCTTTAACGATGTACAAAACCAATACCATATAGTAAGCTTTAAAGACCTGGCATTCTATGCGGCCCTTACTATGAGGGGCGTTTTAAAATAAATTTAGAGACAAAGAACGTATTTGAGAAGAAAAAAAAACGTGTCCGCTTTCATACTCCAAACCTCTCATAAAAAGGTAAAAAGATCGTACCATAATACAATTTCTTTCGAAAGATTACAGGTAAATGTTAAATTGGATTACACAGTGTCCATGTATTTTTTTGTTGTTACCAGATTTTACCTGACATTATACAATCTTACATAATAATACCTATGTGGTTTAGTATTAATGAGGATATTTGTCACTTGCAATATACAGTAATAAATAACAACCATATCAAAACTTATTTTGTTAAAAAGTTAATGAAATGATTGTAACATAACATAATTAATCAAATCATTAGAATGAATAAAATATTTAACGTAATCGAAAATTAAAAAAAAGTTCACTAATAATTTAAATGTTGACCCAAAAAACTAGAATGTAAGACAGAAAGTCACAGGACAAAAAGTCACAATTCATTTTTTTTTTTGATATTTTCTTTGAATAAAAAACGCTTATTTCTACAAAAATATTTTTGTATTTTTCTTGAACTATTGTAAATAAACCAACCTTGTAAACAAAATTTATCAAAAACATATCAAAGATGATCAAATAATTATTAAAAAAACAAAATGTCAAAGTGGCTTCAGTTGGCACTTAAATGGCTTCATGGTGCAAAGAAATCTTTCTTTTGCATTATAAAATTTAAATAAATCTTAATTTTTCAAGTATAATGACACATTTCTTAAACTTTAATATGAATATATGTATTAAAAAGTAAATATTTCAAGATATTTCTCTTATATATTCAAACAATTGTCAACAGATTATTTGTGACTTTTGTCCTGTGACTGTTAGGTGACTTTATGTCCTGTGACTTTTTGTCCTGTGACTTTTTGTCCTGTGACTTTCGGTCCGTTTACCAAAAAATAGATAGGGCTCTCTGATCTGTTCTTGGTATTGTGATCTATTATATATAAGAACTGTCACAAACGGCTCCATAGGGTAGAATCAATTCAAGTAGATGATAGCTAAAATAAACATAAGGCAGGAACATAGCCCCCTATGACGTTTGTTGAAAACTTAATCGTTCTATTCTATAACATAAAATAACAGTTAATAAGGGTTTCAGTCAAGGGTGAGACTCCTTCCTAAAAATGGGAACTCTATATACTTCATACAATGCTATTCCTAAATCTGTCCCGAAGTCGAACTATTATTTGTTTTAAATTTCTTAACGAAAATTATCTTAAATTAAAATATAATTATTTAATTTGATCAATTATAACTGTTAAAACCAAAACAACTTGAAGAACCAAAATATTCGTACCGTATTCTATCTTTGTTCTCTCTTTGACGATATTCCATTACTAATCTTCTTTTTGCTGGATGAAATACTGTCGCACTCACGGTTGAAGTTCAATTGTAAAACTACACATGACAGTACTTCTTTAACCAAAGCATTTTGATTAAACCAATCAAAATACCTACATTGAAAGACTTGTTCCCTGTCTTTTAAAGGATATCTGAGATACCCGTATATCAGAGATAGAGGACCAGCCTATTGCATTTACTGCATGGTTTCGAATTCTAGATAGCATTTCTTATTATATTATTTCTCACTTAAACCTACATTTACTATAAGTATTTTAAAATTATGCGCGAATTAAAACTGAAAAAAATACCGTATTATGTCATAATAAATAAATTGAAGTGCAATCGGCAAAAGGTTCTGTTTGCAACACATTTGTATCGTTTATGTTACATAATTATTCAAATTGCACTTAGTCTAACGGTATTTTTCTATCAATAATTGATGTTTCATAGGTTTGAAGGTTGTACAGATATAATATATATACAAGTCTAAAGAAAGTTAAACCTATGATTGCTTTGGATTTTTTTTACACATGTGCATGCAAAACACATTTCTTGGTAGAGGGGTCTAAATACAGCACAAACAACATTTTTTAAAAGACCGAACAGTGAACAAGTATATTTCGACAAATGCATTTGACTAACAGGTCGAACAAAGGATGTTTTTGAATTATATGCCATGATACAAAAAGCAAACAATAATCAATTACTCAACTGCCATGGACATAATATTGTTTTGTAATTCCAAAATGTTTTTAATCAAAATATAAATAAAATAGATAATTTGCTTCAGTTTAAAACCGTTTATAGCTGACTATGCGGTATGGGCTTTGCTCATTGCTGAAGGCCGTACGGTGACCTATAGTTGTTAATTTCTGTGTCATTTTGGTCTCTTGTGGACAGTTATCTCATTGGCAATCATACCTCATCGTCTTTTTTATATGTGTCTGTGTGTGGAAAAAAAATACAAGAACAAAAACAATTTGGAAAGGGGAACTTCTTATTGTCCTTTTAATAGCTGATCATCAAACGTCTTTAAATTTTGCTCATACAGACCTTCTAAAATTCAAACTGACCATTATTCCGTGCGTTCATCGTGTATCGTGCGTGTTGCGTGCGTGCATCGTGCGTGTATCGTGCGTGTACCAATCGTGCGTTCATCATTCATCGTTCCGTGTATTTTCCGTGTAACGTGCGTGCATCGTGTATTCTTAATCGTGTATCGTGCGTGTATCGTGCGCTCATCAAACATTCATTCTTAACCGTGTATCGTGCGTGTATCGTGCGTTCATCAATCATTCATTCTTAACCGTGCGTTCTGCAATCGTGTATAATTGTGTAGATCAGATAACGTGCATTTGTGAAACGTTCATACATTGCGGTTTTTATATGATAGTCGGTTATAGAGCGGTTAAAGTATATGTATATATATATAATAAATATGTATGTTCCGACTTTAAATAAAAATTTACAGTCATACTTACTTTCTTGTAGACTCTTAATTATTAACTTCATCGTACATAACGTTCATACAGATTCATGACTTTTTGTGTAAATATTTTATCATCTGTAAAGATTTTGTGGTTATTCGGTGAATCTTGGCTGGGACTGACACATTTTGATATAATGATACATGTTGTACGTACAAACAATAACATGATATTGACATTTCTACGACAGAAGAGTTAAAATTGGAATTTCTATTCAACTGAGCGAAAATGGACTTTAAAATATACTGTTGGCCAACTGGTATTTGTTAAAAATATTCTGTCAATTAAAAACAAATGTGTTTTTGCAAAATTTAAATGTGGGGTAGCTCCACTAAAAAAATAGAAACTGGAAAGTATGAAAGAAAAGAAGTCCACGAGATGACATGTGTTGTAGCTCTACTATTGAAGATGAACTTCATGTCATTCTAAAATGCCCATTATAGTATAATATTATACATTTTAATGAACATTTTAACCCGCGGCTATAATTATCAGATAGCGAAAATTTAATATTTTTATTTAATAACGGCAATGTTGCTGCTATAGTCGCCAAAAACACCAACAATATTTTATTGAAAAGAAACTATACAAATCCTTGGTTGTAAATCCTAGGTAGATTATATTTCTTCGCTTATTTGGCAAATTCCTATGCTACTAAGATATTTCGAAATATTTAAGTTTTGATAAATACCATTATAAATATCATTTTTGTCTTAGTTTCTGATGGTCACATGCACGTTATGTTATTTCATTGAGAAAATACAATATACAAGATTGTCGGGTAAATGTGGATTGCGGATTAAAATGTTAAATGTCAAACATGAATTAACAAATTAAACTGAGGCGAATTAACACGAATATGTATATTCTCTTCAACAGTGTTTGAATTCTCTGTTCTGAATTTCATTTAAACTAAGCTAAAATGTTTTGTGGAAAATTGAATAAAAATAAACATTACATGTATTTGAAGGCATTATTTTAATTAAACAAATATAAGATCACGCAAATATATCATGTATTATTTTAAATTGAGGAACTTTTAAAACTTAAAATTGGATTTACAAGTTTAAGATATAATCTTTTTTTTTTTTTTTGCTTTTTTTTTTTATAAATTAGTTAAATATATGGTATTATCATAACAAGTCTTTACTTGAATGGAATAAACATGGAACACTTTCACGGATTCATTTTTCATTGTGTTCATGGTTGCCTATCAATGACACCGTTTTTAATGTATGTCTAAAAGATTATTATCCGAAAAATAATTCACAATAGTACGTTGTTACTGACTAGGTTGGTCCCCTCCGTAAAACATTCAGTATGCCTTCGGAACATACAAATATTAAGGTATTGTCAAGAATTTCAATAACGGCCGGGAAACAAACTAGTTGTTAACCTTCTATGATTATTAACGAATGACGGATGTTTTTTTTACGGTACGTCTTTAATAACACTGCTTAAGGAATCCTTAGTGCACTAAGGCTTTGACTATACAATGCTACTAAGGAATAGAATGAGTGCTCATATATGTATTATTTTTATATATCGTGTTAGAGATTGATATTTAATGCATAAATTTCAAATTTTACAGAAAAATAATCATAAATAAACGAGATATTCAACATTATTTAGACACGTGCCGGTTTTTCTTTGATATGCCGAAAATCAATGAACCTTTTGACACGTGCCAAATAACATATATATATATATAGCAACTGATTAAACAATGACGGTCTTTTTTATTTTAAGTGATTTAAAACAATTGTACCGAAAAGATTTATGCTTCAAATATTTAATTAATGTGTTGTTCTTATTTAAAATGATGAAAAGGACAAATAATTTTGCTGTTGTTTCATTTCTTTTGCAACAAAATTGTTTGCCACAGGAGCACGACTTTGATGTGCGCCAACTTATAAATAAGAGTGTGGTCAGCTTGTTAAAATGTTTATGTAAGATATACGGAGACAAAAGGAATATATATATATATATATTGATAAGTGTTTTGTATACCATAAAACGTCCCGTCAAAATGTTGACGGGCGTATAAAAATGCGTAGTGCGCCCGTATGTCAGAAAGAAATCTGATTTGTATGTTTTTTGTCGAGTCTTCGACTTTAGTCGAAAAAGCGAGACTAAGCGATTCTACATTCCGTCGGCGTCTTTGAAATTTTAATGACCGTTTCTTAAACTGTCCTGGTTTTTTTTTTATCAAACTTGGACAGAAGCTTTTTTCAATCAAAAGATAGTATCAACAGGAATATTTTATTGATTTATTTCCTCATTTTTTTTAACAAATTGTCTGTTTAACGTATGAGATAATTTATGAAATAATTACTGTGGTGTGTTCATTACTCACTGTTGAAGGCCGTGGAGTGACATATGGTGAAAACTTCTTTTATTTCTTGCGATGAGTTGTCTCATCCCCAATCATACCACATCTTTTTCTTGTTATCAAAACTTCAACACGTATTTTCAAAAACTTTAAGAACGATTGTACGAATATGTATTGAAACCTCGTAACCAGCTTCACCATGTTCATGTGTGGACAAGTATCATTTGCAAATATTTAAAACACGTATTCAAAATGGCGATTAACTGGAAACAACAAAGTATTAATACCAGAATTAGTGAAAACGCTCCACGAACAACTCAAGCTGACGACTTTGGCGCAATGGAGTGCGATGGTTTATAAAACGCGGGATATCTTAATTAAAGTCTACATATGTGCAATTATTATGAGCAGTATATTTGTTTCAATGTCAGTATATAAAGCATTTTTTTGAATTTGTTTTTTAGGGATGCACCCAATTGCACCTTTTCATTTAAGATATATTTCCGTGACGTAACCTCGAAAGATTAGTCACATCACTAAAAACAATAAGGTAAATGAAACTTCTTCTCACATGTTGCACTTTGGGTAATAGTTCTCTTCGACAAAATACTGCCTTGAACTCAATTTTGGTATAAATATAAGGAAGCCAAAATTTGGTTCTGAAATGTATATTTTTGTAAACTCTAAAAGCTAGGTAGCATATCCCTTAATTGATATAGGCTCTTAAATGTTTAGTGACAGTGCTAGGGTTGTTAGCAAGTCAAGGTCGCTAAACTCTCATTACCCGTTTAGAGATTTTCTGAAAATACAATGGCTTTTGCCTTATTCGAAACAAAAACATTAGCAAATATATCTGGTGGCCTTCGGCTGTCAATTGTTCTTTTCGGGTTGTTGTCTCTTTGACACATTCCCGATTTTCATTCTTAGTTTTAAAATAACTAAAAATACTATTTACAATTGTCAGTTCAAAATACATTTAAGAAGTCAGTGCGTTGATACATGTTATATTCTACTGAATTTACTATATCCGTTATTTTTACGTAATATATATATTATATAAGTCCTGTGTCCAGGTGGAAATAACGGGCCGTAATAACAATATGTGATTTGTATGTCAGGTGAAAGTGACAACGGGTGGTATGTATACTAAAGTGTTTATCGTCTTCCATTATACATGAGGGTGTGAATGGGGGTTTATAGAAGGATATTATAGACAAAAAATAAAGAATACAAAAAATAACCAGACAAATAAAAAAGAAAATGATGAGGTACTAGAATATATGGAATAAAGAATGATCGGCAAAAGGTAAAACGAATTATAAAACAAATTGCCTAAAAATATAGAATACAGAAATACTGAATCCCCATTCAGACCCTCATGATCTGACATTTAAAGCTTTAGGACATTTATGGGCATGCGATACAGTTTTAGACCGACAGTGATTTTTTTTACAAAATCAATTTGTACATGTGTATATGAGCTAAAAATTATATCTTCATGTGCTAAATTTAAAAGACAAATGGATTTGAATTATTCGACATTTACTTAATATTTCGGTTTCTTGGACATTTCTGTCCTTTGAGCAGACACCCTTAACATTTTATGTTTCAAAATATAAAGATATGCAGATTTCGGTAAAGAGATAAGGAATATCTTCGTTACAAAATTGGGTTCTTCCTACGTTTGTGTAACAATTCTTTGTTAATAATTGATTTTTGTTAAAAGAAATTGATTTAAGAAAAAACGGTATTTTTGTTGAATATTTATCTAGTTAAAAAAGTCGTTAATTTCTTCATAATAGTTGGAACAAAAATCTCCATACGGTATCAAGCCAAATTTCTAAAAAGAAGGAATATATGCTCTTAAGCTAATGGTTAAATCTCGAAAAAATGTTAAAATGCTAAAAGTTTTTAAAAGAAAGAGTTTAATGTCTGCTATTTTAGATTAATTCTGCGAATTGTTTTTGTCTGCAAAAACATAAAACAGAGAGATAAAGAGAATCACAACTTATTGAATAAAATGGAGGATTGAAATGGAGAATGTGTCAAAGAGACAACAATCCAACCAAAGAGCAGAAAATGGTGCGTCTAAACACGGCTAAGGACTCATAAGTGCACTAATATGTTATAATATGCTACTAAGGACTGAAAGAGTGATGTGCAGTGTAAACAAATTTCTTATCTAGATTGAGATTGATATTTAATGCATATATTCAAATTTAATCAATAAAAGATCACTGATAATAATTGAACAATGCCTGTGCCGGTTTTCGTTAATTTTTTCCGAAAATCACTGAACTATAAGACACGTGTCAAATTACATAACTGATAACACTATTACCTTAAAAAATGAAAAAAAATAATTATTTAGAGAGGAAAATTAACCAGACATTTAGATATATTTACCATAAAAATATGTTTTTAAATTTTTAAAAAATCATTTAATATGCATCGGTCTATGATTTAATGAAAACATATAGAAAATTGTTAAGCTGCTTTTTTTCAGGAAGGAAAATAACGTTTGCATCGAGAAAAATAGCCCCTCCCCTATAAATGATCATTAATTTACCTAAGTGGGAGCTTAAATTTTGGAATCAATCGCGAGGCCTGACTGCCATAAACAACAGATTACGAACAGCAAACAGTGGATACACCAATTCATTGATATGTATGAAAGACAACGACGGACACAAAATGATTGCACTGAATAATTTCAACTACCATTGAGATAGATTTTTCAAATCTCCTGATCAAATTAGACATGCATTTAAAAAAAACCTTGGGATATCTATTACCGTTAGGTTTCAAATTGGAATTAAAAATTGCATTTTCCCAAAGAGTTTTAGGTAAAACCCCGTGAATCTCACCTCCTAGAAATTTGAAGTGTCAGCTAAGATGTTTGAAAATATGTATGAATTTTCTTACATACTTGAAATTGGAAAGGAATATAAACACATTCAATATGTTTACTGTACAAACAAACAACAGACACCAATTGTGTCTTATATTGTTGAAGTTATTTTTACTGAGATCAAAATTTGATTAATTGATTATTCAGTGGTTGTTTAAACGTCCAGTGGCAAACATTTCATGCATATTCAGGACGAAAAGTCGTTTCAGAAGTATATAATGAAGTATTTGGTATTACAAATGTTTAAATTTTCTAATTATTTAGTAATGTCATTTTCTTAGGTAGTTCTAATTAATTTGTACGAATCAAATTTTTCTGACAAAATAATATCTTTTGCTCTCAATTAACACATACGATTCTGATAACAATGGATAATATAAGGAACTTTGTAACTTAAAAAAAGAAATTATGATTGTTTAATCAGGTGTTATGTCAGTTCGCTTGTGTCAGTCGGATCACTGATTTTCGGCAATATCAAGGAAAAACCGACACGTTCTAAAGATTGTTCAACTACTCATTTATTGGTGAAATTATAACCTAATATGTCCTGTTGATAAGTATATATGTACAGAACTACAAAAATTTGCAGTCAATGTTAACATAAAAGAATCAAATAATTTCGGCTATGCTTGTAGTGAAAACGAAAACAGCTTACATGTACAATATTTTTTAGATATATACATATATAATCGTTTATAAAATGTATCCGTCAAAGTGAAAAAATATATAACATGTAAAAATACATAGATCATTCATTTATTGCAATCAATTATATCAAACATGTTAGTTAAAATAATTTCTAGAACCAGTCACTCTCTGTAGATATAATGCGTCGGACATTGTATGCATAAAAATAAAATCTCGATTTTTAACTGTATGAAATAAAATTAGTAAGAGTTTCGCGGAACACAATGTCTCGCCTTCGTTTGCCGTAAACTTGAACTCTCAGGGTGAGGCTGAACAAAATCAAGACACTATATTTTGATTGTTATGAGCTTCTGTCCAAGTTCAAAAATATTTCTGGTGCCTATCAAATAGCCGACTTTAATTAAGTTATTTGAATCTGAGCTGGCAAAATAGCATATTATCTATTATGGTGGTATCGGCAAAACAGCTACAAGTATTGCCTTTAATGAAAATGCATATCAATCTTAAATACTATTCTAAATAAAATAGCTTTGAGAATCGTGTAAAAAGCGTTCGTTGTTCAGTCGTCAATGAATCATTCAACGTGCGTGTATCGTGCGTGCGTGTATCGTGCGTGTATCGTGTATTTATCATTCATCGTGCATCGTGCGTGTATCGTGCGTTCATCATTCATCAGTCATTTTGCGTTAATCCTCCGTGTAACGCTCATCGCTCATCGTGCGTGTATCGTGTATCGTGCGTGTACCGTGCGTGTATCGTGCATTCACCGTGCGTGTATCGTGCGTGCGTGTATCGTGCGTGTGGTCAGTTTGAATTTTAGAAGGTCTGTAGGAATCTTACTCTAAAATCATTTTGCTACAAACGAAACAAACACAGAAATAGGATAAGTAGCTTCTTATAACATATCATTTCCCTTGCGTAACTATGTTTTATATTAATAATTTGTACAGATTTCTTATGTCTCATGCGTAGGCCTAAAAATATATATGTATGATACATTAACCACTGTTATACTAGTTCCAATCTATACATAATTCTTATAAATAGCAAACGGCGAAAATCCAATTTCAAACAAAAAGAAATATATATAAATATGAAATGGAATGAAGTTAGGTGATATATAATCGCCATTGTGGCGGAATGAGCATGCGTTTCCGAATTTTCCTTACATAGACATATAGGTTGAAATCACAAATTTTTAGGTAAAATTGTAACCAATTAGATAATTGGTTGTTTTGATACATTTCCATGTCTTCATATAGATTGGTAAAACAGTTTACAGTAAGTAAGTAAGTAATTTTTATTATAGTGACATGTGTAATATATCAGTTCAGTAAAGTTCAAAATATATATTACATACACAACAAGTGTGGACACAGATGAGTGTGGATAGTATGTTTGGATGTTTGACAGTGTTTAATATGACAAAAGGAGTTCTGTGTTTTTCCTATATGGTGTTATAATATTAATTGTGTTAACTGAGACACTAATTGCATTAATTACCAAATGGTTACGATAGAATATGTTCCAGATCTTTGATTTTGGATACACTTTGGAGCTAGGAGAGCAACACATAAAAAAAATATTTTTTCATGTATTTTTTTTGTTTGTTGTATATTAATAAGGCCGTTTTTCTCGTTTGAATTGTTTTACATTGTCATTTCGGGCCTTTTATAGCTGACAATGCGATGTGAGCTTCGATCATTGTCAAAGCCATTCGGTGACCTGAAGTAATGTTTGTGTCATTTTGGTCTCTTGTGGGGAATTGTCTCATTGGCAATCATACCACGTATTTTTTACATGTACATGTTTTTGCTTATTACATGTACATGTATTTGTATGGTTCTATTATATAACATTCTGGTGGATCTTCAGTATCATTAGTAAAACATTTTGCTAAAATGTCGAATTGTTTCTCAGATTAGAAGAAATTTATTGTTTTTTAGTAATGACAATGCCTGACATGATGCTTTGCTCTAGATGAGCTAGAAAGTAAACTTATGTGTTGTTTTCTTTTTTTTTATCAATTCTTTGAAAATAACTCCTCCAAAGTTGGTCAAAGCAAAAAAAAAAGTTTTGACCAATAGGAAAATGATATCACCAAAAGAACCTTAGTGAGCATGCTTCAAAGACTGATAACTGCTCCAAAGGTTATCTGATAGAATTTTACATGCACAATAAAATACACCCGACCCATTGGGTCTATAAGTCACTTAACAATCATAAAACGTATTTCATTTATCACAGATTTCAAACAAAATAATGAAAAAAAAATATTTACATTTGTTTATATAATGATAATCATTGAGTTTCTGTAATCAACATCAATGTGAAATCATAATGCAGAGACTCCAGAGACACATGTAGTGCTTATGTGAAACCTTGGTCGGTTGCTTTTGTCAAATTTGTTTTTCTAATCGGCTTTTAAAAACCATTATTTAAGAATTGACTGCTTCTTTTTGTAACTTTATTGGGATGTAAAAGCGTAGTCCGAAGTACATTTTGTGCGAAAATTGTAAATTTCTAAACAAGTCTAAAAATGTGCACACGGTCAACGCTTTTACAACCCTATGAAGTTACAAAAAGAAGCATTCAATACTTATTATTACATTTCTTTCAGTTAGGATCATGAAAACACGGTTTTCATCAAGTTTTTATTTAACTTACATGTGCACTTTCTTGTGGAACCTCGTGTCATCATGAATGATAAATGTTATTGTGTTATGAAGTTGACTAAGGAATAACGCGAGATTGCAATGTAGCCAAATAGAATAATGTATTATAATGAAACATACATCTAATGTAATTATTTCTTCATGACAATAGTTTAAACTTTGTTATATATTATGTAAGATGTTGTAAGATTGTCAATGACTAAATGTTATCCTCTGTATGTTGTCGTAAGGCCCTCAACAACGAGTCAGATTTATGTTTTGTTTAACTTTTCATAGTGGACATATACGACACCATTATTTGAAAGAGAGACATTTCAGAAGTAAAACAGATCCCAGAATTATTTTGCGATTTAAAGTTAAAAAAAATCAGATATCATTTTTTTACCAGAAACAAAAGGAACAACAACCACAAAAAGTAAATTTTAATCTTTGACCAACCTGATGTTCAAAGTTTATTTTCTATAGTCATCACGACCTCTATATTCCACAATAAATTTATATTGAATGTGAAAGAAGTGAAGAAAGTGCTTCGTGATAAATGTATCGACCCATTAAAGGGCATTTGAAGTATACAAATACAAGAAAGATATATTTTATTTGAATACCAAATGTTCATATATCTCTCTTTTTTAATTGTTAAACAAATTTTAACTTGAATATTTCTTTCTTATTCTTGTCACTTTTTATATATATCATCACAGGAACAAGCTATTGGAATGCTATTTAATGTATAACTCTCATCATGAAAATACTACACACATTTGTCACTGCACGAACTCATTATTAGACTGAATTTTAATTTCAAGCACCGAAAAGGGATTTCAATCTGTTATTTTTACGAATGTTTCCTTGATTTTGATTTAAACGTTCTCCTGAAACACAAAAAGGCCATAAAAATGTGCTCCGGAATATTCCGGACTGGACGGCAATTTCAAAATTGGGCATGGTGAATGAGTCCGGAATATTCCGGAGTGGTCGGAGTCCGGAGCCGAGGTGACTCCGGAATATTCCGGACCAGTCCGGACTATTCCGGAGTGAGGGAATCGGGATTCAGGCCCAGGTCCGGAATATTCCGGAGTGGTCCGGACAAATCCGGAGTGAGGGAATCGGGATTCACCTGGGTCCGGAATATTCCGGAGTGGTCCGGACCATTCCGGAGTGGGGGAACCGGGACGCAGGCGGAGGGAATCGGCAGGATCCCCTGCAGGATACCTATCCCGACACATTAGACAGCTGTGGCGTTCCATAGTTTACATAAATCTATTACGAATTAAAATTAAAAAAAAATGTCTTTCGTCTCTTTTTTTTGAACAATTGCGTCAAATAACGTATGAAAAAAAAACGTTTGTAAACACTCGACCGTACGGTGACATAGTTGTTAATTTCTGTGTCATTCGTTGTCTCATTGGCAAGTATACCGCATTCTCGAATTTTTATACTACAAAAAAATCCAGACAGTCAAATAAAAGTAGCCCATTAAACAGGTAAAATATAATATTAATGTTCTTAAAAACTTTGAAGGCTAGATTAGTCAACAGCTGTCTAATAATGAATTTTAATCCACAATTACTTTCATATTTGAAAAATCATCTGGGCCAAAATGCAGAATCTTCTTCCCTTCAGGAACGTCCCATGTCTTCTCGTGTTGCTAAGTTTTTAGTTTTCTATGTCTTCTTGTCTGCTTTCGTTTTTCGCCATGGCTGTGTCGGTTTGTTTTTCGCCATGGCTGTGTCGGTTTGTTTTTCGCTATGTTTGTGTCGGTTTGTTTTTCGCTATGTTTATGTCGGTTTGTTTTTCGCCATGGCTGTGTCGGTTTGTTTTTCGCCATGGCTGTGTCGGATTGTTTTTCGCCATGGCTGTGTCGGTTTGTTTTTCACCATGGCTGTGTCGGTTTGTTTTTCGCTATGGCTGTGTCGGTTTGT
Source organism: Mytilus edulis (assembly GCA_019925275.1). Taxonomy (NCBI): domain Eukaryota; kingdom Metazoa; phylum Mollusca; class Bivalvia; order Mytilida; family Mytilidae; genus Mytilus; species Mytilus edulis. The sequence goes on from CM034362.1 coordinate 44,616,895, forward strand.
TTTTCGCCATGGCTGTGTCGGTTTGTTTTTCGCCATGGCTGTGTCGGTTTGTTTTTCGCCAGGGCTGTGTCGGTTTGTTTTCTACATTTGAGTTTGATTGTTCCTTTATGTATCTTTTGTCTCTCTTTTAAAAATGTTCACCTCCTTGCAAAAGTACAGATTCGTGCTGTATATGGAGGAATTTGTGTATAATTAAAAATAAATAGTGACAATATCTTATTGCAGAAGCAAAATTATGAGAGTAAATCAGAGCTGCACGCATTTTTAGAGAATCGTGTAGCAGTCATACATACTCGTGTATGGCCTAGTAGAAATCGGAGAGTGGTCGAGTGTAGTCGCATAGAGATCGGGTATTGGGCGAGTTGGTCTGGGATGAATAAATATGGAAGTCTCAGTCATCATGAAGCGATCGGGCATTTATCGAGTTAATCTAGACCACATATCGAACAGGTTGGCGTTGATCGGGAAATGATCGGATGTTAGTAGAGCAGAGATCGAAATGATTGAGTAATGATCTGTAAAGTATTTGTATTTAGACCAAACTCGATCTCATCACGATCCTTCCCCGATCAATTCGACCGCTACTCGACGAATTTTCGATCTCTTCTCGAGTGATTGGCTTCTCGATCCTTACTCGAATGTTTTTGACATGTCAAAAACTCTCGGGTAGAAAGTCCGATCGATGACGACCAAGGTATATCACCCTGAACATTATTGTCGATTGAGTCAGACCAGTCTCCCGATCACTTTATTTGTCTTGATCGAGATTGATCAAGTTGGTCTGATCGGCAGTGCGAACCTAGCTTAATCCACTATCCAGATAAAAAAATGTCTATAATTCGTCAACTTTCTCCGAAATCTACAAATTAAATAATTCATTAATAAGTCATGGGAAACAAATGAAAAACGACAAAAAGAAAGTGCAGGCGAGACAAACTTTTTTGTTTGTTTTATCTCGTCCCTCCCATTTTTAATCTGGACCAGTGTTTTAAGGTAAATCATAAGTATATACTTTTTGAGCCAGCATTTTCTTATAATTTGCCAAAAATGAAGATTTTAATATGCTTTTGTCAAAAAGATAATAAAAAGTATGGGTCACCGTGCTATTTTTTATGCTATGAGTCGTTGAAAATTGCCTGAATTTGGTTAGATTGTTCATGAAAAAACACATTTTTGTGCATAAAAAAATTTATGAGATAGAATTTTGAAATAAATTGTGAAAAGATAGTTTTATTATGAGTTTTTACGAAATAAAAAGAAAAAATGGTGTCACCCAACTCATTTTCTTGCTACAAGTAAAAATAAAAAATTTCCCCATTAGACTAGTATAATTTTTTTACTGAAAGAGTTATCTCCCCTTAAAGGCTTCATTTGAAAAAAATGATTCTAAAAACAAACAAAAAAGACATTTGTTAAAATATTTTGAAAAATATAACAAATCAACATGTTTTCTTTATACAAATAACAGGCTAACCATTAAATTGCAAATCTATCTCCAAATTTGCAGATTTGAGCAAAGAACTACATTAGACCGATTTTGTACTGTGATTGTACAATCCACGATTGCGGTATACCATTAATCTTCCTTAACATAAGGTGCCATTTCAACGTAAATCGGATGAAAAAAGAGTCAAACGAATGCTATGATATACAAGGATTCAACATCACTAATTCTATTGGGGAAGATTTCTTATCCCTGGAATAGATTGCCATAGCCGAATTTAGCACAACTTTTTTTCGAATTTTTGGTCCTCAATGCTCTTCAACTTAGTACTTGTTTGGATTTATAACTTTTTTGAGCTGACCGTCACTGATGAGTCTTATATAGACGAAACGCGCGTCTGACGTATTAAATTATAATCCTGGTACCTTTGATAACTATCATGACTGACTGGGCTTATGGTATTTAATGTTGTCCCAAAAACGAATCAACCTTCTGATTTATAATTTTAATGTCTGACCGTGCATATGGAATTGTTTAGTCTATTTATAATAGAAAAATTCGAAAAGCAAGCCAAAATTTTAATTTTCGATTTTAATATTGACCAACAAATTCGGTTTCGAATATTCACAATTAGCATAAAAAAAAATCCGAAAGGAATGATTGATTGATTGTTTGCTGATTTCCAAACGTCCAGTGGCAAATATAATGCAAATGCAGGGAATCAGTTTATTTTAAAGGTAGCATCTGTAAAGTGGTTCGACCAGAATAAAGGACAGAGAGACAGACACTGGTACATTAGATCAAACTCCCGATTCAGACCGGACATGGTAGCGTACTTACACATCCCACACAGTCAAAACTTCAGCATGTATATTCTTCTGCCGGATGTAAGAAATGCCTGTGACAATATTTCTTAAACCCAGTTTGACCCTTCTAGTCGACAGGAAGAAGGGATGGACGGTTAATTTCACCATTTGTTGGAAATATTCAAGTTGAAGATTTAAAACCGATGTTGCTGAATTTTAAATGACCTCTTCCCAACAAATATGAGCACGTTTGTTCTGGTATTATAGATTTTCATTTTAAATCCAAAGTGTCGTAAACATTTTACAAATATTTCTGCAATTACGAATACCTTTACACAATCAAGAAAAGGGAACAGTTATCTCTGCAAACACGCTGACTGTTGACTCATCATCGGGACGAAGCAACTTGGCACCAGTTCTGAGTGTCAGTGGCGGGATATTCGGTAGTCACCTAAGTCAACAGACGTCAAGTACTACAGGCGGAGTCTTACCAAATAAGTCTAATTCACGGATTAGTTTGTTTGCTAAACTAATAACGGAGAACTATAAGATAAATTTAAACAAATTAAACACGTTCATTGACGATTTACTTATCATATATAACTGCACAGAACATAAAAAGGGAAACTAAAGTATATTTAGTATGCAGTTTATTTAAAAACGATCTTTCTAAATATGCGTGTGAAAGTCGGAAAGGAGATTTCGATTTGTTTAATTATTATATTTTTTAAAAGTTCAATCATATCTAAGAAAAAATCATGATGTAAATGAATTGCGCACACTATTTTTGACATTTTTACCTGATATGTCTTTTTTTTTGTTCACGCATCATTGTCAATATAATGGATCGATACGACTGTCATAAAGAAAAGGAAAATCACAAAAATACAATCGGTATTTTAGTTAGTTTCAATCCACCTTTTTCTTAATCAGACAATGATTGTACCAAGACAGGAATGTTACAGTTGTTATCCATTCGGCTGATGTGTTTCAGCTTTTGATTTTGCCATATAATTAGGGACTTTCCGTTTTGAATTTTCCTCGGAGTTCAATATTTTTGTGATTTTACTTTTTTTCATTCTCAGAGTATGTGTGAATAAGTCAATATATTTTTCTTCATTATTCAAATATAATGCTGCTTTTGTCTCAATTTATACGATATGAAAGTAAGAGACGAATCCCGTTTTGCATTGATAGCAGAGACTAATAAAAGACAGATTGAGTCTCGTTGGCCATGAAAAATTAACATGTTTTTTTTTAGTTCTTTCAATAACATCAACATTTTGCTATATATTGCATTGTTCAATTTAGCATGACCTTAACCTCGGGAAAAATTATGGAATGTAGATGAATGATACCAAACTCCGAAAAAGTGGTGATATTACGTTGCTTTGCTAAACTATCAACGTAGCAAGGAAGACGTCGTCGCTGTTTCGGAATTTGAAATGATACGTCATTAAACTATTTTACTTTTTATGTATGCGCAGATAGAAGTATGACTAATAATTTCATCAAACTCAAATTTTCTATTTGTATTATTCGTTTCTTTTACTTGTTAGCAAATGATCTAGTGGTATGTATTGTAATTACAGTAAAACCTTAATAAGTAGGCGTAAATTGAGTCAGCCTCTCTATACTGAAATAAAGATGAAATAAAAGGCATTCAGATGAATAGAAACGCGTGCCGACAATATGGTGTGGTGTGATTTATACCAAATAATTATACGGATGATTGTAGAAATAAACGATCTTAAATACTTATAACTAGTCATTAAAGTAGATCATGAACTCTGAAAAGTAAAATACCGAAACAATGTTATTGGCATTTACTTTAATGGTCATTGGTGATTAAATAGATTTGAGCAAAGTAAACTTTAAATTATGTTATTTCATCCAAATGAAAACTCCAGTAAACAATCTTTAATCTTCCTTTCCCCTTTAAAACAAGTTTGTTCATTTTTGTACATAAATTAGACCGTTTTTTTCTCATTTGAATTGTTTTATATTTTCATGTCAGGCCCTTTTATAGCTGACTTTGCGGTATGGGTTTTGCTCATTGTTGAATGCCGTACGGTGACCTATAATTTGTAATTTCTATGTCATTTGGTCTCTTGTGGAGAGTTGTCTCATTGGCAATTATACCACATCTTCTTTTTTTTATATTGACAAAGATTGTATATAGATATATATCGTGTGGATTGACAGAATCGTATGTTTCAAAAAGTTTAAGCCTATTGCAAAATTATGGGAAAAAAGCTAAAATTTGGTCTCTAGCTTAGACATTTATTGCTAAATATGGGACTTGTACATCATCTGCAATTGGTCACTAACTTGAATCGTCACTACACATGGGAATCTTGCACGAGTCTGGAAACTGTTCAAGATTTAAGCATGCATGTATACTACTAATTTCTCGAATTTTTTTGCGCTGTAGTGTCAGCTTGGATGAATGGTACATGTATTTCCTAACTTACAAAACATCAAAAATTAGACTAAACGTTTTTAAAACCTTTAACAATGTTAGATCTGTAGATTTGCTTTCGCATTATATATATATAAACACTTGTAAGTCGACATGGGTTACAGGCAAATATATTTAAACCTGCTGAAGAGACCACCTGTATTAAGCAAAATCCTGTGTTATAAGACCGTTTATTTTAGATCCCGCTGCACAGTGCATTTAATATAGATTGAACCTTTATTTCCTCGCATATTGATTCTTTTTTGTTGAATCAGTATTTACCATGATTTTGTTGTTGGTTTGCTATCATCTTTCTTAACCTATTTTTTCGTTATTCTACCATTCAGAAGCACTCCGAGATCACCCTAAGTTTTTGGTGGGGTTCGTGTTGCTTAGTATTAGTTTTTTTATGTTGTGTGTATTATTTGTCTGGTTGTCTGTTTCGTTTTTAGCCATGGCGTTGTCAGTTTATTTTCGATCTATGAGTTTGACTGCCCCTCTGGTATACGTCGCCCCTCTCTTGTCATAGATTGTTATGTAATATGCATAATTTAGTTATTCATAATTTCCTTTTTATGTATTATGTTATATGTATCTGGTTTTATCCTGCAATTGACATTTTGACTATACAAGTACAGGTTGCCAGATAACATGAAACACTATCCGTTTTAAAACTGTGACGTGCTTTCTTTTACTCTCTGCTTCTAAAGCTCGAACATGTACATTTTATATTTTCCGTTGTCATATAGGTTTACAGCGGATTCCATTAAGTGTGTAGCCAAATGTAATATCTTTGGTTAGCTTGCTTGTCAGTTGACCCGTGAAGTCATTGTTAGGTTAGGTAAACTATCCTACTGTAAGAATAGACTAGTCCGACAGAAAACTAATCGATTTGTCTGTTGGACTATGCTACTTCGAAAGGAGGGTATTATACCTGACCTAATAATGACTTCGCGGTTTAGCTAGCAAGCAAGCTAACCAAAGATATTACCTTTCGCTACACACTCAATATAATCCGATGTAAGTCGAAATCAATGTAACACATATTTTCGAAATAAAGGGTCAAGACAATTTGAAATATCTTTTTATTTTATATTTTAAGATTGTCACATATACATGTATAAATTTACGTTAATACATACTATGCACAATAATTCAAACAACATAATAATTATGCTAGCTTGGTTTTAATTGTTTCAAGTCTTTTTCGTTTTTTAAACTAAATATATGTCTGAAAGATCAAAACAAAAAATGAATGGCACCCTTAGGCGACACTAAATCTGAAACGCCAAACTAAATATGGAAACGCGGGAAAAGAAAATGGTCCTTTGTTTACAATAGTGATTTGTTAATCTAGAAATGATCCATTAAGAACACTCGATATTAAAGGTATTTCATATCTCAATATTGAAATGACTGTTTACATTGATGTTTTACAGTAATATTCAATAAGTCAAGTCTCCCTTCAATGTTTATTTTATTAAAAGTTAAGTGGAAGTGTCAAAAACTTTAACAGATTACTGTGTGCGCGGTAGCACATCTACAGACAGAAATATTTTAGGATATATTTACGGCATTTGAGTAACAAAATGTGGTGTACATATAAAATATTGAAATGATGTTTTTTTTCATATTTTCCTGCCGAGGAATGTTCAAAATGTATATTTATATCTATTTTAATAGAATAGAAAAACAACGAAAAATGGATATCCATCCCGTATAGTAAATTGTTTTGTTATGAATAAGGCCGTTAATTTTCTCAATAGAATTGCTTCATATTTTTCGTGCCAGCGCCTTTTATAGCCGACTATTTTTTTCTCATTGTTAAAGGCCGCTCGATTGCCTGTAATTGCTTATATCCACTTCAATTGAACTTTGCTTGAAAGTTGTCTTATTTTGGATCATACCACATCTCCTTATTTCTATATGTTTAAAAATATATGTAATAGGTCATGCTTTCAGTCTAGATCATACAGACTCTACAAATCTTTTTAATGTATGAAACATATCAAGGGTCTGTCATGATTATGAGATTGTTTCAATATTACTACAATTGCTCAACAGGAATATATGACAAAATACTATAATATATGATATATCAAAATACGTTTATTGTTCTTAACCTGCTGATATGATACCGTTTCGTCCTGCACTCTAATATCAGTTGTTGTACATCCTTCAAGATTCCACTAAGAAGAAAGTTATGTCGGACAATATGGAAATTCCGGGCGTTGAGCTGGAACCAAAATCGGTTGTACGTGCTTTATCTATCAAAACAAGATAAAACGGAACAAACACTGAGAGGTGTACAAGATGAGAAATATAAACGACGGCCCTATTTTATAAAATTTGGACCAATTTATGCTATTCAGAGACGACGTTCAATGTAGGGTAAAAAAAACTTAATTCACATAGTTTTTTCACCCCCCCCCCCCTCCTCTTAACGTAATTTGGGAAAAAAGTGGTTTACCAATATTGATATACATGTATATGTAAAATCGATTTTTGATAAACAAAACTTTCAGCAATTTTTACCCCTACCCCCAAACCATTTGGGTTAAAAAAAAAAATTCTCCTACATTGATCTTTTGGAAAAAAGCCGGTAACTATTTTATATTATCCGACGATGGATCATTTTACCGTTAAATTTAGTAGACGTTGGTGTTTAAGGAATTAAAAGGCGTAATATATTGAATATGTAGCTTTATACCAATATGACATACAATACAAAATACATTATTTGTTCTTTACCTCATGATAGTGGGTTGTTCTACACTCTAATATCGGTTGTTATGCATCATGGAAACTTTCATTTAGCCACCGAATGTCGTTCAAGAAAAGTATGTCACAAGATATTCTAACAATTGGACCTCACTGGCTTTACAGGAACACGCATGGATTGTACTGGCAGAATACCTCCCTTTTACCCATCGAATCAATATAAATTGGAACAGAGTGTAGATAACAAATTTGTAAGACGCCGCTAAATATGAATGCGGGACCAATTGGTGCTCTTTTATTAGTCGGGAAGTGTATCATACTACCTGAAGCTGGATACTTTGACTGTAATATTTTAATAGCCCTTGCTGTTAAAAGAAGTAAAACGGTACACATAGATCTTAAAAATTAAGCGAAAATGTAGTTTTCTGGCTAAAGGGAGACAACTTAGATTCTATTGATCAATTTTTTTTTGTGTTAACGATTATTTTAGCAAGTGTGCTTTCAAACAGAAAAGTTATGCTACGACTCCAAGTAACATAAATAACGGTCTTTAAGCCGAAATACTGTTCCTATAAAAATATTTTATATGGTACGATAAAGATAATTTCTTGTTCGTATGAAACCTAATCACCCAATGAAACAGGGCACTTGTCTGGCTCTAATGGATGCATAGCTAAATGAAATCAAGTCCTGTTCAAACCGGGGGTAAATATGAAGTGTAAAAACCATTTGCCAAATTTGTTGAATGGTCCGTACAAATTAAAGCTCTTTAATTTCCAAAATACCCTAATTGACCAGTGTCAGTCTATTGATCCCGCCTTAAGCTCAGTAGACTAATTCAGAATACATTTGTTTAATTTACAAATCATTCAATCAATCAATTTACAAATCAATCAATCAAGCAATCAATCAATCAAAAAGAACGAAAGACTAGGATAACCAAGACGTCTGAGTGAAATAATTATGCTGTGTGCTGTTTGTTTGTCTTTTGGTATTTTATTCCCATGGCGTTGTATTTTATTTTGATACTTTTAGATTAAGTATCCTTGTTGTTTCTTTCACCTTTCATTTTTGTCGCGGGGGGGGGGGGGGATAATTGGTATGTTTTTTTCGGGGGACACATTTTTCTCTCGTCTTTTATAATAAGGAAAACCTACAAAAAACCCACTTTTTTCATTTCTACAGTACATGAGACCATAATTGTGTTTTATATCTCAGTTGAATTTCTTCAGCTGTGTTCTCATCTTAGTTCAACGTTACCTGAGTTAGTTGTGAACATAGTTTCTAAACTATTCAAACTTCTTATGTATAAACGGAGAATTGAGAAAAAGGTTTTTATAGAAATCGTGTCAGTACTGAAGCACTGATTACAGAGCTGTAGATACCATCGAAGACTTGCCCGCCAACAGCATGCGCAGTGGTATCGGTCCAGTGTTGGCATCACTGATTACAGAGTTGAAGATAGTACCATCGAAGACTTGCCCGCCAACAGCATGCGCAGTGGTATCGGTCCAGTGTTGGCATCACTGATTACAGAGTTGAAGATAGTACCATCGAAGACTTGCCCGTCAACACCATGCGCAGTGGTATCGGCCCAGTGTTGGCATCACTAATTACAGAGTTGAAGATAGTACCATCGAAGACTCGCCCGCCAACAGCATGCGCAGTGGTATGGGCCCAGTGTTGGCATCACTAATTACAGAGTTGAAGATAGTACCATCGAAGACTTGCCCGCCAACAGCATGCGCAGTGGTATGGGCCCAGTGTTGGCATCACTGATTACAGAGTTGAAGATAGTACCATCGAAGACTTGCCCGCCAACAGCATGCGCAGTGGTATCGGTCCAGTGTTGGCATCACTGATTACAGAGTTGAAGATAGTACCATCGAAGACTTGCCCGCCAACAGCATGCGCAGTGGTATCGGTCCAGTGTTGGCATCACTGATTACAGAGTTGAAGATAGTACCATCGAAGACTCGCCCGCCAACAGCATGCGCAGTGGTATCGGTCCAGTGTTGGCATCACTGATTACAGAGTTGAAGATAGTACCATCGAAGACTTGCCCGCCAACAGCATGCGCAGTGGTATCGGTCCAGTGTTGGCATCACTGATTACAGAGTTGAAGATAGTACCATCGAAGACTTGCCCGCCAACAGCATGCGCAGTGATATCGGTCCAGTGTTGCCATCACTGATTACAGAGTTGAAGATAGTGCCATCGAAGACTTGCCCGGCAACAGCATGCGCAGTGGTATCGGTCCAGTGTTGGTATCAGTAATAGAAAGGCATGTTCGTGCCTCCGAAGCATTTGTTTGGATTCACCTTCACATTAAACGCATAAATACGACACATGCTCCGGTAGAACCGTTTTACGACACAAAAATTTAAAGAGTCATAACTATTTTAAAAACATTCATTTACATCCACTTCATTGGTGGATAGATCACACTTCATCTCCTTATTTTTTATTATATCAAATTGGATTGTTTTTTTTTGTATTAATGTTTAGATATTTATAAACACCTCAGAATTTACACTTTACTTGTACATGTTCTAATTACGGTAAAATTAACTTGAAATACAGTCTCATTTAGTTTGTTTTTGTATTCCAATGAATGTAGACCGTGCACCAGGCTTTCAACCTTTACATGTACGTGTCTTTATTACCGCCGAATTAACTTTTACAAGTAGGCGTAAAGTGAGTCAGCTTCACCGTACAAAGATAAAAGGTATGCAGAAGAATAGAAACGCGTGCCGACAATGTGGTTTAGTGTGATTTATATAGATAATAATACAAATTATTTACGAAATTAACGCGTTTAAATACGTATAACTGGTCATTTTAGTAGATCTTGAGCTTTTAAGGTGAACTAGTTGGCTAGGTTTTTCTGAATATGCAAGCTTATTTAAAGAGTGTAATACATATTAAGTTAACCAACTTTTTTCGCTGATACTTTATTTCGCGTTTAATAAGCTCTTTATAAACCAATTCCCTGCCATTTCATTTCGTGATTCTAAAATTTACTTAATAACGATAGATAAGGAAAATTTCATATTTTACATATTATCGACGATATATATTCGTTTTTTTTTTTCTACTGGCGAAAGACGCGAAAGATAAATCGCTCGCGAAAAATAAGCTGATTTCAGTAGTCTTGGATCTGACTTCAATGACAGAAAAAATACCATGCAATCCGAAATTTAGGTGAATTTACTGATACAAATGCAAGTAATTACTGAATATGATCTCTTCATATGAAAATAAGAGGATATGGATCAACGTCAATGAAACAGCAACCCAATGACACAAATGATCAGCAAACTACTTAAAAATAGATAATTGTATGTGCCTGTCCCAAGTCAGGAGCCTGTAATTCAGTGGTTATCGTTTATTTATGTGTTACATATTTGTTTTTCGTTCCTACATTTGCACTTTAATTAGGTCGTTAGTTTTCTCGTTTGAACTGTTTTATATTAAATCTTGCAATTGCAGGGCCTTTATAGCTGACTAGACGGTATGGGCTTTGCTCATCGTTAAAGGCCGTACTTTGACCTATAGGTGTTAATTTCTGTGTCATTTGGTCTCTTGTGGAGAGATGTCTCATTGGTAATCATACCACATCTTCTTTTTTATAGAATAGTCTAGAAAATTAAGTTTAGAATGTATTTATAGAGTCTATCAACGATCTGATTGCAATACAAAATTCCTGAAACAAAGCACTTTACGAAATGGTAGATACTTCATAAGTTTAAGGTAAATCCTTTTTGAACTTTAATTTATATAACAAAGAAACATTAAAAGCAAAGCAGATTCCCTTTTTAACCAAGGAAGAGCCCAGGTTTTAACATTAGAAACATCAAGTCATATAAAATATCAAAAATATAGTTTCTGTGATCAGCAAAGTTTCGTTTAGCCCTTCCAACTACAAAATTAATGTAAGTAACAAACAGACAACTCGAAGGACAAACAAAAACATGAAAGAAATACAAAAAGTATAATCTCCCTGGTTAAACAGTAACTAATTTACAGGGATACCCGACTGAATTCTGTTAGTCGAGTAAGTTGTAAACAGCAGAGAAATGTGCAATAAAAGATTTATTAAAAAAAAAAAAAAAATACAAAAATTTAAAAATGTTAACAAGAGTACTTCAAATTGTAACTAGAAATTTCTAAATCTAATTATAAGACAGATTGAACAATAACGTTCGTTGAAAGGATAGCAATGTTTTTTTTTCAAATACCGTATTAAGCTAGATATAAAAAGGATGTGGTATATCTGAGTGCAAATGAGACGAATCTCCATCCAAATCACAACTTGTAAAAGTCAACCATCATAGGTCAAAACACGGAGCCTTGGCTCACATCGCACAGCAAGCTATAAAGGTCCCAACAAATGACTAGTATAAAACCATTCAAACAGGTGAACCAACGGTCTAATCTGTATAGAAATACGAGAAACGAGAAACACTCATGGACCACATCAACAAACGACAACTAAACATACTTATCTGCCTATTTGCTGTTCGTCTCTGAATTGTTGTATGTACCTCATACGGTAATGTAGGACGCAAAAAAACTCTTCTTTTTTTCACTTTTTCTCTTTTGATTCATGGAATAATTTGTTGTTCCTCTTGATACCACGCTTTTTCATAAGACTAAATTCACTTTGTTAATGTTGTTTTCAAGATAAATATATGTAAAAGAATGAAAAAAGACTACCGTTAATTGATTATATATGTTCACCTCTCTACCAAAAATCCAAGAAACTCAATGACTAATAGTAAAAATACAGACTAGTAACATCGTATACAGAAACTGACTAGACCAAAATACAGTCAACATTAAAGAGAACCAATAGCTTGGGAATCACGATATATGACACAAATAGTAAGCTTAATTTGAAAGAAAGCAAGGAAAAGGGGATGGTAAAATTTAAACTGAGCATATGATTGGTCTATACAAGGTGTCATTTTCATCGTAAAGGCCTTGGCTGACTTAAAGATGTGTTTTTCAACATAAGTAGGTGCATCATCAAGCGAAAAACACGTTAAAACACCATAAAAGCCAAGAAAACCAACATAAAGGCAACTACCCATAAGAGTGAAAATATTCCCCCAGCACCGCCCAGGCATGCCATTGGGGTATATTATAGCTCAAACTAAAGCTAAGTGTGTCTACTACATGCCTGAATCTTTATTTATACTAAAATATGTGGAGGTAAGCCAAAAAAATATTTAATCGACCCCTACCCCCAATTTGGATAGCCAGACGCCAATATTGACCATACCAACCCCGGATCTTTTCACCCTAGGGACCAAACTGAGCATATCATTGGTCTTTACAAGTTGTCAATTTCATTGTAAAGGTCTAGGCTAACTTTAAGATGTGTTTTCCAACATAAATAGGTGCCTCTTTAAAAGGAAAACACGATAAACCATCATCAAAGCCTAGAAAACCAACATAAAGGCAACTACCCATTAAAGTGAAAATCTTCCCCCAGCACCACCCAGGCATGTCATTGGGGTATACAATAGCTCAAACTAATGCTTAGGGAATTTACTACATGCTTGAATCTTTATATATACCAAAATATGTGAACGTAAGCCAAACAAATATTTAATCGACCCCTACCCCCAATTTGTATAGCCAGAAGCCAATATTGACCATACCAACCCCGGATCTTTTCACCCTAGGGACCAAACTGAGCATATAATTTGTCTATACAAGGTGACATTTTCATCGTATAGGCCTTGGCTAACTAAAAGAAGTGTTTTTCAATACAAATAGGTGCTTCATTCAGCGGAAAACACAATAAACCATCATAAAAGCCTAGAAAACCAACATACACAGAGGTGTTTACTTGTACGGATTGTCCGTATTTTACACGGATTTTTTAATAAAATTACTCAATACGGATTTGTCATGAAAAAGTACGGATTTTCTACCAACCCGGAAAAAAATCATAATTGCTTCCGTTTACGGCAATCGGTATCTAAAAGGCGCTTTTCTGACTGGGAATCTCCGCTCTTTCAAGCGCAAAATGATAGCGATCAAGTTTATTTCATGGTCGGCATGGATCAGCCTCAAAAACGCAAAAAAGGCAATGAAAGTTCTGAACAAGACCAAGCGCCTAAGAAAAGGAAATGCCTTCAAAAGTACAAAGACTCGTATACAACTCTCTGGCCTTGCCTCCGGCCATCCAAGAAAGGAGAGTGTATGGTCTACTGCACAGTATGCAATTCTGATTTTAGCTGCGGACATGCAGGAAAAAATGACTGTCTACGACATGTGAAAGGCAAACAACACAAGGATCTGTCTCAGCTGAAAGAGTCATACTCGACTATGACCAGCTTTATGAAATTTAATGATGTTGAACTGAACCGGCAACGTGCCACCACTAAAGCAGAGGTTATGATGTGCGAGTTGATAGCAGAACTAAACCTACCCCTGTCATCTGCCGATACATTCAACAAAGCATTTAAACTGATGTTTCCCGATTCCAAAATCGCAGGAGGTAAGTTTTTATTCTATTTTCTATGTGTAGGCAGGAGATGTGAATGATCCATATCTTATAAATGGATCTGTCCCACATGTCTCTTATTTTCTTTCTTACGAAACCCAACTTTATTGGCCTGGGCATTTAGGGAGGGGGTAATGAAATGTTAAAATCCTAGGAGGGGTGCTGCCGAAATTTTTTTTAGGGTTGGACTTGGGTTTTAGTGGGGGAGGGAGGTAGAAGGAGGTTCTGTACTGTAGTGTTTTGAAATGAAATATTCCAGACCTGCCTATTTGTCTGGCAGAATTTGATGAGATCCTCCACAAAATCAAGCAATTTACATGTCGAATAGGAAAATGTCATGCCAGTGGCTCATAGTTCAAAATCTCTGTCGCCATGGGGAATTTTGACCAGGGTGTGCAGATTCAATCACACAATCTTAACTCGAATAAATACTATATATTAAAAATATACAGTTTCAGTCAGCCTTGTAAAGTCACACTAATCATGTGAACTATAACACAACTTGAATCTTTTTTCCTAGGACATATATGGACATTGTTTGAATATTGTGTGAATTTTATTTAAGGATTTTTACTTTTACTTTCAGATATGAAGTGTGCAAGGAATAAAGCAACAGCAATTCTTCTTGATCTGTCAAAAATAAATCAAAAAACATTGAGTGACAGACTACAGTCAGCCCCCTTCAGCATAAGTACCGATGGGTCCAATGATATAACAAGTAAACAATACCCCTTGGTAGTTCGTACAAGAGATCCTGGGACAGGATTGGTGAACTCAGAACTTTTGTCTATACCTGTGTGCACTGAGTCAGCATCAGGTGAAAACATTTTCAACATAATGAATAAGGACCTTTCTGACAGAAACATTAGTTGGGATAACTGCTTAGCATTAGGTTCTGACAATGCCAGTGTCATGACAGGGTGTAACAAAGGCGTCTTCAAATTTGTTAAAGACAAGCAACCCAGTGTTTTCATGTCTGGGTGTGTGCTACATTTAATACACATAGCAGCCAAGAAGGCTGCAGGTGCTTTACCAGCTATAGACGATGTATTGATTGATATATACTACTTTTTTAACAAAAGTGATACTCGGAAGATGAATTTCAAAGGCTCTCAGGACCTCTTCAATTTGGAACAAAAAAGAATGCTCAAACATGTATCAGTAAGATGGCTCAGTATTGGAAGGTGCCTTGATAGAATGCTTGTAAATTGGGATGCTCTGAAGGACTACTTCAAGAAGGAACATGATTCACTTGAAAAGAAGAAAGAAGCAAAGAAAACAAAGGACACAAAAGATCAGTCTAAAAATAAAAGTACAACCACAAGTAGTAAAAAAGGTAAAAAAAAACTTCATTGCAGTAAAAGTTATTTTACTACAAATATTGTTTCATCGCCCATAGTAGAGTCAAGAAAAATTTGTTATATTGAAATAGTAACTTTACACATATTTTTAATAAAGAGACTACAGGATCTTCCAAATTTACTAAAAAAAAATAAAACTCATCAATACAAGACACCTACTATAATAAAAGACAACTCTTGCATATGGGAGATAACTCTGTAAACCAAACAGAGGGGATACATTTTGTTTTGTGGAATCAATCTCAAAGATTATCTGGTCTTATGATAGTTTTTTTTTTACATTAGTTATTATTTTTTTATTTGTACTTGATTTGTTGATATTGACTCCTTATAAAATAAATTTCATTTTAACCTTTTGCAGGTACAAACACAAAATCAGTCGGAAGTAAAGAACAAAACAAAGAAGGGATCCCTCAGAAAGCTGAGCCATCTTATGCAGAAGTTAAAGTGGAGACTATATTTACATTTATAAAGTCACCAACAAACAAACTATATGCTATATTTCTAAGCTATACAGTTAAGTTGTATGATGAAGTCTTAAAAAATCTTCAAGCTGAAGATCCTCAGATTCATAAGGTCAGAGGTGCCTTACATTCTGTAATGCGTAATCTCTTGTCACGTTTTGTTAAACCTGCAGCTATGGTTGGCAAGTCTGTAGACGAAGTTCAATATACACTTGGATACAACCAAAAGGTTGACAGTGAGTTGGTTATTGGTAATGCTGCAAAGGATTTCATAAGGGACAAGGAAAAGAACCATCTTCGGGACCACCGCATTGTAGAATTCTACAAAGCTGCACGACAGTACTTCATCAATGCTTGTAATTACATTATGACAAAACTTCCCTTGAATGATCCTGTGCTTATACATGCAGAAATAGCAGATACAGACAAGCAATCTACTGCTAAACAGTCATCCATTGAATTCTTTGCTAAAAGGTTCCCTGTGCTCATACCAGATGGGGCTACAATGGATACATTAACTGAACAATTTGTCTTGTATCAAACACAAGATCTAGCAACAGAACTGGAAGCATTTGACAGAGTGGATGAAAAATGGAATGCCATTGGACAAATAAAAGATACAGGTGGAAACCTGATGTTCAACCATTTAGCCCAATTTTGTCTTGGGATTTTGTGCATTCCACACAGCAGTGCACATTGTGAAAGGGTATTTTCTGTTGTGAGGAAAAACAGAACTGACCAAAGAGCATCTTTAGGGGACCAAACTTTGGAGGCATTGCTAGTTAACAAATCAAAACCAGGAAATCCATGTGATAATGCAAGGAAACATAGTAATGCAACCCTGGATAGACTCAAAAGTGCCTACTACAATCACCTAAATTCTTAACTGCTATACATTCACCTATGCCTAGATTTTCCTTGTATGTGTACAGTTACACTTTAAATCACATGTACATGTAGATACATTTACTGCAAATGTCTGATAGGATATAAATCTGCTGTATGGGCAAAATGGGAATACAATATTGTTATACTTTCATACTCATATGAAAAATGTAAAATACACAATTCCATTTTGACATGTTTGCTGCATTGTCATTGTTTTTTTTTTTTTATGTTTTATTCATTTCAATTGAGTAACAGATTTCATCTAGTCACATTTATAATGGTTACAATTTTTTCTGTGATAAAATGCACATGTACTTAGTACTACTAGTCCCAATGTGTTTGATGGTTTTTTTTAATTTTATTTTTTTCATTGATGCTCTGTTCTGTGATAAAATGTATATGTACAAATGTAGTTGTCCCAGTTTTTGTTTTTTATTTTGTTTTTTTTATCATTTATTTTACATTTTATTTTACTGTGATAATTGAAAGTTAACTTCAGTACATACATTTACATGTTGAACTTGAATTACTTTTTTAATTTAATTTTATTGTGTTAGTAAATGTTAAATATGACCAATAGTATGAATATTTTTTAAATGTTTTATAAACTCATAACATGCTATTATCAATTGTATCATGTATCCACATTTATGTAAAACCAAACTCATTAAACTAAAGTATAGTTGATACATGTATGTGTCCTCCCAACACAAGTAAGATTTTATAAAAGGTTGGTAGGAAGTCAACTTATGCCCCATAAATGATAAAATCTATAGATTAAGAAGGTGTACAGTATCTTGTTTCTATTTAGTAATACTTCTTTTTTGCTTATCATTCATGGTAATGTATCAAAGTCAAATTTTTACATACATGTATGTTGAATAGAGAAATCAAAATCCATTGGTATATCACATATTTTATTTGGTTGTGTTTCATTGTTTATGATTTTACAAATGTATATGCTACTTGTGAAGATATCACATTACTTTTTGTTTTATTCAATTAAAGGATGTTTCTTAATTCAAATTGTCTTTTCTCTGTTAAAACTGAAATAAAACACTTAAAATGAGATTTTAAATGTACATATCTTGTTTCGCAGTACACAGTGAATACCAGATTTGCATGTATTGACTTATTCAAAACTTAAGCTCAACTTTTTTTCAAATCATGCAAATTTTAGGTTATAAACTGTTGCAAAAAATATCTGAATAAGACTGCAGATACTGTCAGAATGCAGGAAATTGCATCTAATTTTTCAAAAATTTCTTGGGGGGGCATGCCCCAAACCCCCTAGATGGTTCGTGCCGCTTCGCGGCACTCAACGAGAGTATTACTGACAACATTGCAAAACTACTGACAATTCTACTGAGAGACATCATGAGGGGTAAACAGGTCTGCATACAGGCAAATATCCATAAGAGTGAAAATCTTTCCCCAGCACCGCCCAGGCATGCCATTGGGGTATATTATAGCTCAAACTAAAGCTAAGGGTGTTTACTACATGCCTGAATCTTTATTTATACAAAAATATGTGGCGGTAAGCCAAAAAAATATTTAATCGACCCCTACCCCCAATTTGTATAGCCAGAAGCCAATAATGACCATACCAACCCCGGATCTTTTCACCCTAGGGACCAAACTGAGCATACAATTTGTCTATACAAGGTGTCATTTTCATCGTAAATGCCTTGGCTAACTAAAAGATGTGTTTTTCATATATAATAGGTCCTTCATTCAGCGAAAAAACACGATAACCATCATAAAAGCCTAGAAAACCAACATAAAGGCAAATATCAATAAGAGTGAAAATCTTCCGCAAGCACCGCCCAGGCATGCCATTGTGGTATATCATAGCTCAAACTGATATTTAGGGTGTTTACTACATGCTTGGATCTTTATATATACTTAAATATGTGAACGTAAGCCAAACAAATATTTAATCCACCTCTACCCCCAATTTGTATAGCTAGAAGCCAATATTGACCATACCAACCCGGGATCTTTTCACCCTAGGGACCAAACTGAGCATATAATTTGTCTCTACAAGGTGTCATTTTCATCGTAAAGGCCTTGGATAACTTAAAGATGTGTTTTCCAGCATAAATAGGTGCATCATCAAGCGGAAAACACGTTAAACCACCATAAAAGCCTAGAAAACCAACATAAAGGCAACTACCCATAAGAGTGAAAATCTTCCCCCAGCACCGCCCAGGCATACCATTGGGGTATATTATAGCTCAAACTAAAGTTAAGGGTGTCTTCTACATGCCTGAATCTTTATTTATACTGAAATATGTGGAGGTAAGCCAAAAAAATATTTAATCGACCCCTACCCCAATTTTGATAGCCAGCCGCCAATATTGACCATACCGACCCCGGATCTTTTCACCCTAGGGACCAAACTGAGCATACCATTGGTCTATACAAGTTGTCAATTTCATTGTAAAGGTCTAGGTTAACTTTAAGATGTGTTTTCCAACATAAAAAGGTGCTTCTTTAAAAGGAAAACACGATAAACCATCATCAAAGCCTAGAAAACCAACATAAAGGCAACTACCCATTAAAGTGAAAATCTGCCCCAGCATCGCCCAGGCATGCCATTGGGGTATATAATAGCTCAAACTAATGCTTAGGGTGTTTACTACATGCCTGAATCTTTTTTATACTAAAATATGTGAATGTAAGCCCAAAAAATATTTAATCGACCCCTACCTCAATTTGTTTAGCCCGACGCCAAAATTGACCATACCAACCCCGGATCTTTTCACCCTAGGGACCAAACTGAGCATATCATTGGTCTATACAAGGTGTCATTTTCATCGTAAAGGCCTTGGCTAACTAATAGATGTGTTTTTCAACATAAATAGGTGCATCATCAAGCGGAAAACACGTTAAACCACCATAAAAGCCTAGAAAACCAACATAAAGGCAACAACCCATAAAAGTGAAAATCTTCCTCCAGCACCGCCAAGGCATGCCATTGGGGTATATTATAGCTCAAATTAAAGCACAGGGTGTCTACTACATGCCTGAATCTTCATTTATTCTAAAATATGAGGAGGTAAGCCACAAAAATATTTAATCGACCCCTACCCCCAATTTGGATAGACAGACGGCAATATAGACCATACCAACCCCCGGATCTTTTCACCCTAGGGGCCAATCTGAGCATATCATTGGTCTATACAAGGTGTCATGTTCACCGTAAAGGCCTTGGCTAACTTAAAGATGTGTTTTCCAACCTAAATAAGTGCCTCATTAATCAGAAAACACGATCAACCATCATCAAAGCCTAGAAAACCAACATAAAGGCAACTACCCATAAGAGTGTAAATCTTCCCCAGCACCGCCCTGGCATGCCATTGGGGTATATTATAGCTCAAACTAAAGCTAAGGGTGTCTACTACATGTCTGAATCTTTATTTATACTAAAATATGTGGAGGTAAGCCAAAAAATATTTAATCGACCCCTAGCCCCACTTTGTATAGCCAGAAGCCAATATTGACCATACCAACCTCTGGATCTTTTCACCCTAGGGTTCAAACTGAGCATATCATTGGTCTTTACAAGGTGTCATTGTCATCGTAAAGGCCTTGGCTAACTTTAAGATGTATTTTCTAACATGAATAGGTGCTTCATTAAGCGGAAAACACGATGAACCATCATCAAAGCCTAGAAAAACCAACATAAAGGCAACTACCCATAAGAGTGTATATCTTCTCTAGCACCGCCCAGGCATGCCAATGGGGTATACTATAGCTCAGACTAATGCATATGGTGTTTACTACATGCCTGAATCTTTATATATACTAAAATATGTGAACGTAAACCAAAAAAATGTTTAATCCACCCCTACTCCCACTTTGTATAGCCAGAAGCCAATATTGACCATACCAATCCCGGATCTTTTCACCCTAGACTTCAAACTGAGCATATTATTGGTCTATACAAGGTGTCATTTTCATCGTAAAGGCCTTGGCTAACTTTAAGATGTATTTTCTAACATTAATAGGTGCTTCATTAAGCGAAAAACACGATGAACCATCTTCAAAGCCTAGAAAACCAACATAAAGGCAACTACCCATAAGAGTGAAAATCTTTCCAAGCATCGCCCAGGCATGCCATTGGGGTATATTATAGCTCAAACTAAGGCTTAGGGTATCTACTACATGCCTGAATCTTTATTTATACTAAAATATGTGGAGGTAAGCCAAAACATATATTTAATCGACCCCTACCCCCAATTTGGATAGCAAGACGCCAATATTGACCATACCAACCCCGGATCTTTTCACCCTAGGGACCAAACTGAGCATATCATTGGTCTATACAAGGTGTCATTTTCAGCGCAAAGGCCTAGGCTAACTTTAAGATGTGTTTTTCAACATAAATACGTGTCTCATTAAGCGGAAAACACGATAAACCATCGTCAAAGCCTAGAAAACCAACATTAAGGCAACTACCCATAAGAGTGAAAATCTTCCCCAGCACCGCCCAGGCATGCCATTGGGGTATATTATAGCTCAAACTAAGGCTTATGGTGTATACTACATGCCTGAACCTTTATTTATACTAAAATATGTGGAGTAAGCCAAAAAAATATTTAATCGACCCCTACCCCCAATTTGTTTAGCCCGACGCCAATATTGACCATACCAACCCAGGATCTTTTCACCCTAGGGACCAAACTGAGCATATCATTGGTCTATACAAGGTGTCATTTTCACCGTAAAGGCCTTGGCTAACTAAAAGATGTGTTTTTCAACATAAATAGGTGCATCATCAAGCGGAAAACACGATAAACCATCATCAAAGCCTAGAAAACCAACATAAAGGCAACTACCCATCAGAGTATAAATCTTCCCCAAGCAACGCCCAGGCATGCCATTTGGGTATATTATAGCTCAAACTAATGCTTAGGGTGTCTACTTCATGTCTGAATCATTATTTCTACTAAAATTGTGGAGGTAAGCCAAAAAATATTTAATCGACCCTACCCCCAATTTGGATAGCCAGATGGGAATATTGACCATACCAACCCCGCATCTTTTCACCCTATGGACCAAACTGAGCATATCATTGGTCTATACAAGGTGTCATTTTCATCGTTAAGGCCTTGGCTAACTTTAAGATGTGTTTTCCAACCTAAATATGTGCCTCATTAAGCGGATAACATGATAAACCATCATAAAAGCCTAGAAACCAAAAAAAAGGCAACTACCCATAAGAGTGTAAATCTTCCCCTAGCACCGCCCAGGCATGCCATTGGGGTATATTATAGCTCAAACTAATAGTTAGGGTGTCTCCTACATGCATGAATCTTTATTTATACTAAAATATGTAAATGTAAGCCAACAAAATATTTAATCGACCCCTACCCCCAATTTGTTTAGCCCGACGCCAATATTGACCATACCAACCCGGATCTTTTCACCCTAGGGTTCAAACTGAGCATATCATTGGTCTATACAAGGTGTCATTTTCATCGTAAAGACTTTGGCTAACTTTTAGATGTGTTTTCTAACATTAATAGGTGCTTCATACAGCGGAAAACACGATGCACCATCATCAAAGCCTATAAAACCAACATAAAGGCAACTACCCATAAGAGTGAACACATTCCACCAGCACCGGCCAGGCATGCCATTGGGGTATATTATAGCTCAAACTAAAGCTAAGGGTGTCTACTACATGCCTGAATCTTTATTTATACTAAAATATGTGGAGGTAAGCCAAAAAAATATTTAATCGACCCCTACCCCTAATTTGGATGGCCCGACGCCAATATTGACCATACCAACCCCGGATCTTTTCACCCTAGGGACCAAACTGAGCATATGATTGGTCTATACAAGGTGTCATTTTCATCGTAAAGGCCTTGGCTGACTTAAAGATGTGTTTTCCAACCTAAATATGTGCCTCATTAAGCGGATAACATGATAAACCATCATAAAAGCCTAGAAACCAAAAAAAAGGCAACTACCCATAAGAGTGTAAATCTTCCCCTAGCACCGCCCAGGCATGCCATTGGGGTATATTATAGCTCAAACTAATAGTTAGGGTGTCTCCTACATGCATGAATCTTTATTTATACTAAAATATGTAAATGTAAGCCAACAAAATATTTAATCGACCCCTACCCCAATTTGTTTAGCCCGACGCCAATATTGACCATACCAACCCCGGATCTTTTCACCCTAGGGTTCAAACTGAGCATATCATTGGTCTATACAAGGTGTCATTTTCATCGTAAAGACTTTGGCTAACTTTTAGATGTGTTTTCTAACATTAATAGGTGCTTCATACAGCGGAAAACACGATGCACCATCATCAAAGCCTATAAAACCAACATAAAGGCAACTACCCATAAGAGTGAACACATTCCCCCAGCACCGGCCAGGCATGCCATTGGGGTATATTATAGCTCAAACTAAAGCTAAGGGTGTCTACTACATGCCTGAATCTTTATTTATACTAAAATATGTGGAGGTAAGCCAAAAAAATATTTAATCGACCCCTACCCCTAATTTGGATGGCCCGACGCCAATATTGACCATACCAACCCCGGATCTTTTCACCCTAGGGACCAAACTGAGCATATCATTGGTCTATACAAGGTGTCATTTTCATCGTAAAGGCCTTGGCTGACTTAAAGATGTGTTTTCCAACATAAGTAGGTGCATCATCAAGCGGAAAACACGTTAAAACACCATAAAAGCCTAGAAAACTAACATAAAGGCAACTACCCATAAGAGTGAAAATATTCCCCTAGCACCGCCCAGGCATGCCATTGGGGTATATTATAGCTCAAACTAAAGCTAAGTGTGTCTACTACATGTCTGAATCTTTATTTATACTAAAATATGTGGAGGTAAGCCAAAAAAATATTTAATCGACCCCTACCCCCAATTTGGATAGCCAGATGGGAATATTGACCATACCAACCCCGCATCTTTTCACCCTATGGACCAAACTGAGCATATCATTGGTCTATACAAGGTGTCATTTTCATCGTTAAGGCCTTGGCTAACTTTAAGATGTGTTTTCCAACCTAAATATGTGCCTCATTAAGCGGATAACATGATAAACCATCATAAAAGCCTAGAAACCAAAAAAAAGGCAACTACCCATAAGAGTGTAAATCTTCCCCTAGCACCGCCCAGGCATGCCATTGGGGTATATTATAGCTCAAACTAATAGTTAGGGTGTCTCCTACATGCATGAATCTTTATTTATACTAAAATATGTAAATGTAAGCCAACAAAATATTTAATCGACCCCTACCCCCAATTTGTTTAGCCCGACGCCAATATTGACCATACCAACCCGGATCTTTTCACCCTAGGGTTCAAACTGAGCATATCATTGGTCTATACAAGGTGTCATTTTCATCGTAAAGACTTTGGCTAACTTTTAGATGTGTTTTCTAACATTAATAGGTGCTTCATACAGCGGAAAATACGATGCACCATCATCAAAGCCTATAAAACCAACATAAAGGCAACTACCCATAAGAGTGAACACATTCCCCCAGCACCGGCCAGGCATGCCATTGGGGTATATTATAGCTCAAACTAAAGCTAAGGGTGTCTACTACATGCCTGAATCTTTATTTATACTAAAATATGTGGAGGTAAGCCAAAAAAATATTTAATCGACCCCTACCCCTAATTTGGATGGCCCGACGCCAATATTGACCATACCAACCCGGATCTTTTCACCCTAGGGACCAAACTGAGCATATAATTTGTCGGTACAAGGTGTCATTTTCATCGTAAAGGCCTTGGCTAACTTAAAGATGTGTTTTCCAGCATAAATAGGTGCATCATCAAGCGGAAAACACGTTAAACCACCATAAAAGCCTAGAAAACCAACATAAAGGCAACTACCCATAAGAGTGAAAATCTTCCTCCAGCACCGCCCAGGCATGCCATTGGGGTATATTATAGCTCAAACTAATGCATATGGTGTTTACTACATGCCTGAATCTTTATATATACTAAAATATGTGAACGTAAGCCAAAAAAATGTTTAATCCACCCCTACCCCCACTTTGTATAGCCAGAAGCCAATATTGACCATACCAACCCGGATCTTTTCACCCTAGGGTTTAAAATGAGCATATCATCGGTCTATACAAGGTGTCATTTTCATCGTAAAGGCCTTGGCTAACTTTAAGATGTATTTTCTAACATTAATAGGTGCTTCATTAAGCGGAAAACACGATGAACCATCTTCAAAGCCTAGAAAACCAACATAAAGGCAACTACCCACAAGGGTGAAAATCTTCCCCAAGCACCGCCCAGGCATGCCATTGGGGTATATTATAGCTCAAACTAAGGCTTAGGGTATCTACTACATGCCTGAATCTTTATATATACTAAAATATGTGAACGTAAGCCAAAAAAATGTTTAATCCACCCCTACTCCCACTTTGTATAGCCAGAAGCCAATATTGACCATACCAACCCCGGATCTTTTCACCCTCGGGACCAAACTGAGCATATCATTGCTCTGTACAAGGTGTCATTTTCAGCGCAAAAGCCTTGGCTAGCTTTAAGATGTGTTTTTCAACATAAATACGTGCCTCATTAAGCGGAAAACACGATAAACCATCATTAAAGCCTAGAAAACCAACATTAAGGCAACTACCCATAAGAGTGAAAATCTTCCCCCAGCACCGCTCAGGCATGCCATTGGGGTATATTATAGCTCAAACTAAAGCTAAGGGTGTCTACTACATGCCTGAATCTTTATATATACTAAAATATGTGAACGTAAGTCAAAACATTATTTAATCCACCTCTACCCCCACTTTGTATAGCCAGAAGCCAATATTGACCATACCTACCCCGGATTTTTTCACCCTAGGATTCAAACTGAGCATATTATTGGTCTATACAAGGTGTCATTTTCATCGTAAAGGCCTTGGCTAACTAATAGATGTGTTTTTCAACATAAATAGGTGCATCATCAAGCGGAAAACACGTTAAACCACCATAAAAGCCTAGAAAACCAACATAAAGGCACCAACCCATAAGAGTGAAAATCTTCCTCCAGCACCGCCCAGGCATGCCATTGGGGTATATTATAGCTCAAACTAATGCATATGGTGTTTACTACATGCCTGAATCTTTTATATACTAAAATGTGAACGTAAGCCAAAAAAATGTTTAATCCACCCCTACCCCCACTTTGTATAGCCAGAAGCCAATATTGACCATACCAACCCCGGATCTTTTCACCCTAGGGTTTAAAATGAGCATATCATCGGTCTATACAAGGTGTCATTTTCATCGTAAAGGCCTTGGCTAACTTTAAGATGTATTTTCTAACATTAATAGGTGCTTCATTAAGCGGAAAACACGATGAACCATCTTCAAAGCCTAGAAAACCAACATAAAGGCAACTACCCACAAGAGTGAAAATCTTCCCCCAGCACCGCCCAGGCATGCCATTGGGGTATATTATAGCTCAAACTAAGGCTTAGGGTATCTACTACATGCCTGAATCTTTATATATACTAAAATATGTGAACGTAAGCCAAAAAAATGTTTAATCCACCCCTACTCCCACTTTGTATAGCCAGAAGCCAATATTGACCATACCAACCCCGGATCTTTTCACCCTCGGGACCAAACTGAGCATATCATTGCTCTGTACAAGGTGTCATTTTCAGCGCAAAAGCCTTGGCTAGCTTTAAGATGTGTTTTTCAACATAAATACGTGCCTCATTAAGCGGAAAACACGATAAACCATCATTAAAGCCTAGAAAACCAACATTAAGGCAACTACCCATAAGAGTGAAAATCTTCCCCCAGCACCGCTCAGGCATGCCATTGGGGTATATTATATTATATGCTCAGTTTGGTAAAATTTATGTATATTGCTATCGAACATTAGTACTAATACAGTGACAAATTTCGTTCTGTGGTGTCTTTTTCAAGAAGAGTGCAGTAAAACTCCTATAACAAATTAGCGTCCTACTTTACTCACAGGAAGTTTTTATAACCATTGGGGTTCTCTTTGTCGAGCTCCTGCAAGTCTCTCATACTTTTGATTTTGCCATTTGATTAGGGACTTTCCGTTTTTAATTTTTTCTCGGAGTTCAGTATTTTTGTGATTACAATTTATAGTGGCAACACAGTGGTCTCCTTGTCAGCCACTGCATCACCTAGATGTCATACTTTCGAGGGCAAAATTAATCCTTCTTAATCATTCAAACGAACTGATCAGGAAACAAAATATGTCCATTTAAAGAAAAAGATTCGCTTCAAATAAGCTTCTAACAGTCTAAAATTAACTTCATACGAATGTTTTACATACTTAAATTCAAATTTCAACAAGAAGATAAACAATTGTTCAAATTTAATGTGTCTGAATATTAAAATGGATTCGGTGCCATTAAAGTATATTTACTTATCAGATGTGTCTAAATTCCTCAATAACAATTAGATGGATCACATACACAGATTTAAAATTACATTCAGTAAACAAACACATTTACAAATGACATAAGTATCAGTTAAACGACTACATGCAGTGAATCCAATTTAGACATTGGCGTCTTGTGAAGAGTTGTCTCATTGGCAATCATACCACATCTTCTTTTTGTATATACATGTAACTGAAAATTCCGTGTATGTTGTGTTTTTTATGGTTATTATGTTTCATTTTAACATTTATTTGTTTGATTTTTTCTTTTCTTTTTTTTAGGACGAAAAGGGGGGTTTTCATACGATCAGTGTGACAGTGAAAATTTAGGTACAACTTCATGCCTTTACAGCTGCATACAAATTTCTTTTTCGTATTCCATGCTCAATTATTGGTTTATTCATCGCTAGTTCCAGAGTCTCAGAAGTTAGTTTTCACCAGAGTTTCAATCTCAGAGTTCTCATTGCTATTCACAGCAATCAGTCGTTGTGTGATCAGGTGCATCACACAGTTTCGGTAACAAGAGGCCATTCAGTCAGGCTCTTGTTGCACACCCGACAAGTCACCTTGTTTCCCCGGTGACATCAGTCTTCAGAAACATTTGGTGTTTTAGAAATAAGAAGATGTGGTATACGTGCCAATGAGAAAACTTTTTTGGTTTGTTTTCAAGCTTTAAGGTTCATTTGTAAGTAACAAAGCGAGACTTAGTATACAAATGTGATGGGTATATGGAGTTATATGACAAAATTGATGTATTCTCATACTTACGTGACCAAAACATTGAAACGGATCCTTAAGTCAACCAGCTGACATACCTCATGCCAACATAATTATATGACAAATCGTTTGCAAGTTTGCAAGTTCCCTTAAAAAATTACCCCATATTGCATTTTTTTTAAATATTGAACTCAACCGTGGTTTTTATGAGATGAAACCCTCATCGAAAACAGATGAATGCGAAAACGAAGAAATCGGCTATTGTGCAAGGCACGGAAGTGTTATTAACTCACTAATTTTGTGGAGTCGGATATTATCAACAAACAACATGCATTAAACCCGTTTTTGGAAAAAGCTTTAAAAGTGATGAAAGAACGGTTTGCGAAAAAAAAAAAAAAACGTATTCTAAACGTATTCATAAAAATTAGTTGAAAGTAACGTGCATAAAAGTATGGTAACCAGATATATATTGCGCTCAAAAGCTGGAGTTTCTGTCCGAACGGAAACAAATCTCCCACAAAGTATGTTGCTTAACACAGTGTCCTGGTTCTGAAATTAGAAAGGATAAGATAAGATAAGATGATTTAAATCCAAATTGACAGGACTGAAAAAAAAAATAAAGCCGAATTCCAAAATGAGAAGTACCCCGACTACATGATCATCCGATTCGCTTCGTTCACACGAATATTAATAATTATTCATAGGCTAATGGAGTCAAGTTGTAGTAAGTTCCCTTTGTAAACATACTAATCCCTATCACTTATTAAATATGTTTACCAAAGTTGACTACTGAATTCTATATCGGTGACGCTTACATCTTGGTGCCAACCATACTCGTCTCAATTGTGTGTCATTAACCAGTTTGTTTGCAGAGAAGCGCGATCTGTTTTAGGTTCGTTGCTGCGTATAAAATTGTGTGTAATGGTGAACATATTTGTCGAAATATGCACGATCCTTTTGAACAAACGAAGATCAATTGTTGGTCAAACTTAATATAAAAATTAACATTACACTTTTTGCAATTAAACACTTATAGTTTCGGATGAAATTGCATAGAATCTCTTAATGCCTCGATCATAAGAGATGAAAGTTCAACAATGTGAACCGATATAGAGACGACATACATGTACTATATTTTGTTTTGCCTTAGGGGTCATCCATAATTGTCAACCATTTTCCAAAGTGTACAAAACGTACACTTGGGGGAGGGGTTAAAAATCAACATTTTTACCCTACGCTTTTTTTTTTTTAAGTAAAAATAAAACAGTCATATATGATTCAGTTTATTTTCAATGCAAATTTCTATATTAAGGACAGGATCGGTTTTTTTTTGTTTTTTTTTGTTAAGAAAGATTGATCTTAAATTTAGATAATGCATTCATTTTTTTCTTCAGAAAACCAGTTGCAGTCTGTACACAATTAGAAGAGTATATTTTTAATTGATATGGTTTCTGGAATATATTTTTCTCTTCTTTCAAATTAAACTTTTGTCTTTAAACAGAAGCATTAAATGGCTGACATAGCATATACTACCATGTTTGTATAATGTGCCGCTGATTGTTGAATTATGTTATAAGCTCGATATCCATTTGTAAAAGAGAAAGTACTATTTGGCCACTTTTTTTATCCCTTACCTTCATAAATATAAGTTTCATACATCTACTTAATGTTATTCTGAAGAGGATAATAAGACTCAAGTCTGTCAGAAACCAGAAACTATTTTGAACTCTATTTATATCTTATATTTCCGTTTAGGTAAGGCTTCATATATTTGCATTGCATGCACAACTACAATAACTTCATACAAGTAGTGCCTGTTTTATGTACATATATAAAAATGAGGTCTTTATCCCAAATGAAATCTTGCTAGGTAATGCATTTGGCAAACATGTTAATACGCGTAAAATATTATTTTTGTTCATAAAATGCACTATGTGTTGATACAGTTTTTGATGCCCAATAATCCCTATTCTTATCTTTTATATTGTAAACCTATTCAACTTCAAAATGTATATTTCAGTTTCTGCTTTGGTAACATACATGTTAGACTGATGGTACTACGCCCTTATATGAAGTATAGCATTCTAGTCGGTAAATCTGTATTTCGTGTAAGCAAAGTGGCTTCAGTATACAATAATATATACATTTTTTGTATATATATACTGTTACTGATGTTCGTCAACAGAAATTAGATAGATAATCTGTATAGGGATTAGAACTGACACAAATTTAATATGTAAATATTAAGCTTAATGTATATAAACTATTCCAAAAAGATGGACATGCGTCTCAACATGTTTATATATTTTTTTATTTATGAATGCATAATCAATAAAATATTATTTTGCTTAACACATGCAAATTTTATATATTGGTTGTTTATTGTTTAACGTCTAGTGGCAAATATTTCCTGCATATTCGGGACGAGTCTAAAAATTGTCGCTTTCAGATCTATTTATTGTAGGTACACAAACAATATTAGACAGCAACCGTAGAAAAAAATTCAACATAAATCTATGTAATGTAAGAGCAAGTATCCGTTTAAGTCCAGTGACAAATATTTTTAATGCATATTCAGGACGAAAATAGATTTAACAATTAATTAAACATTAGCCTTTCCAAGATGAAGGGCAGAATTGTTTGATTGCAGCTGAAAAGACGGAAACATTGTAATGTCCACTAGGCGATGGAAAAGGGCTTGTCTCCACAGGCGGAATATTTTGTTTGTCACTGCATGACAGATATTTTGACTCCCACTCAAAGAGTTGGCACTCTGGAAAGAATCAGGAGTTGTAAGAAAACTTAATCGAAACTCTATTGCAAAAGATGGATCATCGGATTTAGCGTCCTCTTTCTGACCGAACAGTTCTTAATAACATTAAGAGAGCGTCACATTCTTCCAACTTTGTCTTTTTATAGAAAAATTACAAGAATCGTTTTCAAAAACTTATTTTGTCAATGACCTAATAACTAAAACATTTTGCTGAACCAAATTGGCATTTTTCTCTTTTTAAGTTTGCTACTTTGTAAAATTAACTTCTTTAGAGTGTTTAATATTACCTATAAATACAGATTATAATAGAAGAACAAACATTTGTCAAAAAATTAATGTGTCTGGGTATTTAAATGGCTTTGGTGCCATAACAGTATATTGTACAGTTGAGCGGTGCTCCGATTGTTCGGAGGAAATTAGATGGATCACCACTTCAGATTATCCGTAACATCCATTTAGCATGTAAATATTTAGTAGAGTTGATACATTATTAGCAATAATAGTAACAGAGTTTATATAACAGCAATAACACACTGTTGCTTGGCTTTTGTTTCTGGCATGTGCGTGTACATATTTTGAGTCATGAAGTCAAACGTATATATATCTACTTTGAATATCCAAAATGTCAAGCCAAGGAATAGAATCTCTTGTCTGCACATGTTATTGGCAAAACCTTTCAGAAATTCAGTCTTGAATTATACTCTTTAACTGTGTACTTTATTTAGTCATTTAGATTTTTCTTCAAGTGTATCAACCTCACTGTTGAGTCTTTTGCTAAAAAAAATGTAAGCTTTGTTTCGATGATGGGTTCATTTTATATTTGCGCCAATGTAAATACAATGTACAGAAACTAACATATGTAAATTATGATTACGATATTACGACATAAAAACTAATAATAATCTTGTTTCTATTTTTGCATGTATAACCTTATTAGTTAATGGAAACCAGACATCTTTTTTTTTTTTTTAATTTCAAGCTATTTTAGGGTAACTATAATAAGATAGTATGCATATAATTAGTATGAAACGGTCACAATTAAAATATTTAAACAAGTGTATTATGAATATGATAACGTATTTTATAGATATTGGCTTTCCATTACATGCAACAACAAAATATTTCATGACGTGATTTTCGTCAATATGGCTAGAAGCTTAGGGTAGATTGAAGGACCAAGTAACACACATTTTTGAAAGATTGTCATGAAACCCAGTCAGTATATATATTTGTTAAACGGGACAGCAAATTACATTCAACCAAAATAAAGATTAGGAACTTGATATAAATGTATTATCGATGCTTCCAAATAAAGAATTACTCTGGAGCGGATATTCTGCTGTGTTAAGACCATTGGTGGCCTTGGGTTATTTTTGCTCTTTGGTTGGTTGTTGTCTCTTTGACATATTCCCCATTTACATTCTCAATCTTATTGAAATTTAAAGGTGGTCTTCTGTTGTTACAATCGTCCAACTCGGCGATTCCGTACTCATCTAAGAGAGAAGCGGATTCACCGAGTATTGCCGATTGCTGTTGTTAAAGAAAGGCGGAAGATACCAAAGGGACATAACTCATAACTCAAAAACAACACATGGTAACCCTCCAACATCCGAAGCAAGATTGTCGGCTCTCCGAACTTTCCCGAAGTCTGCGTTTAACACCTTGCTTCAGCCGTACTCAATGTGCAAGATCTAGCAGAACTTAATCATCGCAGCGCATGCATACATTTTTTCGTTAATTGTTAACATAATTTAAAACATGTTTTTGTATAACTTTGCCGAGTTATGAGCTTCGTCCTTGCTTGAAAGTTGGGTAACCCCTATAACATATAAAAAATAAATGGTTGTCGTCTTATTTGCTAAGTATACTAAGTATATAAATGGTTAAAATCACATGAATCATTCTTATATAGTACATGTACATGTATATCAGTGATGATTTTTCTGAAATTGGATAGACACGTGTGGCGAACATTTATTGTCAATTTTGGGGTTTGGATCCCAGAATGAGAGAGGGTTTGGACAGGCGATAACATATTAAACTCCAACACATTCTGTATGTGTCTATTTTTAATCAGGAGCCTGTAAATCAGTGGATTTCGTTTGTTGCTCTATCTCATATTTGTTTCTCGTTTATTGGTTTAAAAAAACACATGGCCATAAGTTTTCTAATTTAAATCGTTTCACATTGTCAACGTATATTTGTTCCACCTAACAGAATTTCCAATGGAAACTTTGTTATAAACAATGTCATAATACCTGTTCCTGTTGGAACAATATTCTTACCATTTATTCGTTAGACATTTACTGTAATATTTATTCAGTGGAATTAATATTCCAGAATATTGTTCCATTTGAATTATTTATTATAAAGGAACTTCTTTCGTGACACATTTGTAATTAATTTAAGTTTTTTTTTACCATGAGCAAAATCCTTACTGCACAGCAAGCTATAAATATCCCGAAATTACAAATGTTAAAACGATTTAAACTTATGCTGTACGGATTTTGCTCATTGTAACAAGCCTTACAGTCCAGTGGTACATGTAGCTGTTGGTCTCTGGTGGAGAGTTGGCTCATTGGCAACCATTCCACATTTTCTTATATCTATATTGAAATTCAGCTCAGAAATTAATGTTTAACTTTATAATTCAGAAAGGATGTATTTACTAATTATTATCCACTATATAAAGTTTTCCCCTTACTATTTTTACTATAATCGAGGTAGTTGTTTTTCTTAGCATATTTTGCAATTACACTTATCGTTTTAATGTGCTATAATAAGACCTGATATCTATAGAATGCATTTATATAGCTGGAATCAGTAGCATTTGATTTTAAAGGCGTGTGAATTGGTGCATAATTAGAATAAATGTAGATATAACTTCAGTGGTAGGCGACGATAGGGGCGAGAAGTAACAGTCTCGCGATAAAATGTGAGATTTGATAAATTGATCGGAGATACATTTATAAAATTTGATAGAGCGCCTCATTAAATTGGAAGGAAATAATTCTTTCCGATATTATAAATTATAAATGCATAACTGTGATAGGGAAATTGGCAATTAGTAAACACTATGTTTCTTCAAAGACATTGATCATTGCAAAACGATAAATCTACACCGAAACTGAAGATAAGGGCAGTAGTCTGACCACTTTAACTGGTCAATTGTTATTTGTTTGGAGTCCTAAATTCAAATGGATAAAGGGATATGTAGATTATATGTCATTGAGACAACAAATCAAAGTTTTAAAATAACCAAAAAAGAGAAGAGTGCAACTTGCAGTATCAATTGGTAGATGTCTTTGTCCGGTCTATAAAATTTGATTAAATTATTAATCATAAATATAACGTATATTTCGTCGTTGAAAAATTCTGGAAAGAAAGACTAAACCAAAGAAATGAAGTACGTGATATTTCTGATTTTTAAAAGACAATCAAATTCGAAACTATTATTACTTGTATTGAATTCATTCATTATTTTATCTTGATAAACTTATTGATGGATTTTGCTATTATTTCTTGGTCACTTTTGATCAGATAGTTTTTTGGTTGTTTTTTATTCTGATACATCTTAGTTTGTGGTTTTGAGCGTACATAATGAAGGAACGATCAAGATAAGGCTTTCGAAAGCATAGAATTATAAAGTTTAATTTCTTTCCTAATTTGCTCGACTTGGTTATCATTATCTTTAAATTTTATAAAATTAAAAACATTTACATTTTCAAACTGCACTTTTCTGTCATTTTACACATGCTTAGACTTAAAATTTATTCTTTTGTGTTTTGGCCACTGGTTCCTTTTTATTTCTTTCATTGTTAAAAAAAATCTATTAGTTACATATTAGATCTTGTTATGTCTCATTTGCTGTATATGTTAAGCCCAATAACGATCAATATAAAATTTAAAAAAAATATATTTACATGTATATATCTTGATATTATTTTTTAAATGTTACAGTATATGAGGCCAGTTCTTTTTAATTCCTAAATTTCTAATGTTGTAATATGAACGCTATTGAAAATGAATATCATTTTGTAATGATATGTCCAGCCTATCGACATTTGCGTTTAAGATTTTTGCCTAAATATTATTGTTCTTGGCCTAATATGTCAAAATGTTTATTACTTATTCAAACATGTTCAAGAACTTTGGTATTAAAACTTTGTTGTTTGTTAAATGAAAACTTGGAACTACGGTCACAACTGATAAAGTAGATTATATATAATGGTACAATAACTATTAGTTTAATATGTTTGTTTGTTTGGTTTTTTTTGTTGTTGTTTTTTTGCTATCATCTTGCTTTCTGTTTTCATTTATATTATGTCGCTTACTATATTATATATGTTGTTGATGCTATAGCATTATGTTATATGCTGATTTGCAATAAACTTATTATTACAATTCCCTTTCTGTCGTAGTTGCAAGTACAATCGCATTTCATACAGATTAAAAATTGACCATTCAAGAGAGTTCAGGCTTCGTAGGTGTCCATTAGCCTCCGGCCAAAGTATCCATGTCCATATATACAGTGTTGGTCAGTTTTATAATGTTTACCTACAAAACTTGAACGTATTTAAAATACAATAAAATTAGTCAAATAATTATTACTTGTCAATTTATTTAAATGCTACAAGTATTGGATTATCGATTTACAACAATAAAATTGAGGAGTATATTTTAAGTATTTCGACTAAAATGTCTTACAAAAATGATGCGCAAAGGATAATTTTAAAACTCTTAGCTACATGTATGAAATACATTTAGAGAATAGTTAAAAAAAAACAAAAAAAAACTCAATTATTTCATTTTATTTTAAATTATTTTACTGCAATATTTTAATTATGAATTATTATTCATGATAATCAAAATAATTATAATAAAATATTTTTTAATTTATTTTACAAACTATGGAATAAAATAGGAGGTCTATAAAAATTTGGGCAAGATGTATAGTCTTTGAAAATCTGAAAAATGTTAAGTATTAATAAAAATGTAGAAATACCAGAATTTCGATAGTTATAATGATAAGTGGAATATTATTGTTCGAGATAATTTTGCTATCTTGTAAATATTTGTTTCAGAATAGAGTTGAAAAAATGCATTTCTACAGACAGTAAAAAAAAATTTCAAGGAATAAAATTTGTAAACAAGAGGGTCTAGAGTTTTTATTGAAGGATTACTTTAAATTTGTATAGCTGACAAAACGATCCGTTTAATTGAGAAAACTATGCTGAAAACTTTGTTCAGGTATAATAGACTATTTTTTAAAATAAATAAACTATTATTCTTATTTTTTCAAAACAAAACAAAAATGTTTCGAAAGTGAAGTCCCCTGAAATAAAGTTTGTTTCCTTAAAAAAATGACTTCCGGCAGTCCTCAATATTCAAATTTTAGCACAATGTGAATTATTTTTTGAAATAGCGTTTATATACAACGCGTGAAAATAATTTCGTCGCATGAAATTAAGGTCGCACTTTTCTGGTTTCATAATATGATTCCATGCTTTGAAATACTTATCTATTTTCTTCGGCATTCGGTATTTTTGTTATTTTACTTCTTATAGTGTAAATATTACTGCAATTCTAGTAAGTAAAACTGCTAGTTGTTTACATCCAATAATCTAACAAGATAACTTTTAATTCAAATTGAAATAAAAACAATTAAATCTTATCAAATATTACATGTGGTTAAACTTTTGACATTTATAGCACAGCTCTATTCTTCATCACATAAATATATAGAAAAACGGAAATCGGACTGAGAAGTCGTAAACTATACCGTAAATGGGGCCTAGGTGGGTGGGTAATATATTATACTTGTGACATATGAAAGTATCGGGGTAAAGTATTACCTGGGGAATTTGGAGATTGACTCATCTCCAATTTAAATACGATCGTAAAGTCAATTGAAACGGTAAATACATTAAACGCGTGTCGAGGATTACAAATTCGTGTAAATAAGGCGTTCTTTACCCCTGCTAATTATACTATATTAAAACGTCGCCCAGCCTCTCTTCGGTGAAATAGGTGATGTCAACTTTGTTTATAAAGCCCTTGTTGATAATCAGAGAGTGACAGAGTTTGTTTAAAAGTTTCCGAAGTAGGATTAGAAGTAAAATAGCTGCAACTATGCCAAAATCTTTCCTAGTTAGAACCGGTAGAGAGTTTTCCGAAGAAGTGGAAAAAGACTCTAGTAAGACTATTTATTTATTTATTTATTTATTATCTACTTATTTATTTATCTTTTTTGTTTGTTATTTATGTTATCTTTCAGATATTGTTTAATTTTGAGTTTTTGATAAATATTCATTTTAATCTTGTATTTTTAGAAATAGTAAGATTTAAGTAAAAAATGTCTTAAATTTCAATTGAAAATTAACAAAATCTTATTTTGTTTAAATTCAGTATATTGTTAACGGATATTCGTCTTAACAATTGTTCAATTTGCTGTGATTTACGTGAACCTCTGTCGAAGCTTTAAATATATATTTATAAATGTCTGCTTTCTTGATTTATTCTTTTTATAGATAGATTATACTTTGGTTAGTCTTTATTTTTCTACGTTGTGTTTCGTAAACTTGTCTGTTCAGTTTCTTTGAAATAGCGCTGTCAGTTTTCCACCTTATTATGAGTTTGAGTATTATTGGTGTCTTCTTTCTCCCTTTTACAATCAATAACTATATATATATTTAGCCATACTTTTTTTTATTTTATTCCGAATTATAGTTTGGTAGAAAAAAATATCATTTCATTTTTCCCGGTTATAATTCTGAAGGGAACAAAATCGGAAATAATTAATTTCATAATATGATTATGATAAAGCCAATTGGTTTTATTCGGTTCTTTTCAATTATCGATGATCAGTTTCCTCTACTAATCAGTACATGCAACTAAATGTTCGAAATTCCATATAAAAATACTAATTCTGAGATTGCCGGATACTTTTTTTTTTATTCTCGCCACATTTAACCATCGGTTGGTTGGTGGCGAAGGAATTACAAAACTCCGAAGGGAAATAGCTTTCTGTAAGGCCTTATAAGAAGAAGAAGAAGAATTTTATTAATCTAATCAAGAACCCATAAAGGGCATCATTTTACAACACAATATGATTGGAAAAAGCAAAACAGAAAACTAATACATACTTTAACGTTATGAACAGGATCAGAGCCTAACACAACATGTGTTTTATATAACTATTATATTAAATCTTATAACAATAAAATACTAAATTACATCATATATTTTGTTTACATCTGGATCTTATTTCTAACCCTTTAATAATGTAATTTCCTAGGCACATGAGAGTTGGTAAATGCTCATTTGTGAACAGCCAGAAATATTTCTTATCATTAGATAGTTCTTTAAAATTAGTACAAAAAGTTATAACTTTATCAAATAATAATTTCCTCTGTTCATCATATAATGGACAATTTACTGTAAAATGGGTCTCATCTTCAATAGAATGTGATCCATGTTATAAAAACAACATATTGCCTTGTGTCGAACATGAGATAGTGAAATATTGATTGATTGTTTGCAGCTTAATGTCCAGTGGCAAATAGTTCATGAACGTTCACGACGAGCGAGATAGTAAAAGATCTTTGCTCATTTTTGAAGACCGTACAATGCCCTATAGTTTTTAATTTCTGTGTCATTTGTCTCTTGTGTAGAGTTGTCTCATTGGCAATCATACCACATCTTTTTTTTTTATATTAGATATCTTAAGTGTATTCTTTATGAAAAAAAATACGCATTAATATAATTATACTCGAATAATTTTTGAATTTGAAATCATTCCTTACTTATATTCTGCATATATTTTGTTCTTTGTTTCTCATTTAAACTTTTAATTATACTGAATTTGTTATTCAATATATTTTTGCGTATTTTGTTTGACGAATTTATTTTCAAGATGCCTTTCTTTTTAATAAATTATGTTATATCTATTGTCATTTAATAATTGTTTTAAATTAACACAAAGCGTCCGTATCGGATGGGTTTTGGAAATGTTCTATAATATAAAATCTTTTGAAATATTTAAAAATATATATTTAGTAGAAAAATTAGAAGATGGGACAACTATCAACACCAGTTCAAATTTAGTAGATGTAAGAAACTATAGACTTATTATAACAATTTATCAAGAAAACAGGGACACGAACCATGGTGTATGTCAAAAAGATAAAACAAGAATCTAAAAAATAAAAGTGATGTATTTAAATGCGACTCCCTTACTCATCAAATTTTTGAAAAATATTTGTATGCCGTTCCTCATATTAACCAGAAACTGAATCATAGAGTTAAATATGTTATCACCACTCTCCAAAGTCAAAAGGTCAACTACTGTGCATGAAAAATAATTTTTGATAAAAACAATAGGATGAGGCCCGAAATAGGGATTCGGAATTGAAACTTAATTCCCATTTCAACCATTCAAATTATGTTAATTTAAATTGTTTATATTTGAATTCTTATTGCACTTTCATTGTCTGATATTCTTTATAAAATTACTATTAGTGTATAAAAAATCGAAATTACAAGCAGACGACTTGCAATATTACGAGATCCCTAAAATAGGTTCCTCAGTTCCGATAACAAGCCACAGAAACTGACATTTATTGTACGTTTAAGGAAAACAGGTAATGCCGAAAAGTGAAATGAATTTGTCGCCTGATTAAGATTGTCACAGTTAATTTTCATTTCAATTTAAAGCTCTACTGGTAAAACAATACATCATTATAATTTTGTTATTGTGCCAAGATAAAAGTTCGGGAGTGCATTCAGTAACCAAATTGTGCGTCCATTCTGAAAATCAATTTCATTGAAATATTTTAAGTATAAATAATTTTCACATCATATTAGATTTTCAAGTATAAAGCGCCTAAAAATGACTTCACAGACAACCGTCTGTAAAGTATTCTCTGGCTTAAAAAATACAATATCGCCTTATAGCCATTAAATTTTCAAAAACAATTTTTTTGGTAAACCGAGGAAATCATATTCAAAAGGAATTAAGTGTGATTTTTTTCTTTTATCTTTAACTAGTTATAAACAATACAAACATAAAAGAATTAGACAGCAATAAATACTCATTTTTTACATCTATAGAAATGTCTGCATTAATTACAACAGACATAATATCAGTAAAATTAAATAATAATGCTCTATATGATAATATCTATTAAGGTGGTACCCAACACTTTAACTAAAATTAATTTTCTTAAAATTTTGACAAAGTATTTACTTTAATCCTTTTACAAAAATAAAAAAATTTCAAAAAATTTGAACCAAAACACTGGACACTTTAAATTTGCAAAACACTCATTTGCAAATCCGCCGCCGCCTCAAATAAGACCTACAGTGTCATGTATATAACCAAAATGTGCAGAATTACATGGGATTCAATAATTTCATTGGTTTTCTACTGTTACTATTATATTTATTTTGCTATTTGATTTATAAAAACATGGGATTTTCAATATCCCATGGGACAGGGCAAAATCCCATGGGATTTACCATTATCCCATGGGATTTTGGTTAAATCCCATGGGATTTTTTTTTGTCCCATGGGATAATTGTAGTCCCATGGGATATTTGTTGTCCCATGGGACAAAAAAAATCCCATGGGACTATAATAATCCCATGGGATTTTTAATATCCCATGGGACAAATTAAAATCCCATGGGATTCAAATTATAAATATATAGATATAAATATACAGTAATGTGTATGTTACAATGTATTCTATTTGGTAGTAAATTGTTATAAGATGAATCTTTTTAATTGAATATCTTTTTTCTTTGGAAATGTTAATTCAACATATTGTTCTATAACTGTTCAAAACTAAACCTTTAAACAACAAAGTAGATAATGTGAGTATCAATATATGTTTATTTATGAATTATAGAATACTTTCTTGAAACACTATTATTTACCATTTGAAATCAATGAAAAACTCTAATATAAGGCTGAACATACTAGTGCTGTAAATTCAGAAATTATTGTGTGCATTTATTATTGGATTTTTGTCATTTAAGACTAAAATGAGATTTTAATTTTTTTATGATTTTGAGATCAGTTTAATTCATATAAAATATTTTTAAATGGGAGTTTAAATTATTGCGTTTACAACTGTGTTGCAATTTTTGCAAATATAAACCCTCACAATAATTCTTGAATTTACAGCAGCTATTTAAGTAAATCTATTTTTTTTACAATATCTCTCCACACAAAACATTAATAGTTTCTTATCATCCAGCATTGTGTGATCTTATAGTCCACTTTTTGGTCATTCAGCACAGAACATTGACATTATTGTGGTTTCAATATCTTTTGGTATTTAAAAGAACTTTAAATCATTGACTGAGTGATGAAAATAATAGCTGATCCAACTTTTGTATTTGAATTTTATTCTGGTCTTGTTTGTATGTTTCCTCCATTTATTCTAGGTGATGAATTTCAATCCTTCTGAAAAAGAACCAATAAAATCTGAAGTATTATATAATTTTTTTTGCATACATGTAGCAATAATATGATTTTTAATAAAAATAGCTAAGCTGCATGGATTTCACTGATTGTTAAAGGTTTTCCAGTGTCATCAGTTGCTAACCTCTTACATCCTTTGGTCTCTGATGGAGAGTTGTCAAATTAGCAATATACCACATCTTCCTATTTTAATACTACCAGTATATAACAATCAATTAATTTATTGTTCTTTATAACATTTGGGTATTTTCCCAAGTTATATATATCATATATAAAGATCAATGTTAAAACTTTAGGCAATTATAATAACATATTCCATTATTCACTAGAATTTTCAATATATTATACAAAATGCAGACAACAGAAACAATATATCTTTAAGCTTTTGAAGATCTGACAGAGTTCAATTTGTGTTTTATTTCAATGTAAAAATACCTTGAAATCTTCGAACATATTGGAAATTATAACATTGATATAAAAAAAATATATATTGTTTTATCCTTATTTTTTGTGTTGTTGGCTTGCTGTCTCATTTTACAGTTATACATACATCAATAATCTTCTTCTTTATTAAACATTTTAAAAGTAAATATTATATGGGATATTTTTTATTTTTATAATCTGAAAACATTATATTTCTATCGAATAACTTATTACCAAGTTCACAAACACCAATGTGTTTGTCAGATACTAATTTTAAGACATGTATAAATGTTCCAGACCATATAAGTATTTGGACCATACGTTTACGGTCCGAAACATATCAGTATACTCTTACAGTCCGGGCAACCATATTCAAACAATCAGACCATTTGAGTATACCCGGTACTTGTACTGTCTAATACCAGAGCTCAACCAAACATGTATTTTTATTTCTACTGCAATTTAACTTTTTGTATTAATCTATTAAAGATTTCAGTTATGTTGACCTGTAATGTATATTTGTTTCTAATAAACTTGACCAACTTCTTAAAATTGGGCAGACTGTATGCGTAGTCTAAATACTCATATGTTCTGGAACATAAACATGATTAACAAGCATTCAACAGGATGTCATGCTAAAATCCCTTAATATTCGTACTAAATTTTGAGTATATATACAGAGGCAGATTTAGGGGGGGATGGGGTCCGGGCCCCCCCTTTTTGGGAAAAAATTTGGTTGCTTATATTGGGAAAAACTGAAGCGTGACTGGAGCGGGCCCCCACTTATGAAAATTTCTGGATCCGCCACTGATATATGTAAATCCACAGGCTACTTACTGAAATTCATGGGCAAACACTCACCAAAAAATTAAACATGTTGAAGAGGATACAATTTAGAGGAAGGACTGGACAGATGAATGCACAAACACTATTAAAGCAGAGCATAAAACTTACCAAAAACAAGATGTTTTACATTTATCCTTCAGAAGCCAGAAAATTGAAAAGGTTTTTTTTCTTTCTCTGCGGTCCATGGTATAAACTTTAAATTCATTCATGCAAAATATGAAAATCCGCAAAAGTAGGACCTTGAACCTCAGCTTATCCATATTTTGACTTTTGAGCTTCCTATTTTTTTTCTTTTCATCTTGCTGACAATCTACATGATCTAAACATAAAAAAATGATAAAAACATAATTCTAGATTAACTTTGTGTTTTTATTTTTGTTGATACAAACAATTTTTCCAAGTTTAAAAGGAAAACATCATCACAAAAAAGGAGGTCATACTAACCTCCGAAATATTTAAACAAACCAAAATTATTACTTGATTAAGATCTTGTCATAAATTAATAGCATTGATACTCTTATTTTTGAAGGCCATATATATATATATATGTCTTTTGCATACTTATATTCCTTTGTACAACAGCATGCATATTAAGATTGATTCCGAGGACTTAAATGTTAAATTAGCATGATTAATTTTACAGTTTCTCAGCTCCATGTGTACAATATGAGAGTATCTTGCAATACTGTATATTCTGATATTCAGAACATAT
The DNA here is from genome assembly GCA_019925275.1 of Mytilus edulis. Lineage (NCBI taxonomy): Eukaryota > Metazoa > Mollusca > Bivalvia > Mytilida > Mytilidae > Mytilus > Mytilus edulis. The sequence goes on from CM034362.1 coordinate 44,659,954, forward strand.
TGTGAGGTTTTTATTAATGCAAATGAGAGATGTATATCATTCTCATTTCTGAGACATATTTATGAGCTGGACCAGTGCCAAAATTTCCTCACTGCATTGAAGACCCATAGGTGACCTTCGTCCGTTGTATGCTCTTTGGTTGTGTTGCTGTCTCTTTGACAAATTCCCAGTTTCTACTTCCATTTTATAACATGTATGCAGATTTTTCGTAAATTACAATAATCAATCACGCAATTCTGTCCATTATTTATTTGTTATTGAAAATAAGCAAAAATAAATGCACACAAAATTTAACATTGTTAATAAAGGCTTTTTTTTTTAAATTCAAAACAGTTGCCCACACCGTTAATTTCCTTGTTTGATTTATTTCATATTTTTAAAGCCTTAAATAGCTAACTAGATGGTATGCCTGGATGGATCCAGCTATTTTATAAAGAGGGTTCCCTGTTCCCAACCCAAGATTTAGGAGGGGTGGTTCCAACTATATGTTCCCATTCAAATGAATAGATTGTCCAAAAAAAAGGGGGGGTTCCAAGTTGAACTACCAACCCTTAGAATCCTCCCCCTGTGATCCAGAATTTTTTTCACTTAACCACTGGGGATCTCAACCATTTAAAAGTTTTTCAAACATGTGAGGGTGGGGGTGACCCCCCATGGACTCTCCCTATATTTCATTTGATGTGTTTTATTGTTCCATACAAGAATATATATGGTTTAGGGTTGGGGATCTTGACTGTTTACAAGATAATAGCACATTCTCAAATTGAACGGGATGGGGTGACCCCCAGGGACTTCCTTTTATTTTTAATTGATTTGTTTTATCGTCCCATTCAATAATATATATGGTTTAGGGGTGGGGATCTGGACCGTTTACAAGATAATAGCACATTCTCAAATTGAACGGGGATGGGTGACCCCCAGGGACTAACCTTTAATTTTAATTGATTTGTTTTAAAGTCCCATTCAAGAATATATATGGTTTAGGGGTGGGGATCTAAACCGTTTACAAGATAAAAGCACATTCTCAAATTGATCGGGGTGGGGTGACCCCCAGGGACTTCCCTTTAATTTTAATTGATTCATTTTATTGTCCCATTCAAGAATATATACGGTTTAGGGGTGGGGATCTAAACCGTTTACAAGATAATAGCATATTCTCAAATTGAAGGGGGTAGGAATTACCCCCGAGGGACTCACCCTCCCTTCTTTCTTCCCCCAAAAATACCTGATCACCACCCAGCCCCCTTCCTCATTTCAATCACCCTGATATGATCTGATATAAATTTTAATAGTTTTATCACTTACGATAGGAATAGACCACTTTCGAGTTCATCCGTCACCGGAAAAAACTCGTCAATTATACGCGCTTTTATCACCGTCATTTGTGCGTTTTGGGGCGTCGTCACTTCCCTTCCAATGTTGAGCGAGTGGTTGGAAAACTATAATTCTATATTATACGAATTATTCGGCAAATTGAATTCTCAAAATTGACAATCAACACTGCTGTCATTAGGGAATTGTTAGTAAGTACCTACAGATCAACCATTATTTCTAGTTTATCCTGCACAAAGACGATCACTAAGACGCTTGATGAACGTAAATAGTGCAGGGATACAGGCGACCCCCTCTATCTGGTAAATGACGTCATAAAGGCGTGCATAATTGACGAGTTGGTCTATTGGTTTAAATTTCCCAATTAATTCTAGTCGGTCAAATATATGAATAAATTGATTTAACCTTTATACCATTAATATCAACATATATATTATATTTAATTTTTGATAAAGAAGGACAAAAGTTTTCTATGGGTAGAAATTGATAGACTTTACTAATTTGGGAAGCTGTCAAATTCATAGCATGCCGGTGGCTGTTTTCAAAGTGCTGGTTTTTTTTTTATCACCCTCGTTGTTTGCGGACTAACGATTTAGGCCTTTGGTGGATAATAGTGTTTGTGCATTAATTTTCTATACCTTCTCAATTAATATTTTCAAATACTGACGGCAAGTGTTGTAATGTATTGATCAGTGTCTTGCTTGAGACCAACGTGCTATTTACATGTGCGATCGAAAATGCGGGGGAAGGAAACTTGTCAATTGTGTTTATTTTTAATCCAAAATAAAATAAGCCGCCGTAAAATTAACCTTGGGTAAATTCCTCAAATTGATGCAAGAGGCTTCTTTCTTTTAAGCTATATTTTTAATGACTTACACTTTTTACCATTATTCTCTTTCTTTCACTATTCTTTATTCCTTTTTTTCTTTGCCCGTTATTCTCTATTCTGTTAAATAACCTCTTATGTGGACTTTCGGTGGTTTATTTTTTTAGTTCTGTGATAAGTCAATATTTCATTCAGGTTCATGAAATAATGGTTTTATCAAGGATTTGTATAGTAAGTCTTACTATACAAATCCTTGGTTTTATGCATATCAGCCAAGATTGTACGTGGAATTTTAATAAACAATTCAACACCACACGTTATGTGAATTTGAATAAAATCGACGAACATGAATTTGACAGCTAGTGACCCTTTTACAGGTAAAATTCAATTAACAAATTTTGACCTACTGGCATTCAACACCAAATTACCTACTTGCTGTATATTGATAAATGTGATTGTATGTCAATACCTCAACATCGTGCTACGGGGTCACTAAGGGCGCCTTCACAACAGAAAAAAAAATCCAATTAAAAAAGTGTGGAATTTTGTTGCTGAAAATTTGAGTTGTAAATTCATGAAAAATGTACTTAATTCCGTTCAACTGCTAACATGTAAGTTCGATACGAAAATAGGATAAAAAGCATTCGAAAAATTTGTGATCAGTAATTATTTTTCGAATAAATGAAGAGCAATGGGTTAAAAAAAAAACTGAAGAAGAAAAGTAAAAAGTAAAAGAAAGTCGTTGAATTAATTATTTTACAATTGTTTAAATATATGAGAGAATGTTTTAGGCAAATTGGCTTTATTTACTGACAGATAAATGTATTTAAGTTCAGGAAATGATTTATTCTTCTGGCGGCTTCAAATATGTTTTTATGAATAACTTATACACAAGGAGAAATTTTTAACTTTTGACAGCATGAACCGCAGTTAATTAGCAAACACAAATTAAGACACAAAATCGTTTACAAATAAATTTTATAGAAGGGAAAAAAAAGGGGGGGGGGGTAATACGCTCACATACTTCTAAAAAGATTTGCATATGAAAGCTGTCTAACGATAATATTTAATTATTTCAGGAGTTTTGAAAAAAGAATACACACACATATATATATATATACAGTTTAATTTTCGACGTCTATACTGTTACAAAAAAAGGTGATTCTTTTTAAAGATTTGGTACTTCAGTTTCGACTAAAAATTTCTTTTTGAATTGTTAGATTGCAAACTATTTAGGATAAGATTGTATCTGTTCTTTAAGTAATTATGGTGATATTGGCGACGAGTTTCATTATATTATAGCAAGGGCTTGTACAAATCCTTGATTAAAGAATTTCAGCAATATAAATAGACGAAAGTAGACAAACAATTATTAAGATCTCCAAGCGAGCCAAATTGTACATCGAAAAAGATCTATATTTCTAAACGTTTTTAAATGATATAACTTGAATAAAAAATTTCCCAACTATGTGAAGATTTTTTATATTTCTAAACGTCTTCGATTACTAGTATTACATACCAAAGAAATTTATTTAGCATATTCATATAATTTTATATTTTTTTCCAAGTAAACTTTTTTAGTAAAGTTTACTTCTATGTGTTTATAGACACATTCTCTGCCATCACCAATCAGTCCTAATCATTAAAGATCAATTGACAAAATTCAAATGATGATGGGTATTGAATATGATCATCGGTCATCCGTGACGTATTCTAAAATCCCAAATGTCGATAGATAGATAGATAGTTTATTAATTATCGTCTCGCCATTTAAATTTCACCAAGGGGTTGAAGCAATGAAGGACTTTATAAAACCAAAGATGTGTATAGTTACTATACAAATCCTTGATAAAACTATGTACATGTACTTATTAATATTTCTATAACAAATTACAAAAAGAGGGGGGGGGCAAGGGGTTTAACTGTTATGCTGTTATGGGGCAATTTAATTCTTTGTTATCTGTTATTTTGAAAATATATTTGCTGTTAGCTGTTATTGTCTTATTCTTTGTTAGCTGTTATTGTCTTATTCTTTGTTAGCTGTTATTGGGCTTTTAGTTTTTTTGTTATCTGTTATTGTGATGATGTATTTTCTGTTAACTGTTATTGAAAATTGGAATGTTAGCATTTTTTTTTATAGTCAATATTCGGTATAAATTGAAGATCATTGGACATTGGGTCTACCACTACTTATATGTTTGTCCCGTATTGAGAGAAGGATTCCATTGACATATACCCATCACAGAAGTGAGGTCCAGGACAATTCAGTTATATCTTATGATCATCCTTTGTAATGAATTACATTTTTTTATGAGTGTGTATTTAGAATTATCTTAATTTCTTGTATGAGAATAATGTTCCTTGTTTCCCCTACGAACATATTAAATTAAAACAATTCTTAATATGACAAAAAGGAAAACATATGTCCAGGAATATCTGACAATGATCTCAATTAAGGACTAGGTCCTAACAACTAGTTAACCTTTTATATTATATGGTACATAGACTCAGCTCTGTGATTCTTTTCAAAGCAGAACCAAATGCATTGTACAATGAAAGTTCCAACCATGTACTTGCGTCCGAAGCTGCACATAACTCATTACAAACAAAGATTTATTCCGTTTCAAGCCATTGTTTCCCTACTAAACTATGTATTCTATTTACTAGTACACTTGGTACATGTACAATCAAAAACCTGATAAAAAATTGTTCAAATAAGGCCTTTGAAAAAGTGGAATAAATTGCTTTTGGAGTGTCAAAATTCGTTCGAAGTACTTGATAAATTGCATGCTTATAATTGGTGCTTTTGATTTTTCTACCCTATATACCACTTTGCCTCATAGTCTTATTAAGAAAAATTCACACACCTCATTAGATGGTCTTTTAGAAAAAGTCACAATATTCAAACTCTTTTAGTTCTTTTTTTTTTATTAGCAACAAAGGGAGCTTCAGTCAATATATATAAACAATACACCAACGTTTCATGAGAACTGCTGAAAGCATTTTTGAGTTATTTTTGTAACTAGAAAATACCACCTTTGTCTAATGAATAAAATCCCTTAACTCAATAACATAAAATCTAAAATTAATAAAAATCGAAAGGGAGTCTTCAACAATAGATATAAACATTTCAGCAAAGTTTAATGAGAACTGCTGAAAACTTTTTTGTGTTAATGTCTGAAAACTGGAAAATCCTCCCTTTTTAATTAATAAAACCCGTTAACTCGGAAACGTAAAATCTAAAATTTATAAAAATTGAAAGTGACCTCATGTTTATAGATATAAACAATTCACCAAAATTCCTTGCTTTGTGCAGTACCCAGAAACCTAAAATTTAAAATTTATAAAAAAAAAACCAAAAAGGAGCTTACGTCAATAGATATAAACAATTTCCCAAAGTTTAATGCAAAATGGTTAAAGAGTTTTTGAGTTAATGTCCGACATGTTGAGAACAGACGGACAACAGTATACCATAATACGTTCCGTTAGCGAGCATATAAAAAATATTATAATATATTGAGTTGTAATTCAAACACATTCTAGATACATAAATTAATACTAAAAACATAGTCATAGAAAATGGAATGCATTACAAAGGATTATATCCGTAATAAGAAATACTGATTTGTCAAAGACCATATTATTTTAATATTTCATTTACTGTTATCTGTTTTTGTCCATTTTAATTCCATGTTATCTGTTATGAGCCAAATCAATTTGCTGTTTTGCTGTTATTGGGACCCCCCTTGCCCCCCTCCAAAAACGTTTAGTGTAAAAATCATCGATTTATAAATGTCTCTTTTTGCCTAAAATATATTTGCAGGTTTTGGCATTTTTGTAAATACCATTAATGTTTTGGCATCCCAATGCAAAACACAGGTGACAGCCGATTCAAACTTAAATAACTTCTTTAAAGTTGGTTTTATTTTATCAGAGACATATAATACATGTAATATATGTCTCAATACATGTATTTATGTCTAAAATTAAATAAAACAAAACTTACAAGATTATGAAATAAGTTATGAATCGAGTGAATACCCTCAACACTAAAATACATGTCCTAAGTGACTTTTTATGTCTTGCGTGCACCGAGGAGACCCTTGACGGTTTTTAGACGTACCATTATTATTTAAGCATATATTTGAAGCATTTTGTTCATAATAGGTATTTATATGTGAGTATCAGACAAAATGACTTCCCAATTAGCAGAGGCGGATTTAGGTTTTTTCCAGCCCCCACCCCCACACATTAATCTTGGAAAATGGGAGATTATATAGGGAATCACTGAAGCATGACTGACAGGGACCCCTCTTAGGCCGAGTCAATGGGTCCCCACTTATGAAAACTTCTGGATCAACCACTGCTTAGTTCTAGTTATCTAAGGTACTAGTGTGAAATGATAACCAATAGGAATTGGTCTTTTTAAACACTTCTACATAGGCCTACATGTATACGTTTTGTCAAGGGTTGGTTCATTACCGACTGTGCAAGGGCTGTATAGCCAGTCAAGGTCGTTAAAAACTTCCATTTGTTGGTTCATGCAATATTGAAATTATGTTTACTCAATGCGCAGTTAATAGTTACTGAAGTTGATATTTGCTACTTTTCTTCTTTATTTCATATAATTGTTTTTTGATTTTTTTTCTTCGAAAAATTTGTGGTGTTGAAATAGGGAATAGACACAGATACCTAAGCACATTTAACAAAGGAAATTTTGTGTAATGTCATCAATCTGTATCTGAGATCTGTATTACACGTAGACAGGATGTTCTCTAGAAAACTTTACGTTATATACACACCGGAGAGTACACGCACTGTCGTAAAGGAAAATTACTGTATGTTATAATTACCTGTAATCAGCTTTGCAACAAATCAGTTGACTGACCATGTCATTACAGTTCAAACAGATTTTCCTCAAATGAAAATGGAATATATAATATATATACATATTCATTTTTATATCTTTAAAATTTAAAACTTTAAAAAGTACACTTTAACAAAATTATGAAATATAACGAATTTAACAATTTAAGATATTATTTTAACAAAGTTTAAGATATATAATTTTACTACGATCCTAAAAATATCCAAACAAACGATAAATCTAACGATATGAACTTACGTAGTTTTATATTATAAGACTGACACACACCAGTTTGCTAACTCAGTGTGCTGGGCCAGGGTGCTGGGTGAGGTGTTGGAACTTGATATACATCATTAAGTTACAGTTCTGTTAAAATTTGACTGCCTTTTTACAGGGAATTTCTATTCTTACTGTTAACAGTTATTATATACTGTTCCTGGCTTAGAATGATTCTATGCTCAGCAACTGGTGCGTAATTAGCATTTTATTGAAGTATCTTGTAGCAGTAAAAAACACAAAGTAATGTATTTTTCAAATAGCTTTATTTAGCTTAATAATTATAGCGAAAAACAGCGAACATGGGGAAATAAAATGTTTTTAGTAGCCTTATTATTAAATCTCCAGGCGAGTGTGATAAAATAAAGAGGTTCGCCGTAATACTTGGAAAATCGTATCTGATTCAGGATCAATTCATCGGTTACACTCCCCTATCACCAGTGGTTCTTTTTTTTAGCTGACATTCTGAAAAAAGGTGTGTAAGTGTTGACTCGCAATTTGCATGATTAATAACAGATATCGACTCGTTACCCGGACTACTGCAAAAACAATAATTCAGTTCACTGATTTAGATTGAAGGTAAACGGACAGAAAGTCGCAGGACAAAAAGTCACAGGACATAAAGTCACAAATTTGATAGGACAAAAAGTCGCAAGCAAATTGTTGACAATTGGCCCATGGTTTGAATATATATGAAAAAGATCTTGAAATATTTTCTTTTTATTACATATATTCATTTTTAATTTAAGGAAATTGCTCATAAAGCTTGATAAACATGATAAATGGAAATGTATTATATTTTAATCTTGCAAAAGATATATTTATGGGGCCATATTTATTGGCAAATTGAAGCCATTTTAAGTACCAAGCCACTTTGACATTTTGTTTTCATAACAATTATTTGATTATTATTGATATTTATTGAATAAATTTTAATTACTAAGTTGCTTCTTATATATATAAAACTTCAAGAAAAATACAAAAAAAAGTGTTTTCTTGTTCAAAGAAAAATAATCTCTAAACTGAATTGTGACTTGTTGACCGTGACTTTTTGTCCTGTGACTTTCTGTCCTACATTCAGATTGAATAAGGGTTTGGTTGACCCCGTCTCCCTCTATCTGAGACTACTATCTCAGTGATGAACTTATAATGTTTTATGTATTGTGCTTGTCATATATGTATGTTGGATAAAAGCTCTTGAGTTTATGTTGTATTGTATGTATAACCAACTTTAAATAAATCTTTTTTGTTAGCCCGTTACAACTAACAAGTAAGATTTAGGTTTCTTCTTTTTTAATACAAACAATTATTACGCCTTGAAAGGATTTTTTTTTACTATGACGGCGTCCAAGAAAAAAGTTGAAATAGCTAGACACTAACTTTATATTGGACCCTAGTAGCTTTATATGTGCTTGTGGTTGCAAATGTAAATGCATGGATGCCTGCTACACTGTAGAATTCATGTAGAATACATGACATTGAAGGAAGCTTTGCTTTGCTCTTCATGGACTACAAACTCGTATTCATCATTAAAAACCTTCCGCCAAGCAAGCGTAAGGGTCTTTGACAGTAACCAACACTTATCTCACGAGGCGTACCTAGTATGTCTTTTTAGGTATATATATATATAAACATTTATTCGTCATTGTGCGAAGTGCTCCTTTGAACATGTTGAAGCCGGAAGGAGGGATTTTCTAAACCAGAACAGAACAGAATAGCCATGCAAGACTTCATTATCATTTGGACTAATATTATGGCACATTTTGTCTTACCACAGGGATTTGTGTCAATTTATCTGGTTTTCTATCCTCTGACCTCATTTTCATGGGTCAGTGGTTATTGTTAAGTTTTTGTGTTTTTGTCGGGTTTTCTAATATTGTATGCAACATGTCAAGTATATTTTTTGTATGAAAATTTTTAGGGATGTACATGTTGGACTGGCATGTTTTATTCAATCTTGACCTCATTTTTATGGTTCATTGCTTAATGTTACCTTTTTGGTTTTTTTGGCCAGTTTCTCTATTTTCTTGTTTTCAAATTAGCAAAAGGTCAACTAGGTGCATGTGTCTGACTGAGGAGTTTCATCTTACTTTATTTTCATAGTACATAGGACAATATAAAAAAAGAAGATGGGGTATGATTGGACAACTCCCCATGAGAGACCAAATGAAACAGAAATTAACAACTCAAGGTCACCCTACAGCCTTAACAATGAACAAATATAAAAAAGAAGATGTGGTATGATTGCCCATGAGACAACTGTCCACAAGAGACCAAAATGACTCAGACATTAACAACTAAACGTCACCATACAGCCTTCAACAATGAGCAAAGCCCATACCGCATAGTCAGCTATAAAAGGCCCCGCTAAGACAATGTAAAACAATTCAAACGAGAAAACTAACGGCCTTATTTATATAAAGAAATGAACGAAAAACAAAAATGCAACACATAAACAGACGACAACCACTGAAATACTGGCTTCTGACTTAGGACAGGCACATACATAAATAATATGGCGGGGTTAAACATGTTAGTGGGATCCCAACCCTCCCCCTAACCTGCGACAGTGGTATAACAGTACAACATAAGAATAAACTATAAAAATCAGTTGAAAAAGGCTTAACTCATCTGATGGACAAAAATACAAGTGGACGTGGCCGGGTATTTATACATCCCTACACAAAAAGACACAATTAACAGATCTGAGAGTACTCCCAGTTATACTGCATAGTCAGCTATAAAAGGTCCAGAAATGACAACAAAAACAATTCAAACTAGAAAACTAACAACCTAATTTATGTACAAAAAATGGAAAACAGTTAAATGTTACACATAAACAAAGGACAATCACTGAATTATAGGCTCCTGACTTGGAACAGGCACATACATGACGAATGTGGCAGGGTATAAGGAACTATGAAAATGTTAGTTTTTGTGGTTTGGTTTATTTTCCGGATACTGTAAGTAATAAGGCTACTTTATTTAGTGAACGGAATGATTGTAAGATGCACATGTCTGTCTGTCATATTTTATATGACCTTGACCTCATTTTCATTGGTCAATGAAACACTGCATTGTTTATCATAATTGTGTTTAAAGTTACAGGTCAATTATATTTGTAGGATATGTAACAATTGTAAGGTGTGCATGTCACTCTGGCAGATTCATAAAACCATGACCGCATTTTATGGTTCTTTGAATAAGCATAGGTCTACTTGTTGTACAGAATGAATGCAAGGTGTCATATAAAAAAAGAAGATGTCTGTTTGCCAAGGTTAATTTTACTAAGACCTCATATTCATGAAACAATGATAATATTAAACAGCAAGAATGAGGATCAGTCGAAGTTATATACAAATGAGGCAAAATTTTCAGTTGCCTACTTTTTATGTATTAGAAGTTATTTTTGTCATTAAATGATATTGTTTACCCTTTTATGTGTAGGGAAAGAATATTAAAGATAAAGGGAAACTATAAACAGAAGAAATTAACAACAAAAATAGATTTACAAAGGTCAACAAAGCCTAAATGGTAAGTCCACTGTTAAAAAAAGTAATAGCCCTTGAGTAATGATTTAATATTTATTAAAATAAGATGTGGTACGATAAATGAGAAAACTATCCATCAGAGTTCAATTAAGTGGATGTAACCATTGTAATTACTTATTAGAGGCCAATGATGACCTGTTAGTAATTAAAAAACTCATACCCTATACATAATATAGTAATCTATAAAAGACAACGCTAACAAAATTTGAAATGAAGCATCAATTCAAACTTCAAATATACCAGACTAATTTATAAAAAAACAAAATATTATGAAAAACAAAAATGACGGATATAAACCAACATCAACCACTGAACTATGTACAAGCTCCTGATATTGGACAGGCATAATGTGGCTGGGTTGATATAAAAATAAGAAGTAGTCTGATTTCAATTGAGACTTTTCTCCAATAGAGATCAAATGACATTTAAGGAGGCTCAAGGGTATACAAATTTCAGAAAAATATCAAATATTTTTTTTTCATAACTAATTTTATTTATAACTTTATTAGTTTTTACTTTATCATATGGTACAGAAATCAGTCTTAAAAATCAATTCGTGTTGGCCCGAGACAACTTTTAAAATGTATATATCATTGAAAAAGCTCCAAATTATCTCCCTTTGGTTCAGAAATGCCATTTTTTGGCATGAGAATTGTAATATCTTTTTTAGCTCATCTGAGTGACCTATATTTTTTGTTATCATTTTCAACTAACTTTACTTAAACTAAACTATTGTAAAATTTAAGCGATTTCTGTAATTAAGTTCTTTTTTCATTTCAAAATTACCTCTATTTCTCCTATTAGTTCAACAGAAAAAAAAGTACCTTTACAAAAATGTATATATGCTTCTTTCAAAGGCGGATTGTGAGTGTGAATGAATGGTGTCCCCATTTTTTTAATTTAATTTTTCTATGAAGTATAAGATAAAAGTTCATTTATAGAAAAATATAGCGTAACCCTATATTAAGAAAAAAAATTGATTGAAACCTGCGAGCCCCCTTAATTTAACAAAAATAGTTCACTATACAGCCTTTGACAATGAGCAAACGCTATACCGGACAGTGGTTTTAATAACAGCACAACATTTGAACAAATTGTAAAAATTTGTTGCAATGGGCTTAACTCAAAAGACTGCAACAAGGAACCAAACAATAACCAGTAACATGTAAATCATAGACACAAAGCACTGAAATAAGAGTACTAACAATAGATATTTAAATGATAGTTTATTAAAATGTTCATAAACATGATAAAATAGCCATTTTATTGCTGTATTTCTCTTCACTGATAATTTTTGAGTTTTGTGTATTTGTAGGTCAGACATCTCGGTTTTCATGGTCATCATTCAACAGATCAATACTGAACAGAAAACTTGGAAGATGATATTTTTCTCAATAGTGCGATTTTTTTAATTAATTTGAAATGGAACGTTTTTTTCCTACATTTAATAGAAAAAGAAAATTTCTACATAATGACTATAAACAAAAAGGAGTCATATCATCACGATCATAGATGCTCAAGAACTTGATCATGTAAATGCAACAATGTAATTATCAATTGAAAGAAGGAACAAATGAAAAAAATATTAGTATGTTGTTGTCCAAATAAACCTGCTTTGTCTTCTCATTTGAATCGCTCCATCCAATAAAGATGTACGGAGGAAGATCTTTGAAGAACAGATGGAAAAATGTTTTGTCTAAGAATTGCGGGAATATTCTAGTGGATGAAATAATTTATTGACTTGACTCTTATATAGTGGACTGAATAATTGTACATAGCAAGCAGCGAAAAAGAAAACTAAAACTTTAACACAAAAAGTTTTAAATTATAAATTTGCAAATATAAGCATAATATTATGTACACCACAAAGGTATATAATTCAAATTGTTTGCATATTCATGTATTGCAATGAAACTATAACAAAGAAAACCTTACCTCATGAAAAGATTAAACTATTTAGTCAGAATATTTTTTTTCAGTTCTATTTTTCATTATAAAATAAACAAGACAAAGATTTCAAAACAATATTTTTTCATTTATTTAAACATGTCATCATTTTGTTTCAGTGAAAGAACTTTACTCTTTGACCTTAAATTTTATTATACATTCCAAAATCAGAATTATAATCTTTATTGTCATATTAACAAACAAAAAACATGTTTGTGACAAAATGAAAAAAAATTATATATATATATATAAAATATAAAAAAAATTGTATACATTTAAAACTTTTTACTACCAAACAGCATTCATTGCAACATACACATACTGTATATTTATATCTATATATTTATAATTTGAATCCCATAGGATTTTATTTTGTCCCATGGGATATTAAAAATCCCATGGGATAATAATAATCCCATGGGATTATTTTTGTCCCATGGGACAACAAATATCCCATGGGACTACAATTATCCCATGGGACCAAAAAAAATCCCATGGGATTTAACCAAAATCCCATGGGATAATGGTAAATCCCATGGGATTTTGCCCTGTCCCATGGGATATTGAAAATCCCATGTTTTTATAAATCAAATAGCAAAATAAATATAATAGTAACAGTAGAAAACTAATGAAATTATTGAATCCCATGTAATTCTGCACATTTTGGTTATATACATGACACTGTAGGTCTTATCTGAGGCGGCGGCGGATTTGCAAATGAGTGTTTTGCAAATTTAAAGTGTCCAGTGTTCCAACCGTTTTATCAGAAAAAATACACTGGTTATATAGCAGTTTGGCAAACACTTATTTTGATCATTGAGAAGCTTGATATTCCCTTAACAACACAACGTAATTAAAACGTTTAGCTGATTTTACAGAGTTATCTCCCTGTAGTGTTAGGTACCACCTTAAGTTACATTTTTACTTTTTTTAACGTTTGTACGGTGTCATGTATATGTTTTGCTTAATCGGTCCTGTTATCTTCCAATTTGCATTAGCATCACATATTCTTATATCTAATTAAATTGAAATATTTGCCACTGGTCGTTTCGCAGAAGTTACAATCGTAATGCACTGATTGATTTTAATAATTGAAGTTCCATAATCAGAGACCAAACAAAAATAAAAATAACACTATATTTTTCAAGCGCTTTTCCGGATTTGCCTTCATCGGGAACACTCTTAACATTTGACAGACAACTAAAGAAAGATGCAGATTTCTTTCAATCAAAATCAAAATCTACAAAAAACGGATTTACACATACTATAAAAAGCTCACTATATGTGGTATAGCTTTTTATGCTATACCGGGTATGAGTTTTGCGCATTGTTGAAGGGGTTCTGCCTCCAATTTTCTTTGGGTAAAATATACTACCTTAAAATCTCAATTATATATTTACAACTTTGGACATGGATTATATCACCAACCTTAAACATGAAAATTAACTTTAGGATTTTGTATAGTAATGAAAGATTTCATGGTCCGTTCTGACATTTACATTATTAAGTAAAGCCTTCTACTAACAATACATTTATTGGTCTACCAGCCATGACTTCACAGTTTTATTAACTTCTACATATTAAGTGTGTTTGTATAGCCAATGTGTTAATCTTGTTTTTATTTGGTGCGAATTATAACATATATTTGTTCCGGTATAATAAAACTTTATTTGAATATTATCATTGAAGTACAATATCGGTTCGGATTTCGTCTGATAAGTGAGGTCTATTTAATTATTTTATTTCCTAATTATGATGGGGAAATTATACGAAAATGTTATGTTTTAGTACAAATTATTATGTGTACTAGCCATCATCATGTTGACTAGCGCCTTGGTTCAAAAGGTTTATATACAAGTTGTTTCTTCAATAATTAACCAGATTAGGGATGTGCCTTTGAATGTATATTCTTTGACTAAACATTTAGCACTATCCTACATAGCATTGTGCCTTAAAGAAGAAAACCAGATTTAGTTTTAAAAAATCTCTTATAATATTCAAACAGCCAAAAATATACTAGCTTGAAATTGTCATTATTTTGCTACAGTAATATGTTTAAGACTGTATCATTTAGTCATGTAGTTATGAACTTTTCTCGTCTTGAACATATGTACATGGATTATTTGCCACTGGACATTAGCTAGCAAAATGTTCCCTCCGTTTAAATATGATAGTGAAAGCTTACAAGTTAATGGCAGTAGGATATTTCGTTCTTTAAGGAGATTATAAATTGGCCTTTAGTTTATTTTAGAAAACTTTTCGTTTTCATTGTGAACATTTCGACCAGTCCTCTTACATGATCGCTCGAAATAAAACGCTTGCTTTGTATATTTTCAGGCACAGATATTGCACTACCACAGTTCGATAAACCAAGCCCGCAGCAAATACTGGACTTCACTCGTTCCTATCTGATGCCATGCCCATACACAACATATGCCTCGTCACTGTTAACGGGAGACAACTCTTTGATAAACTCAGAAAGAATGTCAGCGAGTCCGCTTCATGCATTTCCGTTTCCGGCATACATGGCCTTCAACTCGTACACCATGAACCAGTTCAGTTATTCCCCTTTGTTGTCTTTGATTAACACTAGTGAAAATGTGGAGAAAATGTATAAAGACACAATCAGTGAATACAGAGACAAACAAGGAATATGTAGTGGTAAGTTTGACTTATTAGAATAACTCATTTCACCCGAATCTTATATTTTCTGAAATAATGGCAATTTATTTTCCCGATAAAACAGGTTGTGGTGGTTGGGATGTTGCATTATCTAAATTTATTAATTTTTTTGTGCGTTTTTCTGTGATGAGTGTTCTTGCGTATGTTTGTGCTGTATTTTTGTCACGCAGACTAAATGTTGTCATTTTAGCGCATACAAAATATCTTTTGACATTGTCATATCAGCGGGAGGTTTGGCTAGCCATGCAACCAGGTCCAGCCCACTATTTCTATTTTTTTTTTAAAGTTCTGTACCAACTCAGGAATATGGCAGTTTTTATCAAATAGCTCGTTTTTATGTATGTCGACGTTTGTTTTTGTTCAGTAGCTTATGAATGCTTAAATACATAAATAAATTCGAAAATACCACTGTGTTGATGTCTACATAGGATTTTGAGTAAATAGCTATAACCTATATAGCTTATATTAACAAAGAGACATTTTTGAACCTAAATGTAACAGTGTTGCACAACCCTATATTTGTGGAGCGTATGGCGGCCTTGATCGATTTGTGAGGTAAACTGTTTATGCTCTGTTGGGGTTTATTTAGAATTTATTTACACATATAAATAGAAACTAGAACACACCCGTGATATCACGGGTCCGTGATTGAATTAAAGTATATATCTATGCGCAAGCCTTATTTTAGTATTAGTATTGTCATCTGTTAAAGTCATGTCGATTATAAGATACACAGTTTTTTTTCTGCTTTCAAGTCTTTCTGTTTGAACCCGTCGAACTGGAACTTATCAATTATTGGTAATATTAATTATTTGGAAAACAAAAGGTCCTTTTTAATCAACAGCATTGTCCTATATAAGTTATAAGTAAAGTTGAATTCTTTGCCTCGCTGTTTTACGTCATGCCCACTAACAAATTGAAAACTGTACCTATACGCCTTATTTTTTTAGTATTCGTATTGTTATCTTAGAAAGTCTAACTGATTAAAATACTACAATAGGTAACAATTTGACAATTTAGTAGTGTCAACCCTGTGGTTATGACCCGTGTATATAGCATATTTACCCTGAATACAACGTTTGGTGGTGCGCCTGTCAGATGCGGAACGTACAGATAAGGTAATAGGTAACAGGTGAATATACTATTGGTATCGGTAGCGGACTCGACCCGGAACTTCTTCATTATTGGCAATATTAATTACGTGGAAAACAAAAGGGCCTGGAGTGGTGTAATTTTTAATCTACACCTTTGTACTATATTAGTTATATATAAAGTTGAATTCTGTGATTCGTCGTTTTTACGTGATGACGGCTGACAAATTGGACCTCGTAATTTTAGTATTATAGATATGCAACCATGCTAACAACGTGTCGAAACGTATGTTTGCTTAGTGTTTCCTCGTACCATAGCACGGGTTTGGATATATTACTAGGATAGCCTCAATGACGTAGTAAAAAGACAACTTATACTCATGTTTCCTACTAATTCTGACCGCAATGATCGTTTACTTCTATTTAAAACCTTGCATGAATCATTTCTTGCTGACTACTCTGAGTTTAAAGATAACATTGAAAGTTTCTCATTAAAGTCAGTTTGGGACATTGTACATTTCGTCATATCAATCCCTCAACTTATGTTTTACCCAAGCCTATCAAACATTCACTAAGAATAGAAGTTGGTTGAAGTCAAATAAAAAAGTAAACGTTTGTTAAGTAGGTCTCCCTTTAAAGATATTTTTCATTTTTTTATCAATTATCATCTTTTGACTTATAAGTAGACCGTCAATTTTGTCAAGATATACAGTAACTATCAAAACGCGCTGATAAAACATTATCGTAGCCATTTTGCGCATGAAGGTAGGAGGATAGAAAGGGACACTTAACAAAATAATACTTTTTTTAATTTCCTTTTTGACCTTATCACGACAGATACAGATATGTCTATATATCTTGAATCTGTCAATGAAATTCAATGTTTCACACAGGCA
The DNA here is from genome assembly GCA_019925275.1 of Mytilus edulis. Lineage (NCBI taxonomy): Eukaryota > Metazoa > Mollusca > Bivalvia > Mytilida > Mytilidae > Mytilus > Mytilus edulis. Next base: position 44,677,422 of record CM034362.1, read on the forward strand.
CTTGTTTTAATTATCCCCCCCTCCCCGATGTATCTTAATATAAGTATATCGGATTTTTTTCTGAGACAAGTGCCTGTGATGCTTCATGGTATATTTATACCATTTGTATTTTCTCAAAGATACAAGGAAAATGACTGGATTACATTCCGATTGTATATAACCCACTTGACCCGGAGTACACTTTATCAATTATAATATATTAACTTCTGTTTCGATCAGTAGAAATACTATACATGATAACACCCCAATAAAAACCTCGTTTTGGTATTGATATATAACATATCAAACGTGTTTAATACCAATAAAACTTCATTGAATCATAGTGAAAAGGATGATCAAAAGAAATAGTTGTTGACCACTTCAACTTATTTTCAATTTTACTTCTTATGTTAAATAAATAATCACAGTATTTCTGGTAGCATATCTTAAGGGGTTTTTAGTAACACCCATATTTTATGTTACGATGTTGTTTGTTTGATCATTGCTTCAAGTTGGGAATCCTTCTTTTATTCAAAAGCATCGCTTACTTCAAACATTGTCTTATCGATGTCGTAAATATTTTTGACGAAATTGAATATTTTGAAGTTTATTTTTATATACTTCTACTAGTAAATAAAAACTATATATCGTCAACTGCGCAACACTAAAACGGGCAGACAAAGGTTTATTATACGTTTTACTTTTTTCCAAGTATGACTTTCATTGGTTGGAGCATAAACAATTTGGAAAATAAGATATGCAAGCAAGCATAAATGATGGTAGTTATATTAAAATTTGGTTTTAGGAAAAATAAGTTGTGAGGCAAAAATTCTTAGTGACCCTCAAAACGTTTAGAAAAGTCATACCGTTTTCTTGTCACCTTCTTATGTTATATATTTAGACTCCCTTGTTTTTGCTTAAATTAAGCCTTAATTAGTCTGTTCAGGGGCGGATCAAGCCATTTTAAAAAGCGGGGTTCCTAACCCAGGACAAAGGGGGGGGGGGGGGGGGGGGTTCCAATTACATGTCCCCATTCAAATGCATTGATCGTCCAAAAAAAGGGGGTTCCAACCCCCGGACCCCCCCCCCCCCCCCTCTGGATCCGCGCCTGCTGTTCATGCAAGATGAGGGAATTTTCATCCTTATTCCATCGATAGTATGTTCCCCGTGACAATGTAATTAATTGATGCATCTATCTGGCATTTTCGTAAAAATAAAGGAACACGTTTTTTTATCTTTTTCATTATAAATATATATTTTTTTACAGTAAAATCTGAAGATGTTTTAAAACCAAAACCTAAGTTTGATTTTGCTAACTTGGCAAGGTCTGCAACCCAGGATTCCGAATGCCTTGACTGCCATCGGAACCAGGACGCACAAATAATTAGTCACGTGATGATGAATATAGGAAATTTAAGGTATAATATTTTATGCTAAATTCATATGCGATATATGTTTAAAACCAAAAAATAAGGAAGATCTTCATAGTATTACTTAAAAATTAAATTATAAATTATCTATTTAGAGATTATATCCAAATTTTTAACCAAGTTGAGTACATACGAAGTCCATATTTTTTTACAAACCATTACATTTAATTTAGTGTTTTATAAACATTGATTGCACATAAATGCAATATTAGTGTTTGTCTTAGGATTTCCACAGTTTATCAACTTTTGAAGAAACCTAATTAGTTTTTATACCCACTCATATCCTCACATTTCTTTCTATTGTAGTTT
>CM034362.1:44679239-44814239 GCA_019925275.1 Mytilus edulis
TCTTCGGACCTTATGTTTGTAATTGCAATGCTTATACCGACTCTAAATAAAGCTTAATGTCTTATGTCTTATGTCTAGCTGCTACAAATGTTATATACTAATATAAGTATGAACATATGTGATGTACATGAACCTTGCACAAACATCTTTTATATTGATTGATTGATTGTTGGTTGCTTGCTTAACGTCCAGTGACAAGTAGTTCACGATTATTTTCAATTAACAAAAAATAAAGTAGGTTGGTTCTGAAATAGAGGCTTCCGGGATTAACGTTGGAAATTTTTTAGACTTCCATGGGGAATGAGTGTATATTGGATAGGGACAAACATGTATCCTTGCACCAGATCGATATCTGATCCCTCCAATAGTTTTTCAAGGGTTGTTAACGTGCAAAGTGCGTGGTACTCTCTTTACACGAAGCATCGAATTCAGTGTCCACCATCTGATCGGACGTGGCTGCAAATTTGCACAACCAAACGGACGCCTCACTTTGGCGTGGGTTTTACTACCTGTCGGAAGAAGACCAATTGTGACCATACTTCTAATCCCCAGTAACCCTTGGATGGATGTCTTTTAGAGGTTCGAAATTGGAAAGTTGTCATGTAAAATATTGTCCAATATTAAACCTCAACAGCATGTATAAATACCGAGCCACGCAAAAAGTATATTGCTCTCAATCTACTTATGACTTTTGAACAGCTCCGGATATACTACTGTAGCCTTTATTTACCAGAACAGGACTAAACAGTAAAGGTTAAAAATATACAAAGACAAATAAAAAGTCAGAACAATATAACACGTAATTTTAAAAAGATGGTTATCACGGTCAATACCTAGAATATATTATACTTCAAGACCATCATGTAATATTTACAAAGTTGATCAGGAAAATTTATTAACAATTTATTAAAGATATAGATGCCAAACTGGATTCTCTCTGATGTTAACCTGTTGGCTGAGCTGCTCCTGATACCGTAATAATGTATCCCATATCTATGCTTTCTCAACAAATGTACAACACAATGTATTGTAAAATGATGTTTCTTTTCTGTATACCTATGTTCAACTTGGGTGATACCAGAAAAAAAAATGATATATAACAAATGAACGTTTTGAGAAAAAGGACGAAATGTTCTTTGACATAAGCCTGGTTCAAACTTTATGCACAGGCACTGGTTATGTTTTAAAAAGTCTGAGTATATGTAGCAGCTGCAAGCTCTTGAATAACGAATGAATTGGGAATACACGTACGGTTGACTTGTGCTCTTCGTGAATAACCATGAATAATTTGGAAATGGACGTTCATGAAACAGCCAATAATCAACCAGATATTTATTTAAATTAAACTTCATGTTTGAGCTTCAAAAACAAGTTTTGTTAATAAATATTTTATGTCCACCCCTTCTGGGATATCCATTTTGCATTGCGGCATTTATAAACAACAAGCCATGTACATTTTGGAAAATTTCTGGATCCGCCACTGCAGACTAGTATTGCCCTTGCTCCGTGACTCTTGCAAAATAAAATATCTAATCCTTTGTCTTTCTTACTAGTGGCAGTATAAAATTTTATAAAATAGTTATGCTTCATTTGATTCAGTACTTCAAAACATTTATGTTGGTCATTGAAAGACTTAAGCTGATAGCGTTCGTATATTGGAAGCGGGAGAGAACCAACTTAGGGCTGATTGCATCTTTCGGTTTTGTCAAACATTATTCACAACTATCTACATCTTCATTAGCAAAGGGCTATGATCTACTCCCTTCTGCTCAAGAATTAGGGGAGTGGATCATACTATTCTTTGATTACTTCTGCATTTTCCATACATGCAAAATGTGCAAACGGGGCTCAAAATTTAGGCTTTCTGACTACATGCACATTCAGATAATAGATCTGAGGATTAGACCACATAGTTTTGACATATATTTATTTATTAACTATTCTTAAAACTTTGGCTAAAGATAAATGTATTATAAAACTGTGCATTTGAATAACGAATGTTGTTTTTAATTTGTTCCCGATTAACGAAGACGATATTTTGTCAAGCACGTGATATCAAAAGGACAACATTATTTTTTTTTGTATTTTCCAGTCTTAGTTCTCTACAAATCTGATTCGGGTGTTAAATTCTCAATTACTTCTTTTAACTTTTAATTACAAGGTAAATCTTTACAGTTTTAAATATATTCCTTTAAGCTTTCACCAAACAAAGCAAATAGGTGTAATTTATAGTATGAACACAAACGGACGGTTTACTAATCATGAATTAATTATCGGAGATGAACCCGGGCTCTGTGTGATGCAGGTAGCTGACTCAGTGTATCAAGGTGACGAACATTTCATTTTACCTGAACATCAAAGCTAAAACATAGGCATGAAATTAACATGAAACGAACACCTGTTAGGTAATAGGTTCACTTAGTAAAACCAATGACAAAACATAGACGTACGTTATTTACAAACAATACTGCGACATAATTTTTGTACAATAAAACACAAATAAATACTTAAATTCAAATGCACCTATTAAGATGTGCGTTAAAATATAGTATCAAGGTGCTCAAGTTTATTTTTTTCTATTCCTTTATGTCAAAGATGCTAAACTTATTTACGAGCTTGGTGTCCGTTGGTTAGAAAATAAAATCCATGTACTTTATTTACAAACAATAATTGTGCAATATGAAACACAAATGAATACTTGAATTCAAAGTACCTTTCATATGTTGGTTAAGATATAGTATCAAGATACTCAAGTTTTTTGTGTTTTTTTTTGTATTCATTTGTTTAAAAAAGGCTAAACTTACGTGCTTGGTGAAATAATAAAATGCATATATATTTTATTTACAAACAATGGTAGTTTAATTTTACAATTTTTGAATTGGATGGAGAGTTGTCTCATCGGCCGATTCAATACCTTCATAGCCGAAGGTTAGTATTCACCCGAGGATTGTCGATTGTTACTTATTTGTGATCAGGTGTTGTTAGCAGTATGCATTTTTTTGGAAATTATTACTTATTGATAATCATATCAAATTGGAAATGTGTATATACAATAATTCAAGTGTCTTGTTATGTATGTATAAAGCTTTTCTCATCAACTCATTCTACTTATTTTTCTTCTTCTTTTTCCTTTATCTGTCTTCCTTTCATTTTCTTTTACCTTTTCTGTCTATTTTCCCTTTAAATTCTCTATCCGTCTTGTCCCCTTTTCTTCATTTTTCTATTTACAAAACAAAAACACTATAAAAAACAGGAAGACAACAAAAATAAATCGAATGAAAAACAAACAAACGTTTTCATCAACATTTAAGATTTAGAGATCAAACGAAAACCAACACCGTATACAGTTAGGTTACGTTACAAATGACAAATAGAGGTTTAACAATGAAAATACAATTAAATATCTTATTTGTATTCTTTGGTGTGTATTCAAAACCACAAAAGAGATAAACTTCAATCAACTACTGAGATCAAAACCATATAATTATAACACTTTATATACTGAGGAAGATATACTGTTACACGTGGGTGGCACATTAAACAGGAATAAATAGGCCTTCGTATTGTTAACAGCAGACCAATGTGTTAAGAAAGGTTACCGACCACGGGTCTAACTTTAGCCATTTTAAATAATTATGGCTTGACAAATAATATGCGTCTTTTTATAGCGTTTCAAGGAAAACCGCAAATGAGTCTATTTATTTACGTTAATGTAGGTAATCTATAGTTTATACTGTAAAGACCATTAAATAAGAACTATTAATTTCTTTTCAAGATGCTAACTTTTTTTCTCTAAATTACTAGAAGTTCCAAAAGTTCTTATCTAATAAACTACCAAACGTTGGATTCCTGTAGATTTTGGAAATTATAATTTCAGCATTGTTTGTTTTAAGGTGGTATATCACAATACAGGGAGATAACTCTGTAAAAATCAGCTGAACGTTTTAATTTCGTTTTATTGTTAAGGAATATTAAGCTTCTCAAAATTAGTGTTTGTCAAACTGCTATATATTTGTAATGAACCTTTTTCCCGATAAAGTGTGTGGTTCAATTGTTTTTTTTTTTTAATTTTTATGTTCTTGTCAAAGGGCCAAAGTAAATATTTTGTCAACATTTTATGAAAATTAAACGAGCTAAATTAATTTTAGTCAAGGTTAATGTTACCACCTTAAACCACGAATTTTGTATAAAACCGTTTTCTCTATAATTGTCTTCAAGTTTATTAGACTGGAATGCGATTGTCAGCAACAGTTCCATTTATACAGCGTTTGAATATTCCATTAAAAGTGAAACACCTTCTTAAAGATCGATTGACATTTTTCGAGGTAAAATGATAAGATTATTTGGTCCAGATTTTACGACACCGGTGGTACATTTGTACAAATAATTTCTGTTCAGTAATGCTCGAGTAAAAGTATTTGTAAAATATAATACAAAATATTTTAATGACACTGAATCAATTTGGTCCGAAGCGCTCCTAGATGAACCTCGTTCAGGATTACGCAAGGCCAAATAGTAAAAGACCAAGGATATATAAGAAACGAACACACGAAGAGCTAAATGTATATTATATAGCCAAAATCACTATCATCCAAATCGGCCTTTGTTTTCGGATCTTAAACTAGTTGACAATTACCTTGTAGACGTAATGAATGAACGTTCTTTTCAAATTGATAAGATTTCCAATGTATAATATCTTGAACTGTGTGTGAACGTTTTTAGTTTTAAGTTTGATTTTTTTTTTTAATCTTTGATGGATGAAAGATTTTTAAGTATTTATGCATATGAAATTGTCACTGTAATGTACTTTTACGAAATAACCAATTTATTATGATATTTTAGCGTTAATGTATTTATAAGACTTAAAAAGACATTTGCAAGTATCTTATATCATTTTTACTACAATCATATAATGTTGTTTGTAAATACTATGATGTGCATGTTTGATGACGCAGGTGTCAGTACCCCGCTGGCGCTTGCCCCCGTTGTAAAGGGGTAGTTTCACAATAAAATATATATACCCCGTCCTCTTTTTTCCTCTTCGTCTATCTACTTTTTATGTTGATCGAAAGCCACCTACAACGTAGTAAAAAAATATACAGAGCATTGTTAGAACGAATCCTCTTCCGTAGATTGGACCATTGTCTTTGGTGTATGCATAACAACATTTACGAGTCAATATTATGCATTATGGATTGTTTGACTGAGAAACTCAGACTTATGCCGAATGAATTAGAAGTGAGGTCCCGCGTTTTCAATGTACAACATGCACTTGCATCCACGTCATTTGAACTTTGGTAGATACATGTAGTTGTCTCTTTGGCAAGCATACCGCATCTCCTTATTTTCAATTATGTACCCCATTGCTGGCCTTCTGCTGTTTTCTGGTCTCTGATCGGGTTGTTGCCTCTTTGACAAATTCCCCATTTTCTTTCTCAATTTTATTATACAACGCAATGACAACGCAACGAACTTTAAATCGCAATGGATTTACACAAGTTGATAAAAATATTTTAACCAGAAAAGCTGACATCAATTATAAATAATGAATAAATAGTTCAAACTGATTCAAAAACAGTGGTAAGTTCTTGTCAGACAAGTAATTATATTGATTGTTTGTTGCTTAACGCCCATTGTCAAATATTTTGTGCATGTTTAGGACATAAACAGACTCAAGTTAACAATAAATACAATAGGTATGTCTTGTAATATAGAGGCCTTCCAGGATGATGGTCGGGGGAAATGGAATGCCACGGGAAAATGAGGGTAAATTGGATAGGAACAGAAATTTTGCCTTGCAACAGGCTACTTATGGACCCCTCCAGGTGTTGCAAGGTTTCTTAACTCATAAAGATCCTGGCACTTTCTTTACACGAGGCATCGGATTTAACGTCCCTATACTCCTGAGAAAGTCGACGTTGCTGCAAACGTGTACATCCCGAACAGCCAAACGAACGCCCCACTATGGCAAGCGTTTTACTGCCGGTGACCATATTTCTATTCCCCAGTTATCCTTGGGGTCAAGTAAATAGAACTGCAGTGATGAAGAAAGAAAGGAACCATGTAAGAAAGAAAGAAACGTTTAACAAAACTGTACATGCTTTTTTATGATTTTTTCTTATGTTGCACTGTTATATACCCCTGTCCCAGGTTAAGGAGAGGGTTTTGCGCTAAACAAAACATGCTTACTCGTCAAGATGTTTGCCTCATTTTGATAGGCTTTTATCTCGTGTACATATTTACCCATTGAAAAAAAGCTTAATAAATTTGTATTATATCGTGATATAGATGTTCAGTGTAGATACAACTTTTGCAAATCATTTCATGTGAAATGATGATACTTTAAAAGGATTGAGGTTTTGTCGTTCCCTTTAAAAAACCCTGCCCCTTTTTTTTCTTACAGTTTGCTATTTTAAATGGTTGTGTACCATGCATCTCATTAGTTTATAATGCATCTTTGCAGTCTTAACTCTTTGTTGCGTATTTATAACATATGTTTTGCATGTTTGGTTTAATTTAATTTTAATTTTATTTTTTTTGTCACACACACACACACGTGTTGTCTCAATTGTTTATTCTTAAATTTGTAAGAACATTTTTTTTCTATTAATGATTATTTTTTTTGCCCATTATTTTCGATTTTTTTGTATCTTAAAACCCCTGATTAATTCTCTATCCCTTTTTTGCCTATTTTTCTACTATTTTCTTTAAGATTAAGTTTTTCGCATTATTTTCGCTTTTATAAAAAAAATATTTAAAATTGCTTCTCTCCTTCTTTTAACGTGTGAAATCGGTTAAAAGATACACGCGATACAAAGTATCTAGTTATTACATGGATCAAGTTTCTGAGGGTGGTCATCACAAGACCATAAATACTGACCAGTGGAATATTTTACGTGTTTGACCATTCAAATATTAAAATTGATGTCATACCTCTGTGGTGAATCAAATTTAATTATTATCCAACTAACTAATTATATATTCACATGACCCCTGTTCAATGTTAGAAATATGTGCGGTGCATGATTTAATTTGTATATAATTATTGGGTACAAATTGTATTATCGTTAAAATTATTTATGTTAACAGAGTTTTTAAGTCATTAGCATTTTCGTAAAAACACAGTAGCATGAAGAACCTTCTGCATTGTTACAAACTGCAAGTGATAGATGTAGTCTTCTCATATCTGAGAGGCGTTAGCCCTGAAGATGCACTTCGTTCATGTATACACCTGATTAACGCTCCTAAAAGATATTAGTTATTAATTTGGAATAAAGGTTAGTTGCGTCTATTTTTATTAAGATTCTAGCTTTATTTGTTTTTTACTTGTACACAAAATATACACTTTGGTTTGTTTATTTTATTACTCCCCTAGCCTTTAAGTTATTTTTCTCAGATTCTACTTTTTTCTTCTTTTTTAAAAATTCCACGTTATTTTTAACCTCTTTTTTTATTAAGATTCTAAATTTGCTTATGCTTGCACACAAAATATACACTTTGGGTGCTTCTTCGAAGCTGGTAATTTATTTTTCTAAGATTCCACTTTTTTCCTCCTTTTTCCTAAATCCCACATTATTTTTACCCCCTATATATCCCACACTCAAATTGATAAACCTCTATTACCCCCAATCCCCACTTGATTTTATCCCCTTTAATCCACATCAAAAGCGTCTCATCCCCCTCTTTTTCGGATCACCATGTATCCAGTGTATAATTTTGTATAGGTTCTAAAGAGGAGTTCATTGCAGATCTAAAGGGTCCAGAGAGAGGGGGTAACACACCCTTTTTTCTTCGATATTTTCTTGTGAAGGCATTTATTTTAATTATGATGACGTTGCATGGTGTTTCGGAGTTCGCAATCCCCCCTCTCTGTGCAAAATACCGCGCCTGGAATTTGAACGGAAACCAAGTACACTTTTGGTTTGCATATGTATCCTTATTAATTTTATATTTAAAATCACGTACAGGTGAACGTAAATATTTGTATAAATAAATTCAAACATGCGACACGCTCATGTTCTTTGTTTCTTTTTAAATCAAAATGGAAGTTTAAATATTTAAACGAGCACTTTATTTTTGGCTTTCATGCTTCAAAACAACTAGAAAATTACAAATTCGTAGAATCGACGTACGTACCTTAACAACTATTGATTCTGTTCAAATTAAGATAATCTCAAATATCTATTCACGTCATAAAAGATTAAATTGTAAGATATTTTTTTTGTGTAATTGGATATTTAAAGTTTTGTTATTTTTAATACAAGGTGAATATATATTTGCAATTGTCAAAGGTGATTTTTGTCGCATTTAAATATGAGGGTCTTTACGGGGCTTCAAGGAAGAGAAAACAAATAAAGAGATAATAGAGATAAGAAATTGGAAAATAATGGATAATACTATAGAACAGAGAATAGAAATAAATGGGAGTCGGGAAATAAGTAGAAGACAAAAAAACCTTACATCTAATAAAATACAGAAATTCATACCCTCTCCCCATACAGTCCCTCAAATATTTATTCGTATAGGTTTTAATTGTTAGCTGCTTGGTAGTTTAATTGCACTCTAAAGTTGTTTGGTACATTTAAGTATCATGGAGACTCGTTGATATGCATGTCGTTCATGGGGATAGCAGTTTTCCTCAAATGTACCAAAATAGAATTGAACAGGAAGTAAAATGCAGTATGCGAAGGTTATAGCGGTAGTTTTAGGAGTAGTATACTTATTTCTGTTTACAAGGAGCAGATTGTTATTAATCTTTGGAAACGATGTTGTCGAGGGAAATTTTACAGTTTCAAAAACTATGGAGGCTTCACAAAACATCAATTTCGAACAATGGCTCCATATATTTGGTCCTATAATGTTGACCTTGACACGTACACAGAAGGATGCTGGTGTGATATTTGAAGGAAATATGTGGCACAGTTTTAATGTCTCATTTCTTCGTGTTCCGCAGTTGCATGCTTATTATGAACAAGTTTTTGGAAATAAAAACAAGATTAGAAGAATTTGTGAACTTGGATTTAATGGCGGTCATTCTGCCCTAATGTGGGCAAGTCTGTTTAACGGTGACCTTGAACTCCTTTCGTTTGATTTGTGTACAGATAATCGTTGTGATATAGGTGAAGCGTTCATTCGTAAAATGTTTCCAAATATTCGTCTAAAAATTATCCGAGGAGATTCTACGAAAACTGTTCCTAATTATGTTTTGTCGAACACCAATGTCAAATGTGATTTTATTTCAATAGATAGTGACCATTTTGGTAGTGTAGATAGCTTTGATATACTGAACATGAGATATTTGGCTAGTCGGAATCATACTGTTGCTTTTGAAGTTGCAGATGAAATGTCGAGAGGATCCTTCTTAAGAACTGTGGGTTTGGCATGGAAAAGAGCAATTTCAAGTAAAATCATTTTACAACAAGGAGAATGTCAATTCTGTTATTCAAATCGTGTGAAGAATAGAACTTGTAAATTTTGTTTCGGAAAATATGTGTTTGGAAACTAGTGATTTTATGTCGTTTTTTATGCTACAAACCAGAAGGTGCTATTTAAGGGTATGAACCCATTTTTTGTGTATAACGTTTTGTTTTGTTTTTCGTTTCTATAATGTTTAATATGCTACAATGCCATTTGCCTTTTTATATATGTGTGTTCCTTCATGCAATCTTAAAATAAAATAAGGATCAGACTTGAGGGTGTACTTATGTCAGGTTAATGAATGTTTGTCATATGTTAAACGGACTTCTTTTGATAATTTCCTACGATATAGGCTAACATATCTTGCCCATAACACCCACTGTTCTTGTCTTAGGCGACAACAACAGCTCATGAAACGGTCATTACCAAAATTAAAGTAGATTCTGGGTTTTTTATTCTTACGATTTGAGACCCAGAAAATGCCAATGCTGAATTTAAGGTAAAAGTCCGACCTTTTCCCTCCATTTAAAGAAAATATATATCGCAAACAGACTTCCATAATATATCAATATTTTTGTTTTATGTTGTTCCCATTCTAAATGCTCTTCTGGCTTAACGTTAATTTTACCAAAGTAACCTTTACATCATTATTTTTTGTATCTATATTTTTATTTATAGGCAAAAATACGAGGAACTATTATTCGAAAAATAAAGGGCAACAGGTTTTACATTTCTAACTAGAGGTTCCAAGGAGCCTGTGTCGCTCACCTAATTCTTTTATTTACAATTGATGCATGAAATTATGAAACCGTTATACTATTGCTTTACTTCAGAGTGACAAGTCAAAAACTGTATTTCCCCCTATGTTCTATTTTAGACATGTATGTCATTTTAGTTGCCAAGTAGGTTCATCGGACACATTTTTAAAACTAAATACCATAATGCTGATTGTGGACAAGTTTGGTTAAATTTTTCACAGTTGTTTCAGAAAAAAAACTTTGTAAAAGATTTAACAAAAATTGTTAAATTTGACCTTAAAGGACAATAAGTCTTATGTGGTTATAATTGGTCATGTTGACTTACTATTATATTTTACTCTGTCAAATTTGCTCTAAATGCTTTAGTTTCAAAGATATAAGCCCAAAAAATTGCATTTTTCTCCTGTATTCTATTTTGAGCCATGTCGGCTATGTTGGTTGGCAGGCCGGGTCATTGGACACAATTTTAAAACTAAAAATAATGAGTGTGACTATTTTGGTTAAATTTGTCTTGTAGTTTCAGAGGAGAAGCTCTCTGTAAGATTACAAAAATTAACCAATAAATGTTAAACATTTACTAAAAAGGACAATAACTCCTTGAACATTTATGTTTACAGTTTATCTCTATTTATAATAATATTTAAGATAATAACCAAAAACTGCAAAATTTCCTTAAAATTACAAATTCAGGGGCAGCAACCCGACAACGGGTTGTCCGATTTATCTGAAAATCCGGGCAGATAGAGGTGTCATACCGCCAATTACTCCCTCAAATTTAGAACGTAAGAAAGTAGGCCTACTCGGACAAAAAATAGTGCATTTGATGTCATTGTGCACCTAAACTAACCAACAAATTTGCAGAAATGAAACTTTTGTTGAAAGAGAAATATATTAAGACCATTTTGAGCCAAAGTTTACCTGTCTAGGAGTTTTCATTTAAATTTGAGGATTAATGCGCTCCATGGTATACTAATTTAAGATTTCCAGAAAACTAGGGGTTATTTTTAGTGGTGCCTCCTTTCGGGAGCTCTCTTCTTTCTTATATGATTTTGAATGTATGTTGAAAATTGGCATGCAGAAAAGTGACACATGTACAATTCAGCATATACCTAGTTTCTAAGAAGTTAAACTTAAGGTAAAATATTTAGAAAGCTGTGAAAATTGCAAAATTTGGTTGAACAGATAGGGACTTTTAATTGGTGGTATGACACCTAGATCTAAAACTTGATGAACATTTCTACTTATGTAATATTTGCTCTTAATGCTTTGGAATTAGAGATATAAGCCAAAATCTACATTTTACCCCTATGTTCTATGTTTGCCATAAGGGTTATCTTGGTTGGTTGGTCAGGTCATTGGACACATTTTTAAACTAGAATCCCCAATGATGATTGTGGCCACAATAGTTTCAGAGGAGAAGATTTTTGTAAAAGTTAACGGACGACGGACGAAAGAAGACGACGACGGACGACGAACGACGACGGACGCCTAGTGATGAGAAAAGCTCATTTGGCCCATTGGACCAGGTGGGCTAAAAAGGTATGAATGCTTCGCAGTATTTATTTGAGTTTAACTGTTTAGTAAAATTACATAATATAAAAAGAAACATAAGAGATTAAATATGCAACACCTGTTTCAGGGTTACGAATGATAAGGACTGTGAAAGGAAAAAACAAATAAAAGTTATGTATTTGCCCAAAAATTGGTTCTTTTTGGATCTTCTTAATGAGACTTCACAAGAAACGATACTGTAAATTTTGAAATTATTATATTGTTTAATCTCTATCATGATGAATCAAGTTTTTTTCATGATGAAGGCCATTAAAACCCTTTATTTGATTATCGCATATTATTAAACAGTAACTTTACATAGACTTTAAATTTCACTATACCATGCACCGAGAGTTACACATACTATGTTGATCGACGTGATATACTTGCGTGTTTTTTGTTTTGTTTTTTAAAGTCAAGGATTCCGTCTCATTGGCAATCATACCACATCTTCTTTTTTTATATTGACCCATACTTTCTTAATTGTGTAAAAAAATATGTTAACAAATACCTATTTAACAATAATATATATCGGTAATAATGTATCCGTTTTGACTAACTTTCAGTACTTATTGAACAGTGTGTATCCGACGTTCAAAGCAATGCTATCAATAAATCGGGTCTGATATACCCATACTGATTCGGATGTTGATCTTCCGAGTATAACTTCGTCCCCTCTATGTTACTTCTTCCAGACTTTATAAATTATTCTAGTTAAAAGCTACATCATTTGAGAACCAATCAGAAGTATGTTTTGTTCAGTTATAATTTCAGGGTGGCATGCTCGTCGTCTGAAACAAATTCCTTCGAACCATGATTTTGGTGCACGGCATATACTACTAGTATATACTAGGGTATCCAGCCATTTTTCAGTCAGTTCGGTATTTTTTCTTATTTTACTATTCGTTTTAAGGTAAAAGAAACAAAATGATTCCGATACAACGCGTGGTCCTATGCATTATCAGAAACAGAAACAGTACAAACAAAATATTTTGGAACAGCTGTAAAGACTTAATATGAGTTATTTAGATCCAGTGGTTAACGCATATGCCCAGAGATTTACAACTGAAATAGATACGTCACTTCAATTCAATATTGTATACAATACAGAAAAAACCTTACTTAAACTATCAACATTAATAAATGCTATAACATGCCAATACCGAAACACCTTGTTGGTATGTTTATTTAGAGGGACATAATACATGTAAAGGATACGGTTTGATTGCTTATTAGATAATCATTCACATTCAAAATGTCGTAGTTAATAGCAACAATAGGTCACCGTACGACCTTCAACAATGAGTAAATCCATAAATCCCAAACTGTATACGTATAGTCACAGACAGCTTTACAAGGCCAAGAAATGACAGAATGTATATCAATACATGCAAACGAGAAACCCAACGTCCTAAATAAAAACGAATTAAAAAACGAACAAAACATATACATGTAATTGCAGATAGCAACAACCCACAACCGCATGATAAATGGCTGCTGACTTGGGAAAGGCTCATAAATTATTTGGTACAATTAAATGTGTTTGTGATTTGTGGAAAGCTTGACTCAAACGATCGATATGCGGCACAAAAAAACAACTAGCAAAAAAATTTAATACACATAAATATAAATTGCTCATAATTACCTCCCTTTGGTAAATTATGCAAATTTGGTCTACCTTTGTGAAACATTTTATAATTATAGTCAGGTATATATTGATTGTGAGTAACTTACATAGTAAGTAGTTAATGGGACTCTATTTCACACAGTTCTGTGAAATATAGTACGGCAAATATATACCGGTACATACTATCCGCATAACACAGATAAATTTACACTCCTCTGGAAAAAATCAACCTGTGAAATACCATGCCTGGAAAAAAATTACCGGGACAAATTATCCTCAGGATAAAATATCACAGAGGAAGAAATAAACCGTTACATATGCATATGTTAAATGTTTCATTTGTATTATGATCAAAGTATGCATGCAGAATATGTATTATTTATGTACTATCGTGTTACGTCTGTAGAACTTTGGGTTTAATCTCAACAGTATTGATTGCTATAAACCCGTGACGCGAGAACGATCGATAAAATAGTCACTTTTCTTTTGAAAAAGTCGAGAAAATCAATTATTTAGTAAAACAATGTCGGTGACGATACTAATCTAAATATTTTTAAACAGCAATCTATTATTTTAAAGAAATTAGTTCTTATGTCGGTGTTTACATGGGAAGATCTACTAGTATTTTTATTCTAAATTTCCTACTGGTATGTCGTGTAAGAATTATCACGGTGACGAATTCACCTTGCTATTTCATAACTGGAAAAAGTCATCCTGATATATAATTACAGTTCAATCAAAATGTCTGTATTTGAATACTTTTAGCGTGGTACCAAACGGTTGTTCATAGACTAGGAATTAAGACGCCCTCTCCAATGAAAAATGCAGTGACAAGAGAGTTCCTAATCGTGTCCAATCAAAAACGGTATGAGAAATATTTACCTTTCCTGTTCAGTAGTCGCTTGTGGAATTAAAAAGTCAAGTGGTACGAGTACAGAGACAACCCTAATGGATTAGCATGTTTAAACAAAATTTGTTTTTAATAGCTTAGTAAATATTATATTTATATAGTGATGGTAGAAAATAGGTTATGATATTTTAAAGATAGCCAGTCCCGATTATTTGTTTGCAATGTGATAAACATCTATGATCATCTATGTCTTGCTCTGTTGGGTTTCCTTCACAGCTAATTATATGATAGTATTTGCTTCCTTTCGGAAATTCCTGTACATAAAATTACTACATGTATTATGAAGGAGCAAAACAAAACATCAGGGTTGAGTTCAATATCGTAGAAGCTACGTAGCTTCTATCAATATCTATGTAACAACTAGTCTACAGCTACACGTTCAATAGTCAAAATCTACGTAGCACTACGTAGCTGCTACGATATTGAACGCAACCCTGGTACACTTCCTGACTGCTGCTTTATAAACAATAAATTTACAAAGACTTTAAATTTCACTATCATGCACCGAGAGTTACACATTCCGTGTTGACGTGATATACTTGCGTGCTGTTTTGTTTTCTTGTTTAAAAATCAAGGATTTAGTTTTGACCCATACTTTCTTAAATGTATAAAAAATACTTTTAACAAATTAAAAAATTACAATTATATCAATATATCGGTACAAACAGTTTTTACTTTAAGTGCTAATCGAACAGCGTGTATATCCGTCGTTCATATGAATAGAATCATTAGTCGATCCGGATTTTGATTTCTTCCCCGCTATGTTGCTTTTCCAAGACTTTATAAATTATTCTAGTTAAAAGCTACATTATTTGTTTACCAATAAGAAGGTTTTTTTTTGTTAAGTTATAATTTCAGGGTGGCATACACAACTTCTCAAACAACTTTTTACTCATCGTAATTTTTGTGCAGGGCATATTGTGATATCTGACCAGTTTCGGTCAGTTCGGTTTTTTTTATTTTACTATTTGTTTTAAGGTAAAAGGTAAAGAAATTATTCCGATACAACACATGGTTATGCATTATCTGAATCAGACATCGTACAGACGAAATATTTTGGAAAAGCTGCAAAGACCTAGGAGAAGTTAGAACCTGTGGTTTACATATATGGTCAGAGAGTTGCAACCAATACGTTACTTCAAATCAAAATTGCAAACAATACAGAAAAAACCCATAAACTGTTAACATTAATACATTTTATATATGCCAATACCGAAAAACCGTTTTGGTATATTAATTTAGAGGCACATAATATAAATATAAGGGAGAGCTTTATGATTGTCAATGCTATCAAACAAAGTCAAAATGACGTGGAGGATAGCAACAACCTTCAACAATGAATAAATCCCATACCGTATAGTTACTGGCAGCTATAACACACCAAGAAATGACAAAATGTAAATCAATGCAAAACCAACGTCCTCGGATTTATGTACAAAACAAAACCAATCGAAAAACAAGTCAAATATGTCAGCCGGAAACCAACAACTACTGAACTACAGGCTGCTGACTATGGAAAGGCACATTAAAAAAATGTATGTTTGCGAGCGCCGAACCCTTTCCTATCCTGGGACAACAAAAATAACAGTTTGAATAGGCTAGACTCCCTAGATCAACAAATAGCACACAGTCAGAACAACCAACAAAAAGACTGGAGAAATAAAATAACAGTGTACTCGTAGTTTTAAAAAGATAGTTTAAAGAACTACTTCACAGTCAATGTGTGTCAATTAATAAATCATTCTTCCTACAAATACATTTTTCTATCATAGAAAAAAAAAAAACTAGTAAAACAAAATATATGCTTATAAACAGTCGTGCGTGCCCCTGAAATCACTGCGGGTTAAGCATAAAATTTTATTATGAATCATCGTATTGCGTTGGCAGAAATTTGGATTATTTAAATATTAACACGCAGTATCAGTGGCAAACCGATGATGCGAGTATAAAACAAAGTCACAATTCTTATGGCGAAAAAATCAATTATCTACTAAATCAATGCCGGTGACGAAACTGATTAAAACTTTATTATCTATAAAAAAAATCCATTTTGAGGAAATTATTTGTAAAACTGTGTTATATCATCTCAGCGTTTAGTTTAAAGAGTATTTAATCTCGGCGTTTACTGGGTACGTAATATTTTGATCCTTTATTTCGTACTGATTTCGTGTTAGAATGATCACGGTGGAGAATTCACATTGATATTTCATAACTTGAAAAAAGACATCCGGATATAACAGTTCAATCAACATGTCCGTATTTGAATACTTCTAGCGTGGCACCAAAATGTTGTTCATAGACTAGGAATTTTGACGCCCTGTCCAATTAAAAATGCTGAAACAAGAGCGTTCTTAGTGGTGTCCAATCAAAATTGGTATATGAGAAACATTTACTTTTCCTGTTCAGTAGTCGCTTGTGAAATTAAAAAGTCAAGTGGTACGAGTACAGAGACAACCCTAATGGATTAGCATGTTTAAACAAAATTTGTTTTTAATAGCTAAGTAAATATTATAATTATATAGTGATGGTAGAGAATATGTTATGATAATTTAAATATAGCCAAACCCGATTGATTGTTTGCAATGAGATAAACATAATATCTTGCTCTGTTGGGTTTCCTTCGCAGCAAATTACATGTATATGATAGTCTTTGCTTCCTCTCTGAAATTCCCTACACAACATTAATATTATGAAGGAGAAATAAAAAAAAAAAGAATATTTTACATTGAAAGGGTGTTGGATTAAGTGGTCCCTGTCAAATTTGAAATTCCTTGTACCGGTACAGAAGACCACAATCGATGGTACTTAAATGCTATAATGATTGTGAGGGGGCATATTTTATATTTTTGATGATATCATAAAATTCAAAACTTTTTATAAAATAGTGAACTAATATAAAATATATAAGAATTCGTTTCTTCCATCTGCTTACGACTTTGAGAGACAAATGTCAAATTCTTAGGGAAATGGATGTCTTGTTTATTATGATCCTAATTTTGAATGTGATTTCGGTAGTTATATCAATATCATTGCATAGATCTTTGTGTTTTAGACGTATGTCTGTTGACTATGACCACTAATTCGACGTTTTTGTTTTTTACTTCAAGCCATCCGACACCTACCAGCAAACTTTCACAAGACAAAGACACGGGAGAAATGGTAAAACAATTATATGTATGGTGTGTGTTATTTAAAATCTTTTGATATTATGTTATATTTCCTATTTCGCAAATTCGGAATTTCAAAATATATCCATAACATCTATATACTAGATGTTATAGATTCCGAATTTGCAAATAAGAAATATAACAATTATAATAATTAACTTTCAAATGTATATTTTATCGTGGTGTATTTTACAGCGAAAGTAAAGTCTAACAATGAATGTGTAATGCAGAAGTGAAAATGTATACCTTTTAAAGATTAAAAGTATGTAACAAAATATATATCTATTATATAATATTAATGGACAGATATAAAACCGTTATGTGCCATTTACGACTATATACGGAAAAGTAAGGTTCTTGAGGGAAACTGACTGGTATTTTCACATTTATTTTCTGTAGAAATAGATTCTAATATTAAACTTTATTAAATTTCAAACAAGATTTGAATGATCAATTTTGTATACATTGATTGTAATATAGTTGATAATATTTATCATATGTAATGGTTGTAATAAATTTTGTAAACCAAGTGTTCACTTGCATGGCAATACAAATTCCCATACCGGTTAAAAATTAATTGTACTGGAACAAAATGCTAACTTGATGTATAGCTTTTCATGGTGTTATTAAACAACAAAAGATCAAGTCAATATCTTAACATGCTTAAAGTACATTGTATGACGACAAAAAGTATGGAACATTAATTATTTAAGTGAGTATTCTAAGTCCAAGGACCATAACTCTTCACAAAATTACCAGACAAAAAACTATCTCTCGAACCGCCTCTGCAACCAGAAACTGTAGTGCTCATCTTTCGTACAATAAGAAAGAAAGAAAATTTACCAGACCACCAACCTTAACAGCTAGCTTAGCTATATGACATCTTGATCAAATAAATAGCTGATGATATTTTACTACAAATCTATTAAAACCTCATTAAAGTAAAGACTTCAGAGGTAGTGTTAAATAAGACACTCTTTTATAGCTACATTAATATGTTCAAAGACCAAATTACAGAAGAAACAGGGATTAGCACATTGGCGACAATATTTAAAATTTGTCCTTTTAACAATTTATCAAATGACATAATTTTTGAAGTTGTAAGTCAATTGTAAAACATGAGATTTAGTAAATATATTTATTGCTTTAAGTTACTTTAATGCTGGAATAACTTCCGAAATATGAAGTTGTTACTTTACTGTATAAAGACACCTTGTAATTAAATTCTCATTAAAGCTTAGGTGAGGTCGCCACCATCGGTGTAACAACAAACTCTGAAAAACTATTACTTTTATTTATCTTTACTTTTAAAAGCAGTTTAAAGCTTGATATTGTATTTTGTACTTGAAAGAACATAAAATAAAGTCCTTTTTGGAAATTCCACACACAAAAAAGACATAATACACCATGTTGATCAAGCAATTCTTTTAGAATGAGATATTTCTATTCCGCTCTTCCCGATTAGAACATGTACGAGGGTTGACCACTAAACTTTGCTTAGTTATCAATGTGAATGTTAAACGTCAAGAACATTTTTTCCCAGAGGTTCTATAGTATGTTGTCTGTAATGAGTGTTTTCTTTAGGTGTTTTACCTCCAAACCATGCGGTTGTGTATCTCTTTTCGGTTGTCATACTTAGCCCGAAACGCTCACATCTAATGCATTCATTTGAAAACCCAGAATGTATAAAACCTTAATATATGAAGAGATGGGACATAAAGACAAATTTGCCTGAGGCTAGTTAACGTTAATATTAGTTTCTTAATGAACGGAGAATTTAAGAAAACTATAAAAAATAAGGAGATGTAGTATGATTGCTAATGGGAGAACTCTCCACAAAAGTTGACATTAACTGGATGTAAGCAATTGTTGGCAAACGTAAGTCCTTTAACAATGAGATAACCCCATACCGTGTGGTCGGCTGTAAAAGAGCCGACATGAAACAATTCAATTGACAAAACTAACGGCATAATTTATAACAAATCAGTTTACATCTTAACTCATTAGATGGGTACAAAAAACTTCTATAAAAACAGAATAAAGACGTGAACGGGTACTTGTACATTCCAACAACAAAAAGACACTAAGTACAGATCTGAGAGTACACGCAGTAAGTGACAGCTAGTTCAAATCCAACCAAAAAAAATCATGTATCTATTACTAGATATACCAATTGGTACACATCCAACGTCCAATGGATTTCGTTTAAAGGCGCCATTAATATGATTAACAGTCAGAGAAAAACATGACATTGTGCATTGCCAAAAAAAGTGTATTTACCCATGCACTTATTATTTATATTACATTTTTTTTTTATAATAGAACCCTCGGTAACCATCCTATTTTTTATAGTCCATTCCGATTGTTAAATGTTTTTTTGTGCTTTGATTTGCAAAACAGTTTTACCCCAGGCGTTAGTTAGAACGAGTTTCTCTCCCCAAAACACATATTTATTTTAATGGATTATTTGAAAATGAAGTTGCGGCATTGAATCGCACAATGTATTTTTTCGTCTCTAATTTTAAAAAGAAATACCCCAAGATTGGGAAAAAAATAACAACACATTTCCTGCATTGATCTATGGATACCATGCAACTACTAGTATCAGGTAATTCGTTATTGATTATGATGGGCAGTTCAGGTTTTTGTATTTCGTTTGTCTCCCTTTTACTGTTTTTCAAATCAATTATGACAAAACCTGTATTTAAAAAAAAAAATGTGTATAAGCGCACGTTATACTTCCGTCACATTAAGCCACGATCGCACTACAATCTCTGCAAAAGATGCAAGTTTTGACGATCGTAGTGCGATCGTGTAGATCTCTTTAAGGTTGTAGTTCGGTCGTGGTGAGGTCTTCATGATCGGGATGAGCGTGGAAAAACTTTGAATATGTTCAAAACATTCGTGGTGTGGTCGTAGAGATATCAGGTTGTAGTAGAAGCGTAAAATGTCGATGTACAATTGTAGCGAGAGCGCAGTCAAAGCGCGATTATAGTCGGAAAGACTGCGCTACGATCTCATAGCGAAATTACTAGAAACTCACTACGACCATAACGTTCACACCCTGACCCAACCACGCTTCTATTACGAATATACACGTTTATACCACACTGTTCCATAGTACGATTCTAGCACGCTCATGTCGTCCTCAATACTTTATATACGTCTATTGTTTACATGTGTGTAATAGTAGATTTATTATGTTTTATTCATATTGTTAACATTGTATGTAGAGAGCCTTACTGAAAATTGGTTTAATCTAAATGAGTTACTCTCTTTAAATAAAGATATTATTATTATTATTAATATGAGCTTATCGGTTTTGTTCGCTGTTGATTCGAAGTCCGTATAATGACCTACAGTTGCTTATGTCTATTACGTCATTTGATCTCTGGTGATTAGTTATCTTATTCATAATATATTTCATTATTTTATAGTGAGGCAACATGGGCTGAGATTCACTGTATGTTGTTTTTTAAAACAACAATCGGAGTTTGTACAATGTGTGTCGTTAAAAGTCATTTGATTTCTGGAAATGATGAAAATTTGTCTATAAAAGTGCAAAAAGAATTTGCACGGAAAATATATAAGCCGATCTGGCAATATGTAAAGTGTGTGATACGACGTAGCCAGACTACTACCCAACGACAAAATAATCCCAAACGCATTTAGAGTTTCCTATTTACATTTTTTTGTTTTATAGTTGACTGTTAATGTAATGTATAATAATCATAATGTTGACTGCTGTATACCTATTTTTGACAATTTTACCTATTATGTCTGTTTATTTGTTCACACATTGTTGTCAATATAATGGAATTTACACGACTGCCATACACGTGAGAGGTTTAGCTAGCTACACAACCAGGTTTAATCTACCATTTTCTACATAAGGAAATGCCTGTACCAAGTCAGAAATATGACAGTTGTTTTCAATTCGGTAAATGTTTGAGCTTTTAATTTTGTCTTTTAATAAGGGACTCTCCGTTTTGAATTTTCCTTTGCATTCAGTATTTTTGTTATTTTTACATTTTAATCAAACACTATCCGCATTATCATGACAGTACCGAAGTACTTGCTACAGGGCTGTTTATACCCTATGTGTAGTGTACCATTCCAAACAAGGTGAATACAATATATCAAGTAATCAATCTACATCATCTGTTGTTGTATATCTAAAAGCAAGATCTATTTCAGACACGCAAAACAGTAATTATGTAATGAAATCCAACATAATAATATAATATTAGCGTTGACAAAATCTCCAAACGTCTATGCCACATGTGGTTGCTGATAATCATAAACAATATGTTTCTTTTGTTGATAGTATTGCATTCTGTATTGCTCGTATGTTGTGCAAAAGACGTGACGCTGATCAGAGGTAAGACACATTCATTTGTAAATTTTATGAAATATGATTTATTGAAAATCTTGTTACCGAGACGTATCAGTTTTGACGATATCTTTGTTCCTAACGATTAACAACGGAAAAATATATGGAGATGCTCATTAGATCGATTATAATCGTTTCAAAATTTCACACAAATATACAGATCAAGAGGATAAGATAAGGTATTCAGAAGACTTCAAATATTTCGACTGTTGTCCATTATACATAACAAAGTATTGCGATTGTGCACCTAGTATAGAATTTTTAAATTTGATTGACGTATGCATCAAAATAAATCCAATAATCTTTAATTTATAAAAAATTGCCATACCATATGCAATTGGTAGAAACAATTGAATATATACTACAAAATTTCATTAGAACTTAGAAGTAACCTAAAAGAATGCTAAGTTATAAATGTTATAAATTATCGATTCTTGCGAAGTCTTATAAAATTTTTCTTTTACTAATCTCTTACTTTTTCTTATCTTTTTGGTCAGTTCTACTCATTTTTATTATAGTTGTATTAATCCTTATAATTGTTATTTTTCTTGTTTGCTACTTTTTTTTCTTTTCGTATACCATTTTCAATTATTGAAATGAATGTCACAATATGTGTAAAAATAACTTTTACCTATTTCATCTGATCTATTTAAGTTATCGATCGTCTCCATACATGTCATATTCATTTTCAACTGATTTTTATAGTTCTTCCTTATGTTGTACTGTACCAGGTAAGGGTAGGGTTGGGATCCCCAAAAAATGTTCAACCCCGCCACATGATGTATGTATGTGCCTGTCCCAAGTCAGGAGCTTGTAATTCAGTGGTTGTAGTTTGTTTATGTGTTACATATTTGTTTTTCGTTTATTTTTTTTTATTTAAATAAGGCCGTTAGTTTTCTCGTTGGAATTGTTTTACATTGTGATTTCGGGGCCTTTTATAGCTGACTATGCGGTATGGGCTTTGCTCATTGTTGAAGGCCGTACAGTGACCTATAGTTGTAAATTTTTGTGTCATTTTGGTCTCTTGTGGACGGTTGTCTCATTGGCAATCATACCGGATCTTCTTTTTTTATATTCTCAAGTTTACTAGGGCCATATCACCATTTGTTTTTAAAATGTTATCGTTTTTTTTTTTTACTTTTAGATTGTCAGTGTCTTTTCAACATAGCTGTTAATTTCTATGTCATAAATTCTCAAAAGGACAGTTGTCTTATTGACAATCATACCACATCTTCTTTTTGATATAATGTTTGTAAATATCTCTTTGTTATCTTTCGCCTCTTACTTATATAACAAACTATTTTTCAAATCAAAATTATCATGATAATTTTGATTCAATAATTATTATTTAATTACTATTATACTTTTTTTCAAATTATCATTCTTTTATTTTGAATTGTGAATTAACATTTTGGTGCGATTTATTTATCTTTTTGAACATAACATTTATATATTATTTTATCAAAACCATACAATGAATCCATTTAGTATATGGAAATGTGAACTTCATTCGTTTTCTAAATTTGATATTCTTTGACAATATTTACCGTCTTTTTTTTGCCACTAGGCTGTCAGATGTCATATGTTTATAAGTTAAATAATGATTTTCTACAATTTATTGCAAATTGTACCAAGCACTGGCATAAAGGATTTTTGTTTTTATTAATGACAAGACAAGACAAGTTTATTAATACACTCAGGCACATATTTTGTGCAACAAGAGCAGCATTATGTAGTATACAAAATAATAAATTGCTCAATAAATATTACAAATAAAAATTAACGCAAACCTTTTATCACTACGGATGAAAAAGAGGTTTTCAGTATCTGTGAAATAAATTTAGGATAGTACTAGCGTAGAATAAATTTTTCAAGATAGATTATTGTTAGAGTTCATGCACTTTGCATTAATTTATATTGGCCATGCTTTACGAATTGGGTTCGTCAGAATTAATTCTGTTCCGCTTCAGCATTTTCCGATGTTTTGGTATCGGACGATTTCATGAGTTAAAATCATTGGCTCGGGTCGAATTAATGAATTATCGATAAATTAACGGCTTCAAAAAATAATAGACTTTATATTTATTTAAGGTGTTCGAAATGAACGAGACTCCTCAGAAGGTGATATGAGAATTGACAAAATAATGCAAGAGCTACATGGTAAGACATTGTAATTGAAATTCGTTTGCCTCTGTACATAACGGTTATGACTTTTTGTTATGTTTTTATACTCCTTCCACATCCACTCGGTTTTTTGTTATTGTCCTTAATATTTCTTAACCAAGGGTTCAATATTAGCTGTTCACTTGTCCATTTAGGATTTTGTTTTTTTACAATGTTACTTTCCTTCATTTATGCTGTCATCTGTCATAGTTACGTTAAGTAGATATTTACTATTGATGCTCAAAACTGTTAAACAATTGAAATGATGAAAGCTATAATACAAATATCTACAATAATTCACAATGATATCAACATTGTTACCCCAGGAATAAACAATCGCAAGTCAAATTTAAAGAGTCGTTGACGCTTGCAGAGAAATTTATTTTTTTGCATATATTCATATTCAAACGTTTTGTATATAATATATGTGTTTTTCTACTGTTGACAGATACATGCATTCGTGACAATCAACGCCAAACTATAAAAAAGCTGAAAAAGGACAAACAGACTATTTTAGACAGTATGTATTTGTTTTAATTTTATATGTAGGTAGTTGTTAACCTATTCACAATTTTATGGATTTAAATTCAGATCTAAATATGTGCCAAATGTATGTCTCTTTTGTTTGTATTGTATTAAATTAATCATGTGAACATGCATATCTCCAGTGAAGTATACAAATGTTTTCAAACAAACCAATTTGATGTATATGCATGATGTTAAGAGAAAATGAAGTAAAAGAGGATGACGGGCATCACCTAGTTTTGATATTCAAAATAATTATTTGAAAAAGAAATACCTGTCGGCAAAAGGTTTAGTGGGAAATTGCTTGAAACTCTCTTTATTTTCTGTGCAAAATTTAGCAAAGGGTGTTCTTCATTCAGTTTATTTCGAAATCCGGAACCATAGCATATCCCTACAAATGTCAATATTTTCATGTTTTGCTTTAGCACGGTTAAATACGTGTAATTGTATATAGCTGTCTGAAGCTCAAATACTTCAAATTACATGCAATTAAATAATATTGATATGTGTATATCTGCTTCTATATGACTTATTTCATAAGTTGTAATGGACAAATTTACAAATGTATCATAAGGAACGAATAGAAGTATTATTTTTTGAGTGTATGAGCCACCTTAAAGATGATGTTTACATGAGTATTTCAATAATTGCGTTGGTATATTGTAATGAATGTGAAATATAAGAAATAACTTATACAGATTGGTGTTCTCCTCCTATATTTAATGCGTTTCCCTCGGTTTTAGTTTGTTACCCCGATTTTGTTTTTTGTCCATGGATTTATAAGTTTTGAACAGCGGTATACTACTGTTGCCTTTATTTATACATACAAAGGAAAAGGTCGGGTCACTTGTGAAGTAACGATGGTAGCACAGCCCAGTTGTCAACCCTTAGGTGTTGATATGCATATTAGTTATGTGGTCATTTTGTACGGACGCTACTGAGTAAATTGTTTTTTTATTGTATAAGTAGTTGAAGTGAGTTTTCATCGGATAACATACACCTGTTTAAATGTGTGTGTCATGATTTTCAATTTTCCCCAAGGTATATTGTTGTCTTTGAAAGTCAGCATCATCATAGTTTTGTTATCTTGAAAATATATACGTCTAATTAAACATAAGCAATCATTGTTATTAATGATATCAAAATTTATTTATTTTGAAGATTTTGAAGTATACAAAGATGTGGTGAAATTGAATACAAAACTCAGAAAAGAAATAAAATGGATCATCGAAGGTATTTGTTTAAAAGATTTTAATCACGTAGTTATTGTGAGGACTTCTAACGAAATTGTCAAAAGGAAATGAAATGGCAAAGGGGTTCATCTACAATACCAAATGACTATGCAAACGTCATTATTATCATTCATTTCAATCTTTTTTTTCAACAGCTTAACAATAAAAGATACTAGAACACACCCGTGATATCGCGGGTACGTGACTGAATTAAAGTATATTACTATGCGCACGCCTTATTTTAGTATTAGTATTGGCATCTGATAAAGTCATGCCGATTATAAGATACAGTTTTCTCTGCTTTTAAATCTTTGAGTTGAATTCTTTGATTCGCTGTTTTACGTCATGCCCGCTAACAAATTGAAAACTGTACCTATACGCCTTATTTTAGTCCAGATTTTTAGTATTCATATTGTTATCTTAGAAAGTCTAACTGATTAAAATACTACAATAGGTAACAATTTGACAATTAAGTAGTGTCAACCCTGTGATTATGACCCGTGTAATACTATATAGCATATTAATCCTGAATACAACGTTTGGTGGTGCGCCTGTCAGATGCGGAACGTACAGATAAGGTAATCGGTAACAGGCGAATATACTATTGGTATACATACTATTACGTGGAAAACAAAAGGGCCTGGAGTGGTGTAATTTTTAATCTACACCTTTGTACTATATTAGTTATATATAAAGTTGAATTCTGTGATTCGTCGTTTTTACGTGATGACGGCTGACAAATTGGACCTCGTAATTTTAGTATTATAGATATAACTTATATAATAATGCATTTTAAAACACATTGCGAAACAAATAGTGCTAAAAGCAGCTAACGTAAAGATTAAAACCAAGTCTGCAGACAAATACACAAACGAGGCAACTGTGAAAAGATGAATTACACATCTGTATCATAACATTTAAGTATGTGCTGTAAATTATCGGTTTTATTTTTACATTTATACATTTATGTATTGTATGATGTTTGTTTATTCCTTTCAGAATCAAAAGACGAGAGGGAAACCAGAACAATATTTGAACTACTCAAACAAGACACAAAAGGTGATTTGAAATTTGTTTGAGACCGTCTGCTAAGCACCAAATTTATTTCGTGTAAAGTTGATGCTGTCTTGATTGTTATAAACCTAACAGCTCCTTTTATTAGTCGGCTTTCGTGTTTCAATGAAATACACTCAAAATTATGACAAAAAGGCATTGGTAGTGCCTAAAAGTATTCGAAAGATTAGAATAATGACACGGAAAGGCATTTTCTATGTGTTTGATATGCAATGTTAAGTATGCAATTTTTCACACTGTACAAAAACATTTAAAAACTGACAAGAATTTGGTAAAAAAACGTTATCCGAAACTTATTTTATATAGTTTATTTTGGAGTTATTTTTAATATCACAGTCGCAGGTCCAAATAACAAAATTCTATTGAAAAGTATCAGGGATTCGTTAAAACATTTAAGTAGCGGACAACCTTAGGTATAAATCAACTGAAAAATGTTATATTTTACAGGTATATGTTCACCACAAATTGCAAAGTACAAAGATTGTACAGAGTTAAAGAAGAAATCAAAGAAAAAACTGAATGATGGTGTTTACAGTATTTATCCAGGGGGAGATAAACCTTTTCAGGCGTACTGCGACATGACCACAGACGGGGGAGGCTGGACGGTATGAACTTCTTGATTAACCAAATGCTGTTACCCACAAACCTTTAAAAACTTTAAACAACCCACATTTGTTTGCTTTTGTATTACGGTATGAAGAAATATAAAAACAATGATACCTGTATCTGTACTGCTAAATTACGTAATCAGCTTAATACTTAGAATGATTTATTGATTGATTGATTGATTGATGATTTTTATTGGTAGAAAAAGTCGTTGTACATGGAAAGAACCCCATACTTTTTGCATGAAAACTAACAATCTTAGTCAATTCTTATATGACGTGCTTCTTTCGCTTTGTGAACAAAGCAATGCTCTAAATCCAATATAATTTGTTTGCACATGCGTATATTGACTACTGCAGAATAATGAATTTTATTAAATTTGCATGCATTTAATATATTTCATTAACTTAAAACACTTCTATACGTACTAATTCCTTTATTATGATTGTTATGTGTTGCATTCTAAAATTAACATATTTGACCTAGATACGACACCCGTTCATGTTGACTGTTCAAAATCCTCCCTCTGAAATATAACATTGCCAATCGTTTGCTTCTTTACAAACAAACAATGGAGGTTCATGGAATAATATACACAAACTATCTACACTTATAAACATCGGACATAGAAATTACCTAAATTTTCCTAATCAGAATCGAAATAATTGATGCAAGCTATACTTTACTATAGTTTTAACATTGGTAGGCATTATATTCGTGTTATTAAAATGCCTACCCATGTTAACACTACAATAAAGTATAACTTGCATCAATTATTTCTTAATTAGATTTGAGTTGAACACACCTGCACATGACCTGCCTTATGTTCGAACTCCCAACCACAGTGTTGACAGGCTAGTGATACAGCATAATACTTGGACCACCTATTAAGTGGGGCCACTTAAATACTTAGAATAATAACGATTTCTATAAAAAAAAAAAAAGTAATTTAAAGGAAATTGGCAATCATACCACATCTTCTTTTTTTTTTATAACTACCCAAGAACGGATTTCGCCATCCTACTTTAGAAAAGTTCAAAACAATTTTCCCTAAAACCGATTCTTAAAAAGTTTATATTTTTTTAGTCTTTCAATAGATAGTGAATAAAAATAACACCTTATCAATTGGGTTTGTCTGAATCGCTTTTCTGGATTAATCTTTAACGAGAACACACAAACCCAAAAAATTGAAAGCCGAGGAGTAAATGAGAAGCTAGGTGGATGGATATTTTTTTGTTTTCAAATTAAGGCACATACACATATCACATTATAAACTGATGATCAGGTTTTGACTTACACGAGTAGCATAACTAGTGCCACATACGGGTCATACCTGCGAAACAATCCGGAACACCTTGTTTCACCCTCAGTTTTTGGTTCGGTTCCTCTTGCTATGTATTTAGTTTTAATATTGTGATTTGTATACTGTTGTTTGTCCTATGTTTTTTTTCAAGTTTTGGTATTGTATAAAAAAAAATGCACAAAAGGAAAACAGAAGAAATATTTAAGATTATATATAAAAGTTGTTTATCTACAATACATATTTCCTAAGTTTAGACTACAAAAATGTTCTATATTGATAATGATTACGATGTGTCGGTAAATACTACTCTGAATTATCAGGACTAAACAACATATCATCATCATATTGTATATGTATTATACAAAAAGTAAAACACGAACGTTCCTATTGCTGTTATAAATCTACATTTTCAGTGTGTTTGTTTCCTTAACATTTACATCAAAGCTACGTGTTGCTATTAATAACACGAAATATCTTGTTACAGACATATAATTGATGATTTTTATCGCTTCAACTAACTTGAAAGAGAACACAATTAATTACGGATTTTGTTTTATTCTTTTAGGAATGAAAAAACTTGAATTAAGACAGCGTTCAAATTAGAATCTGTCGAACAACTATTACCGCTGTTCCTTTTCAAATGCAAGATATACAATAAACTCAATGCAGTAAATAAACTCATCATAGATACCAGGACTAAATTTTGTATAACCGCCAGACGCGCGTTTCGTCTACAAAAGACTCATCAGTAACGCTCGAATCCAAAAAAGTTAAAAAGGCCAAATAAAGTACGAAGTTGAAGATCATTGAGGACCAAAAAAGATAGTATTCTGTTTTGTTACTTTTTATCTTTAAAACTAATTTTTCGTTGTAGGTAATATGTTAAAATATCACAACGGTATGCAATTTACCACGATTGACCAGGATAACGACACACATACAAAAAAAAACTGTGCAGTCTCTAACACAGGATCCTGGTGGTATTATAGTTGTGTCGCTTGTGACCTCACTCATACTGATACGAAACCAGCATGGAATGGTGTAGTATCGAAACCAGTCATGATGATAAGAAAAATATAAAGTCAAAAATTTTAATAATAAAATGTAACCATTATTTCCTTTTTTTGTGTTCACACTAGCTTAATTTTTTCCCACATAAATACTGATGATCGATTGCGTGTTGCTTGCTATGAACACAGTGGCAATTATTTGATGCATATTCAGGACACAAACACATTAAAATATTATACAATATGTAGGTTCTGCAAGGTGGGACAACGTGATTGGAAAGCCAGAAATTTTTACTGCAACTAAAAAATATGTGTGTGTTGGATAGGGACTCCTCAGATAGCTGTTGCACCAGTTTGAAAACGTGAAGAGGGAATGAATGCTCAACTTTGACAAGGGTTTTACTGGTCCAGGGAGGGAAGCGTTTTTGTACCCCGTCAATCCTGTAGTTCTCAAATTCTGAACAACAGCTTATTTTTTAATAAACTTATATCAGCTGTGATTCATTTAATTTTGGCATTTTTGACAATTTCAAGAATTCGTTCATTTTTATCCAAGTACCGTTTGTTACGTGGGAGAATGATCAATTCATGTATAGAATGCAGTTAAAAACTGCTGTAGTCCACGTTCATTATTTAAAATTTCGATTCTATGAAATCTATCTTATGAATCTTGAATTGAACAGTTATTGCGTTGTACATGCTATTAATTCCGTTTAAAACATTATACGGGGTATTGAATTTAATTTTGTCGTTTAAAAATCAGTTTGCTTTGATGGGAAGGGAAAATGAGCTAAGTTGGCAATCATACGTGATTGATTTCATCGCTGCTTCTTTCAATCCACTCATGGTTACAAACTGTAGTTAACTGTCAAGATGAGTTTTTTTTTACTGTGGATTATATGTGTATTCTACACATTGATAGATCATTTGAAGCAATATTTAATCGATTTATCCCTGCTTCAATCAGTTTTTGAAAGGTAGCTGCAGTTATGTCATATGACAGCACGAACAATTTATAAACGAACCAATTATACTAAGCAGCTATCATATACTTCGCCTCAAAACATGTATCCCTTTTTAACAAATAATGGTAATGACTAATTTCTTCATTGACAAAATAAACAAAAACATTAGAAATAAACACGACAATATTAAATGCAAATATGGTACGCAGTACCAGTTTTGATTCGATGACGTCATTCATTAAATTCAAGGTTGATAGCAGTATCGATTTACAATAACGCTGAATGGTCAAACACAACTATTTCGAGATATTTTATTTTAAACATCATTTACCAACACCTTAAGAAGCACAACCATCCTTTTAAATATTTAGCAGTTCAACCTTTAGAAGTAGTAAATAAGCAGCCTGGTGAATCGCATTCAAAGTTTGTACGATCACGGAAAATAATTGAATTAAATTGGATTAAAAAATTACAGACAGTTTACCCTCTCGGTCTAAATGATAATATCATCGGAATTGGTAATATATCTAGAACCAATTCCGTTAACATTTTGGATATAGTTTCTAAAACTGTTCGTAAAAAACGTTCTCATGGTCGTAGAACAAATCGCAATCTAAGAAAATTTCGGGCCAATCATACCAATATTTCGGACCTAATTTCTATTTCAAAAAACAACGGCAGACATTATCTGTTAACAAAACTCTGTTCGTTACCGGTTAATAAGTTAAATAAAATTTTGGAGGATTGCAACACAATTTCATATAGCAGTCCTAAGTATGAAATTGTTCAAATTATTATGGCATATTGTTATTCTAAATTATTTCCCAAAATTGATCGCCCTGAAGATCATAAAAAAACATTTTATTAAAATTAAGTATGTCAATAAAGGCTTTGATTTTGTAAATATTGCCGGTATATTTAACGACCATTCTGTTAAAGAACAAATTCCTGGATATTTTGACAATACTGAGCTACCTCTTATTTGTTATATTTACAAGAAATCTACCCGGAAATTTGTATTTAATTATAGTCAATTGTGTCAAGATGTTAATATCAGTGAAAATACACCTACTTCATGTAATTGCAGTAATTCCAAATATATTTATGAACCCATTTCCCATGTTATAACAGGAGATCTTAACTTCGTTCAAGACCGAGAGTTAAAATCATTCCTCAGTAAAGGACCTAAATATCGTCCCCCGTCAATTATTAATTGGAATGAGTGTCGTAATATCATCCACGACTCACTCCATACTAACTGTATGAAATGGATAAAACGGGAAAAAGCTGACAAAAAATCTTTGGACTCTTTTTTAATTCAGTAATGAAGATAGTTGATATACGTATTCAACATTTTAAAGAACATTTTACTATTAACAATAACCACAATAAACATATTTCTCGTATCAAACATAAACTAAAAGAACTAGTTAAGGAATTTGTTTTTGTCCCGGCCGATAAAGCTGCTAATAATATTATTATTGTTTGACGTAAATTTTACATTGAGGTTCTGAAAAAGGAAATCACCAATTCACCAACATTCCAACTGACTCCATTTCAGAAAACGAAATCTGTAACAAACATAAACTTTTAGCCACCGCTTTACAAGCAGAGCCAAATACAATGAAAGTCCCAACTATGTATTGGCTTCCGAAGCTACACAAAACCCCTTACAAATATAGATTTATTTCGTCTTCAAGCCATTGTTCAACTACTAAATTGTCTATTCTTCTTACCAGCACACTTGGTACAATTAAAAACCTGATAATAAATTGTTCAAATAAGGCCTTCGAAAATAGTGGAATAAATTACGTTTGGAGTGTCAAGAAGTCGTTGGAAGTACTTGATAAATTGCATGCTTATATTGGTGATTTTGAATCTGTTCAAAGTTTTGATTTTTCTACCCTGTATACCACATTGCCTCACATTCTCATTAAGA
Source organism: Mytilus edulis (assembly GCA_019925275.1). Classification (NCBI taxonomy): domain Eukaryota; kingdom Metazoa; phylum Mollusca; class Bivalvia; order Mytilida; family Mytilidae; genus Mytilus; species Mytilus edulis. The sequence continues at coordinate 44,711,880 of CM034362.1, forward strand.
AAAAATTCACACACCTCATTAAATGGACATTCAAAAAATCAGAATGTGAATATATATGTTCAAACTCTTTTAGGTCATTTTTTAGTAGCAATAAACAAAAAAACTATGCTAATTGGACATGCTTTGATACTATATATGCCGTTGAATTTTTACTAGATAACATTTTTGTTCGCTTTGGGGATTCCGTATATCGTCAGATTATCGGAATTCCAATGGGGACTAACTGTGCACCACTTATTGCGGACCTGTTTTTGTATTGTTATGAGTTACAATTTATGACAAAAATAAGCAAAGACCCATCGAAACAACATCTGATAAACAAATTTAATAATACTTTTAGATATTTGGATGATATTTTGGCTCTCAATAATGACGACTTCAGTATGTATATTAATGAAATTTATCCTGTTGAACTTACTTTAAATAAAGCTAATACTAACAATGACCACTGCCCTTTTCTCGATCTTGATATCTATATCACTAACGGAAAGCTGAATACTAAAATTTATGATAAAAGGGATGATTTTTCATTTCCTATCGTTAATTATCCGTTTTTAGATGGTGACGTTCCCTTGTCACCATCATACGGTGTTTATATATCTCAACTTGTACGATTCGCTCGTGTATGTAACAATGTTTTAAATTTTAACGAGAGAAATTTTTGTATTACTGAAAAATTATTACACCAGGGTTTTCGATATCACAAACTAGTCAAAACATTTACTAAATGTTATCATCGGTATAAAGACATCATTCGTAAATATAGCTCAACATGCAGACTTCTAATACGTTCAGGTATTTCACATCCAATTTTTTATGGAAATATTCTTTATAAAGCACAAAGGTGTCAGTATTCACCTCAGAAACTTACAAAACCTTTGAATAGACTTATTAAGAAGGGATATAATTACGATACTGTTGTCAAGTCATTAAAGATTGCATATTTTGGCGTTAATATTGAGTCCCTGATAAGGTCTTTGCATCGGACCTAAACACATTTATTCTGAAAACAGTTGTTGGCATGACACGGGTTATGTTCTTCTCATATATGTTATGATGGTATGATACTAAACCCCTAACGGGAAGGATTGTGTCTGATGTTCATATGATGAAAACATTATCTTTCAGTCAGTTTAATTGAAGTCTGGAGCTGGAATGTCAGTTAACTGCTAGTAGTCTGTTGTTATTTATGTATTATTGTCATTTTGTTTATTTTCTTTGGTTACATCTTCTGACATCAGACTCGGACTTCTCTTGAACTGAATTTTAATGTGCGTATTGTTATGCGTTTACTTTTCTACATTGGTTAGAGGTATAGGGGGAGGGTTGAGATCTCACAAACATGTTTAACCCCGCCGCATTTTTGCGCCTGTCCCAAGTCAGGAGCCTCTGGCCTTTGTTAGTCTTGTATTATTTTAATTTTAGATTCTTGTGTACAATTTGGATATTAGTATGGCGTTCATTATCACTGGACTAGTATATATTTGTTTAGGGGCCAGCTGAAGGACGCCTCCGGGTGCGGGAATTTCTCGCTACATTGAAGACCTGTTGGTGACCTTCTGCTGTTGTTTTTTATTTGGTCGGGTTGTTGTCTTTTTGACACATTCCCCATTTCCATTCTCAATTGTATTAGTTACAACTTGGAATACTTTAATAAGTGGTTATCGTTCGTTAAAGTCTGGCGTATTGGTTTTTCGTAATTTGGTTTGTTATAAAATAGTTCTTTATTTCTTTGTTTGAATTTTTTGAATTTTTCTTATCAGGGTTTCTTAAAGCTAACTATACGGTATGGGTAATTTTAAAGTTTAAAGCTGGAAGATGTCACAAAACTGCTTAATTCCAAGTCATTTTGATTTTGGTGGATATCTGTCTCATTGGCAATTATACCAGATCTCTATATTTTTCAATGATAATAATTTCTCCAATTATCGATTGATCTTTCGCCTGATAATATATCATTTTATTGTTTCATCTAAGTATGCTGGTGGTATGTGCAAAAGCCAAAATGAAGCTATATTGAAGGCCTGTAAAACATATCATATATCAGATTGGTGCTGTTAAATATGAAAATACCAATGGAAACTTGTCAACATTTATAAATGGATTCAGCAGATCAGAAAAAAATTGAAAAATTGTACACCAATTATATGCGAAAAATTACACAAAGTCATGGATACAATGACTGGAATCCTTTTGAGAAAAAAATGGATTTTGCAAATAAATGACAGAATTGAAAATCAATTTAGCTATTGTACATGTTTTTAGTCAAAAGAAAACCTGTAGACTATACAATACAATCTTTTCTTGAACGAGGGATTCTTTCATGAAAGTTTTGATATGTTAGATAAACGTCGATGACAAGAACTATAATCTATAAAAAGGTTAATGGTAGCCTACACGAACAGACAGATTTTTATAAAATCTATCCACCTCTAACTTATCTCGAGATAAAGAAGTCATAGGACTACATTTGAAATTTTCTAAAAAAAAATAATGTCTATTTATCATTGGATATTGGAAATCCACTTCAGACGATCCTGGTGAGATGTATTGTTGAGTGTACACAATGCAATAGTCCTGTTATATATTTGTAGTGAACTATAACATAATAATAACTATCTTTCTTTTTTATTCTATATATTATAGATAAATATTTATAATATCTACCCACCTCTAATTCTATGTTGAAGATTTCTAAAAAAAATTTAAAAAAAAATGTCTATTTATCACTGAATATTGGAAATTCATTTCAGACGGTCTTGGTTAGATATGACAAACTTTCAATTCTAATATATATATTATAGACAAATATTTATAATATCTACCTTTAATTCGTCTCGAGTAAAGACAAGTCATAACCGTGCCCGGAAATTTAGAAATGATCCATGTAAACTTGTCGCTCCTTTAAATAAACTTATTCTAAAAGGTTACATATTCCACACTGTATTAAGATCATTGAATATTGTTTTTATTGGTATAAATATTGATTTTGTTATCAGTAAATTAAAAGCTAACTAAATATTACTAGTATGTTATATACATATACATATTCATGGATCTACAATCTGTCGATACCTGTAACTTGGCATTGAAAAAGGTCATGTTTTTCTCTGGCTGTTTATGACGTCTTTACACTAAATCCATTGGATGTTGGATGTGTACGGATTGATAGTTGAGTCTTAGATACATGATTTTTTTATTCGTTGTTAGTGGCTTTGAACTAGCTGTCAGATAACTGCGAGTACTCTCAGATCTGTTCATTGCGTCTTTTTGTGTCGGGATGTATAAGTACCCGGCCACGTCTACTTGTATTTTTGTCCATCTGATGAGTTAAGCCTTTTTCAACTGATTTTTATAGTTCGTTCTTATGTTATACTGTTATACCACTGTCCCAGGTTAGGGTAGGGTTGGGATCCCGCTAACATGTTTAACCCCGCCACATTATTTATGTATGTGCCTGTCCCAAGTCAGGAGCCTGTAATTCAGTAGTTATCGTTTGTTTATGTGTTACATATTTGTTTTTTTAGTTCATTATTTTACATAAATAAGGCCGTTAGTTTTCTCGTTTGAATTGTTTTACATTGTCTTATCGGGGCCTATTATAGCTGACTATGCGGTATTGGCTTTGCTCATTGTTGAAGGCAGTACGGTGACCTATATGTGTTAATTTCTGTGTCCTTTTGGTCTTTTGTGGATAGTTGTCTCATTGGCAATCATACCACATCTTCTTTTTTTATAGGACTACATTTAAGATTTCTTTAAAAAAAATCAATGTCTATTCATCATTGAATATTAGAAATCCACTTAAGACGATCCTTGTGAGATATAGTGGTGATTGTACACAATAGTCCTGTAATATAAATGCAACAAAATAATAACAAACTTTCCATTTTAATATAACAAAACTTTTCCCATTACAGATAACTGATTATCAATATTATCTGAATTAGTAATAATGCATCCAAAGCTCACATAATAAACGGCAAGGGAAATTCTTGAAATGATATGGACTAAACAAATATAGCTAATGAAACGAATATATTTCACATGTCTTGATGGATTGGTATATTAATGTTGAACATATTTTGATGGGAATTTGCTCATGTCATGGCAAACAAATTGTATATGATACATTAATGGAAAGATATCTGAACTTACCAATGTAACATAGAAAGCAGGATAGGTCCTTCATGAAGTTTATAAAAAAGCGTTCTTAATCAAACACGATTCTTTTCATATAGAATTAATTGACGATCCGTGACCTCTCTTCAAATACCTTTATATTTTGTTTATGGAGAAGGAATGGTATAAAATTTCACATGTCGGTGTTTTTTCTTAAGCTTAGTTGCAATTGAAACCAAAATTCTTCCAAAATACACACAAAAGTGACAGTCTTTAAAAGTAGATCTTAAAAATGTAAATTAAAGAAAACAAGGATCATTTTTATGTTGGTATATATTATAGGATAATATGTTTTCAACCGTTGAAAGTTTTTAGTCTGACTTCCATGAAATATTTAATAAGAATTTGTAAATTCTTTTTGTACTTTCGAAAATTCATACTGACAGCCGATCAGACAACAGTTATAAGTTGACAATTGGCATAAAAAAGCATTACAATATAATTAATAGATATTCGTTAGGATTCTTTATCCTTGGACGACCAAACTATCAGTCATCACTCACTATGTACTCAATTGCATTATATTAAGCTATTGATATCATCGTTTTGACGATTTAAATTTCTACTTTCAAGACGATTTATTGTTCATAGTTAATCAAGGCTTAACGATAAAGAATATCATGAGCATTTTGTATATACAAGATTGAGCGATATTATATATATACGCCATAATAGTATGGTAGACATCAATTTTGATATATCAAGATAGGCATACTCATAATCTCGCGTCATTGCAGGTGCTTTTTATCTTCAAAATAAAGCAAAACCATATGTTTACAATGTAACATTATGTACACACTTCGACTGTGATTTATCAAGATTGACATCCTACCAAATCAAAACGAATTTCATGAGTTTTTGTTATACAATGAAGCAGTATCCTTTGTGTACTATTATTTTATACAATAAACCGTTCAGACGGTGCAATAAAATAATAAATGTCATACGCATTTGTTTATCAGGTATATATTTAACATTCGTTGCAGAGACTGCAATTATTTCTGTTTAGATATTTATAGTGAAGAGAGTGCAGTAACTCTATTGTGTTATTCAATTGTTCGGCTGAAACTTAGAGGAAAACATTGCGAAAATCGCTAGGAATAATGGCGAACTATTAGAAATTAAATTCAATGATAATTATAGTGGTTGCTTTCTGTTTATTTGTTACTGCTTTAAGATCAGACACCAGAGATAGGAGGAATGAAGATCCATTATCTATACCGTTGATAAACGACAAAGGAGCACCACTGGTGGCCATGCTAGATACCAATACCATTAACAGGAAAATAAAAGTCTACATCAGAACACTAATGAGGGATATGATTCAAAGTTCTATACGAGAAGAAATTAAAAGTATTTTTAGGACATCATTGGAAGAGAACTCGACCATAGACTTCATCAGAAATATCACCCTTCAGGAAATAAATAACGTTGTGAAAGAACAAGGACAAGAGAAATTAGTAAATGAAGGTAATAACGATATTCTTATATTTAGTGCAAAAATTGCTATTTCCGGCATTTTTAAGGCTATTTTCGGTTTTCTTAAGGCTATTTCCGGTTTTCTTCAGTCTATTTCCGGTTGATAATTTTATGGTCATTGTTCTCCAAGTTTAATGCCACATTCCTTATAGTTTTTTCATGTGCAGTTATGAAGTTATATCAAAGGTCAAACTTTGAAACGTAAAATTAGCATTTGATCTGCCTTTCAATTTCAAACCACTAGAGACGAATCTCTCATCAATATAACAAAGTACCATTGTACGTTTATATCACTTATAGTTTGCCAGCTACAAATACATTTCACTTGTTTCAAATACAGAAGAGGAATAACTCCCATATGGAATAAAGCACGACCCATATGGAATCTCAGCATCGCTTCAGTCAATAGTTTGCAAATTATACCGAGGATATAACGATCAATTTGAAAAAAATAGATTCACGGTTTCTTTTACTATTGCGAAATATAAGGGATGAAAGTTTAAACATTGTTCAAGTAAATAACTCTAACAGTAAATAGTGTATAGTTAAACAGTTATTTTCAAAAGCGTACAAACTGTTCGATATGATATATCTTATATATAAAAAGTAAAATCACAAAAATACTGAACTTAGAGGAAGATCAATTGGGAAAGTCCATAATCACATGGCAAAATCAAATAACAAAACGAATCAAAAACGAATGGACAAGAACTGTCATATTCCTGACTTGGTACAAGCATTTTCAAATGTAGAAAATGGGGGATTAAACCTGGTTCTATAGCGCTAACCCTTTCACTTTAATGACAGTCTCATCAATTTCCGATATTTTTACATTGATGCGTTGAATAAACAGACACAATAAATATAATAGTCAAAATATGGGTACATCAGTCATCATCGTTTAACAATTTTAAAAGGAACAATTTAACAGAACACAAAAACATCTACTATCTACGAACACATTTATTGATTTGAGTGTCTGACGTCAGAAAATTTTATACGTCACATAAATTTGTCGTTCAATGTGCGTACAAACAATTTTAAAATTTTCCTGGGAATGTTAGCATACAGGGTTAAAAAATCAAAAGTATGTAAGAATAAATTTAAGAAATAGACCAAGATTTAAACTAGTCCAAAAGTTATATATAGAATTTATAAGAATCCAAAAATAGTTAATTTCACTACGTGATTGAATGATTTTGACGTTTGTGGTTCAACGTATATAGTAATTCATAATTATAGAAATATATCATAAAACAATATCATACTGACGGGATCTTTTAAAGTACAGAGTCACGTTATAAGAACAAAAGAAATACAAAAAGTCGCAAATACAAAACAAACCACAAAAAAATAATGAAAGCCAATACAAACACATTGACGAGATGTATAAGTACCGAGCCACGTGAAACGGATATCACATGAAACCATTCAACAGTAAAAGTAATATTAATAATAGAACAAAGACAAATGAAAGAACTATGAAACACGTTGTTAAGATGATAAACAACATCAGTACGAAGAATTTATACATCAAGACCATCGTGTATTATTTGAGAAGTTGATACGGAATATTTATCAACAAGGTCTTGGTACCTTCCGATGAACTTTTTTAGAAAAAGAACGAGACGTTCTTTGACATACCCCTGTTTCATCAACTTTCTACTCAGACACTGGTGACGTTTTACAAAGTCTGAGTAGGAGCTGCAAGCTCTTGAATATCTAATAAGTTGGGAAATATATATCCCATATGCAGGTGAAGTTGGTATATTGCTACTAAGGTGGGGGAAATTTATGTATTTCAAAATTAAAATCGTCTCGTTTGTCATAGATTCTGGTACTGAGATGACTGTGTAGGTCAAATTCGAGATATAAGTCTAAAAATGAGGCGGAGGAAGCCGTGTCTGTTGTTTCTTTAATCTCTAGTTCTGGGGGATATATTAATGGAACCCAATCAGAAAAGTTCGGATTTTTTATGGAAAGAACATCATCAATATATCTGAAAGTGAAATTAAATAATCTGGCTTCTTTGATCCTCTTGTTTTTTACAAGTGTCTGGAGGAACTCCGATTCATATGAAAATAAGAAGAGGTCGGCAAGAAGTAGCGACATCTTTCAAAAACATATTTAAAAATATTATGATAATAGATTTAAACCAACATTAAGGGTTCAATGAAAGGTCTTTCCGCGGGAAAGTATTATTATAATAAATTTAAACCAACATTTAGGGTTCAATGAAAGGTCTTTCCACGTGAAAGTATTATTAAAATAGACGATATCTTGCGAATCCACTATACACTGCAAGAAAAAATAATCAGAACAAAATGTCTTCATATGGAAGGTGGAAAGACCTAATACTTAATACAACACCAAAAGTGTTTTCTCAGAAAGGTGGAGATACCTAATAGACATAAAAAATTATGCAAATATATGAGGGGTTTAAAACTATTAAGAAACAATTTTTAAATGTGAGTAGCGCAAATCCTAAAATATAATGTTTGAAATAACCAAAACGACACATTTTAATTTTACAGGTATGAGTCCACCTGCAGTTGTAAAGTACAAAGATTGTTCTGACCTTAAGAAAAAAACAATGCAAATACTGAATGATGGTGTTTACAGTATTTATCCAGGGGGAGATAAACCTGTTCAGGCGTACTGCGACATGACCACAGACGGGGGAGGATGGACGGTATGAGTTACTTTATTAACCTTAGAATGTTTATCGCAGAGCTTTTTACTTTTGTGGCAATATTATATTTAAAAAAGATAATATTTTTGTAAATCGGTATTGCTTCGAATCGAAACTTGTTTAATACTTATAGTAATGACGGTATTTTAAATACAATTTTAAACATACAAGGCAAAATAGTTGTTTTCAATTTGAACATAAAAATTTACAGAGAAAAAACAAATTCACCGAACAGAATTCTACAAATGGGTGCATTAGCCATCCGGGATATTATCGATAAAATTCACGATTGCAAACGCTTTATCGTATCTATTTAATGATACATCATCGACACCAGTCACGGTTAGTTAGTTATGTAAAATTAATGTACTTAATATATATAATAAAGTGAATATAATATGACTTTTTTAAATATCACACACCACACCAACCATCAACCAATCTAAACCCTCAAGCAGAGATCTTGGATGAAATTGGTGTCTCGGATTGTAAAATTGAAAAAGCCATTGTATAATTATTATCTATGTATTATACTGCCTTTACAGGTTATGTTAAAACGGTTTGGTGGATCTGTTGACTTTAGACGTACCTGGGTTGAATGCGAAAATGGATTTGGAGATATCCATGGCGACTTCTGGTTGGGTAAGTTTTATTCCTAGTTTTGGTATCGAAAAGGATTAATATTTCCGTGATAAGAATAGTAAGAAACTTATGCATATTGGGGTTAACGAACAATTAAAAAACATTTTTGATATTCATATCATATAGATCCGCTTCGGTTATCTCATTGTTGTGTACTCTCTCTCTCTCTCTCTCTCTCTCTCTCTCTCTCTCTCTCTCCCCTCTCTCTCTCTCTCTCTCTCTCTCTCTCTCTCTCTCTTAGGAGTAAGAAAACGAACAAAGCCTGGTCAATTCGGAATCAGATTGTGTCCGGTTAGGGTGATGACATGTCGTTTTGTCCTCGATATGCATTAATGTGCCACTCGACGTTAAAAACCAATCCGTTCATATTTACATAAATAACAAACACAAAATTAAGTATCTATTTTTGTTTCATATTTAGGCAACAAATACACCCATATGTTGACGTCCACTGGGAAGTACGAGTTGAGAGTGGACATGGTGGATACAAACAGCAATGAAACATATGCGGTGTATAAAACATTTATTATAGGAGACGCTGCCTCAAAATATAAACTCACTGTTGGCGATTATTCTGGAAATGCAGGTAAACTACAGTTTAAGTCTCTTACAATCTGTCAAAAACTGTTTCGGATACATGTGATAGTAACAGGTTTTTTTCTCGAACAATGTAAGACAGTTTTTCCATAAACCCGAATTTTGAAATATTTAATCTGCTATCTATTTAACAGTAGATAGTGAAGGAAACTAACGGGTTTTACACTTTATAAATTTGGTTTATCCGAATTTCTGGGTTGAGTGATCCTCAGATTTTTTTCAAATTAAAAACCGGTTCTTTAAATAGCGGTCTTCACTTTTTTTCTGATCTCATTATTAATTAAGCCTCATGTTTTTGCTTTTCTTGACCATGCACACGTTTTCAAAACGTTTCCTAGCTCTTGTCATCCCCAAGTAGTTGCAAAACCATATTCTAAGATACCAGGCTTGTGATGTTTTATGCCAAACGTGTGATTGATCTTTAAAAGACTCATCCGTGACGTTCAAATAAAAAAAAAAGCAAAAAGGTCAAATAAGGCATGAAAGTTAAGCATACAAATGACATAACTTTTGAAAGGTTAAGCCAAATAGAACCAAGGTAATCTATTATTTTGATTACAAATCTTTATTTTTTTTCTTATAATTTAAAGTTTTGTTTACAGTTAAATTTATAAATTTGACTATATCATTGATACTTCATTTCAACACAAAGTGCTGACAACTGCTTGTGATACCTTGGTGATATACGACATGGTGTTATCATGTTGAATAAGATTTCTTTTATAATTTATGTGCTTGGTCTAAACACGTTACCTTCTCCGTCAGAATTGATAGAAACTTTTATTGTTTTACAGTTTATGGATTTATTTATTACATTTGAGCTGCGTCGGAACGAAAACGACCTTATGCAAATAAATATCAATACATCTGTTAACATATTTTGGTTTGAAAAAATGTCTATGCAAAGTCGGTAACTGTTGAAATTGAGTTAGTATAAAAACCATACAAAACAGACCAAAATTATTTATTTGGTATTTGAATATTTAAACACCAAACAAAGTCTTATACATGTTATACAAACTGTCGGAATTCCAATGGGAACCAATTGCGTCCCTCTTCTTGTGACTTGTTTCTTTTAATTAATAGGCTGACTTCATAAAGGAACTTTTTAGGAAGAAAGATAAGAAGTTAGTAATATCCTTTAACTTTTCTTTCTGCTATATCTATGATGTTATCTCACTGAGTAATCAAAAATTTAGTGACTATGTTAAACGAATCGATCCCATCTAACTAGAGATAAAGGAAGGATACTAAAGATACAGTTAAATCTGCCTCATATCTTGACGTAAATCTAGAAATTGACACTGATGGTCAGTTAAAAACCAAATTTTACGACAAAAGAAATGATTTGAGCTTCTCAATTATGAACTTTCCATTCCTACGATGCAAAATTCCAGCAGCGCTTGCTTACGGAATATCTCACAATTAATACGATATTCCAGGGCTTGTGTTTACTATCATGAATTCCTTATTAGAGGGATGCTGCTCACAAGGAAGCTTTGAAACCAAGAGTTGCAAATGGTGAAGTTAAAATCCTGTATTCGTATATTTGACGGACTCCATCACGAGTTGGTTGACCGTTATGTAATAACCGTTTCACAGATAATATCGAATATGTTCCGTATGTCGTAACTACAATCCCCTTTCCTTTTCACGAATATGACCTACCGAATTAGACTATTTACAGGGTTTTTAATAACATAAGCAACACGAAGGTGCAACAAGTGGAGCAAGATCTGCTTACCCTTCCTGAGCACCTGATATCACCCCATGTTTTTTGGTGGGGTTCGTGTTACTTTGTTTTTAGTTTTCTATATTATGTCTTGTGTACTATTATTTGTCTGTTTGTCTTTCTTTTAACCATGGCGTTGTCAAATGATTTTCGATCTATGAGTTTGACTGTCCGTTTATTATCTTTCGCCCCTCATTGATACATGTACATTTATACGTGCACTTGCATTAGGTTGAATTTTATCTGACGCAGCTCACATATCATTATACATATACATCAGGTAAATATAAAAACAAACTTCGTATATTTTAATGAAAAAAACTGTCTAAGACAACTGAACAGATAGATCAGCATTATTTAACAAATAAACGATCTGTGTTCTTGTTATGGTGAGATAGGAAGAATTCTTTACGTTCATATTTCAAGCAGCGTCATGTTCAACAATCAAGAAACCAGTATAATGTCATAATATCCTATAAGTTGTTTTATTATTTCATTATTGTTTTAGGTGATCAATTAATATTTCACAACGAAATGAAATTTTCCACATTTGACCAGGACAACGACAGAGCTAGAACCAATTGTGCATTAGCACACACAGGATCTTGGTGGTATAGAGCTTGTTTCCAATGTGACCTCAGTCGTACTGATAGCCCACCATTCTGGACCAATACGTTATCGACAGCAGTTATGATGATCAGGAAAATATGAAGTCAAAGATATTTAAAATAAAAATGTAAATATTATTCAAATATTTTTTTTACTAATTCAATGTTGGCTTTCATACCGGTTATTATATTATATGTAGGCTTAAGTATGAATGTTTGAACTATGTTGTTTTCTTTTATTGAGAATACTAATACGTATCAAAGGATAATAAAAGTTACCAAAAATATTGGACAAAAGAAAAGTGCAAACATACGATCAATACCCGACTCCTCAAACAAATAAACGTACGCATTAATAAAAGCAAAAAAAAACCCAGACATATATAACAAAGGCGGCTTTATGTGTACACGCACATATTTGGTCGGCTTAAACTAAATTTACACACAAAACGTTTACCCTCTCTTTTGCTTATCTTAACTTGATGTCATAACAGTCAACACAGAATAAAACAAGTGTTTAGTAAACCGTTAAATCGGGGAACAAAACTCTTGACCAAAAACTTTAACCTGAAGCGGGACAGATGGACTGACGAACGGACGAACTGCCGGACGAACAGACGCACAGACCAGACAACATAATGCCCCTCTACTTTCGTTTGTGGGGCATAAAACATGAAAATTCCAGCTACAAACAGAATGGCAACTAACATGAACAAAGAAAATACTTGACTTTACATAACTCTAACCTTCTTAGATATTAAAATGCATATTTATTCTAACGTATATTATCCTGTGGTAATGTAAGGTCAAGGGGGTAGCGTTTTATTAAGGATGTCGAATGAAGCCAGGTAGCTGTTAAGGTACAAACAAACACATGACTGTGTTCCAGCGTGTAACCCTATTGAAAGTTTGGATTCACAATGAACCTGGTAAACAAATTTTAAAACAAAGTTGTTGAAATATCACAATTTGACAATACAATGCAATCCTTTATATCCAATATTGCATTTTGAGATTACAATGCAATTCTCAACGTTAAATGTTACATTTTGTTATTACAATTCAATCTAAACATTACATATTACATTAATATACATCTCCTTCCTTTTGAATCAATATTGCATCGTGTAATGTAGAAGGCTCAGTGTCTAAACTATTTTCGATTTTAATTTCCTATATTCTAACGTCACTAACAGGTAACAATGCAGGAACTGCGTGGACATGTTAAAATTCATGCTCTATTACCAATCTTATTTCAACTGATCGGGCGGAGCCTACGTTTTAATTTGCATCAGGACAGTCTATTTGAAGATGTGTGTGATTAGAATGATTGTCGTTATCATTATTATTGATTTTTTATCACTAATCAGTGTCACCAAACGAATTTACAAAGCATCAGTGTCTGATATGGACGGAATGGAATAGTTTTAAAATAAAAGAATGTTTATATAGCTAAGTATTCTACAGTTTCGGTTTTTGTATTACATGTGAACTCTGTTTAAATATTTCTAATTGTATAATTATTAAAAATATATATATTACATGTATTAAAAATCAGATATTTACACCCTATTGTTTACTTCCTTAAATTTAATCATAATACTAGCTTTTAAAAAAGAAATTCATGATATCCACAATTTCCGTAATGTGACAACTATAACATGTTTTAAAACTCCGTTTAACAATTACTTGAAAGGAACGGCTGTATCTTACTATTTACTTGGCGAATACACGTATAGGAATCGTATAGTGTTTACATTTTTTAACGGATCAATGAACATAACTGGACACTTCATTGATGAGTTAATCCCGAAACACCTATCTATAGATGGACTGGTCTATGATGAACCAACTGATTAAACTCCGCCCAGTTAAGTGAAATAAATCGAATTATAGCAAGTGACGAAAATGATCTTGAAGACACTTACGTCAAAATGTATCAGCAACGACTATTTGTTTACCAGGCAAATGGTTTAGGAAAATGTAGCATTTTACAAATTGAAGTATCATGCACTGTAGTTCCTGGAGATCTGTCTGAATGGGATTTGTCTTAATGTGATAAGAGGATTGTGATGAGTTTTAAACACGTAACTTGCGGTCATATACGTACTGATTAAAGTATTTGCAGCCAAATAAAATGGCAAGCAATTTCTTCTCTATCTGTCAGTATCGAGGCATAATTTACTTTACATCGGTGGGCGACTAAGAGGTAAATGCTATGGACCTATCGTATTGTTAAAGGGTAGCCTAACAAAAACTTAATGATATCAACATGGCGCTTTAATTCCTTTGAGGGGTCAAAATAAAACAAAACGGGTCCAGTGACTGGGTTAAGACCTCTCTGGTCTTTTGAAAAGCAGTTTTTTGGGGTATATACAATCAAACTGTAGATTTTAAACTTGTAACTGTTTCATAAAACTTGTTATTTCAAACTCATTTGGGGCAGATTTAATCATGCCAAGGACATGAAGGATGATTTCAAAGTCTTCTTTGGTGTTTGATAGGCATACGCTGTTGTCTGCTTTGCATATGTTGAACTAGCACCGACTGAACCGGTTTGAGCCGTACGGCGAGCTATATTTATTTGGTTTGTGGTTCTGATTTTATAGTGGTTCAATTCTTGCTAAAATCAACTGTAAGATTTTTTTAATTAACAAGCTGACCTATGTACGTGTGTGGTTATACATTTCTAATTTTTTTTTTATTTTATTAAAAAAAAATGAATATTATGCCCCCAAAAAAGGCAGAGACAAATTGTGTTCTTCGGTGAAATTAAACTAAAATTCTGCGCAGGAAAAAAAGTCATTTATGACAGGTGGTTAGCGCTGGTCGGCTGCTCCCACTACGTAAGTGATATTTTGCTTATTTACGAATTATTAGCGAATACAACTACTTCATATTTCACATGGATTTGTGTAAAATACTACTGAAGCAATAGGATCTATCAATATTGAACAAAAACATTATTTGAGGCCAATATAGACAAAGAAACTTTTGTGTTTACTGTTTATCGATATCGATTCGCCATGAGTGCATTTTGTATAAGGAGGCTATTTATATCTACATCTAAATTTAGACCACTAATCACGCATACAGGTGATTCACAATACAGTTCTTTCGGCGAGAAACCTACCAGACGGACTCGGCGCGGAACAAAAGCTGGTCGAAACTTTTTTCGATCTATAAGATCTGTAATTAACTTTGAAAGAGATATAGAAAAAGGGAAAGAACGTTTTGTTGATCAAAGTAATCTAATTCATGTCATAACGCACGGTGACACTGAGCTTAAAAATTATGACAATCATGTGAGAAATATTCATACAATTGTGCATCAGCGAGCTGAAACAAATCTATCGACAACGCCAAATCGAATACCTTTACCTAAACTGCAAAAAACATCGCAGTGGAAATTGTGCAAACAACTTTCTCTTACATCACTAAACGTTCGATCAGTTAAAAACAAATCCCTATCTATAAGTGACCATTTAATTTCGAGCAAAACCGACATATTAGTGCTAACAGAGACATGGCTCGGTTCCGTCATCGATAAATGTATTCTATCTGAACTCTTACCAGACGGATACACTATTCAGAATGCTCCTAGATGCGTCCAAAGGGGTGGTGGTGTTGCTATCATACATAAATTGAACATTCCTGTCAAACGTGTACCAACGAAAAAATCACCTTCACATTTCGAACTCCTTGAATGCAATATAAGTTCACCAAGAAAGAACTTCCGTCTGTTCGTGATTTATCGTCCACCTCCGTCCCGTGCCAACAAGTTCAAAACATCTAGCTTTTTTGAGGAATGGTTGGATTTTCTTGACTATACAATGGGAATATCCGATGATATAATCCTAACGGGAGACTTAAATTTCCACCTAGATGATAAATTCGACTGTGACGCCCGAAAATTCACTGAAACTTTATCTGATCGTGGTCTCGTGCAACATGTTGTTGGCGCTACCCATGTCCGTGGCCACACGCTTGATGTCATTATAACTAGAGAAGATAGCTCAATTGTAATCGGCATTCCATCTATTGAGGAATTACATCTTTGTAATGATAAAGGCGTTCCATCACTCGACCATTTCGCGGTTCACTGTAGTCTGAACGTTAACAAACCACCTAAAAAACGGGAGTCCATGAAATTCCGTAAGCTCGAAGAAATTGTTATTGACGATTTTAATACCGACATCAATTGTTCGAATTTCATGCCAAATCAGACAGCAACGCTTGACGAGTTAGTTTCAACATATGACTCAGTGCTCAGTTCTATCATTGAGAAACATGCTCCAATGCAATCCAAAACTATAACATTGCGCCCGAATACAGAATGGCACTCATCCGAGCTCCATACCGCTAAGACAGAGCGCCGTAAAGCTGAGCGTAAAATGCGGAAGACAAAGCTTGAGGTTCATAAACAATTGTATAAAGAGCAATGTATCAAAACACACAAGCTGCTTTTGAAGTGTAAGACTGACTACTATTCAGATAAAATTTTGGAAATAGGGTGCGATCAAAAGAAACTGTTCAATTTAACAAACAAGCTAATGGGTAATATAAAGACCGTAGTTTTGCCATCACGCGAGTGCGATAAAGATATATCGAACAGGTTCGGCGACTTCTTCCTCAATAAGATCGAAACCATCATGAGATGTCTATCAAGTGAAGATGATTCCCCTCTAAATAGAAATGACGCCTTCTGCGCAGATGTGAGGTTCGACGGACAGGCACTTACTATTTTAACATTTGCATCCGTGGATGAAGTTCGGAAGATAATTTCAAAGGCTCCGTCGAAATCGTGCGAACTCGACCCGTTGCCAACTTCGTTACTAAAACCGTGTGTGGACAACTTAGCACCAATCATAACGAAAATAGTGAACAAGTCATTACAAGAGTCGTATGTTCCAAAAACATTTAAGGAAGCAGTTGTACGACCCTTACTGAAGAAACTGGGATTAGACAAAGAAGTTTTGAAGAACTATCGTCCAGTTTCTTATCTTCCATTTATATCGAAGGTCCTTGAAAAGGTTGTAGAATGTCGACTAGAGAACCATCTTCAATCGAACGATCTTTTTGATAGTGTTCAATCTGCTTACCGTGCTTACCATTCCACCGAGACGTCATTACTACGGGTTCATCACGACGTAGCTGTTGCACTTGATAACAACTGTTGGGTAGTTTCATTAATGTTAGACCTGTCGGCAGCGTTCGATGTCCTCGACCATTCCATTCTACGACAGCGACTTGAATACTCATTCGGAATATCTGGAGCCGCGCTAAATTGGTTGTTATCATATTTTACTGATAGAACTCAGCGTATCGCAATCGGCTCTGTTCAGTCGGACGAAATTCATCTGAAGTATGGTGTTCCTCAAGGATCCGTTCTCGGACCGATACTTTACTGCATTTTTTCCAAACCCATAGGTGATATATGTCAACGTCATAATATGTGTTACCACTGCTATGCGGATGATACTCAGGTTTATCTCGTTATTAAACCTCTTGACAATTGGAACAATATATCTGCTCGACTTGAAACCTGTATGGCGGACATAAGCTCTTGGATGTGTTCAAATAAGCTAAAATTGAATGAAGATAAAACTGAGCTGATAATTTTCTCACCGAAACACCGATTCAAAGAGTTCTCAGACTCTCACCTCACTTTTGGTAAAAACATCGTTAGCAATTCAGCATGCGTCAAGAACCTTGGTGTTTACTTTGACAAAACATTGGCGATGGACAAACAGATTAGTGCAACCTCAAAATCTTGTTTCTATCAGATCAGAAATATCGGTCGGATTCGTCCATTCATTACAGAGAATGCAGCAAAGACACTTGTTTGCTCTTTAGTGACGTCTCGCTTGGACTATGGAAATGCATTGTTATATGGACTTCCCGCAAATGCAATCCAACGATTACAGCGTGTCCAAAACACCGCCGCAAAATTAATAACAAGAAAGAAGAAAAACGAACACGTTAGTCCAATTCTAAAATCTCTTCATTGGCTGCCGGTAGCATATCGATGCAAATACAAAGTGTTGCTTTATGTGTTTAAAGCTCTGAAACAAGAAACACCCGTGTACCTTCAAGATCTAGTTAACATTTACAAGCCAACAAGAACTCTTCGGTCAGAAAACAACATGCTTCTAGTCAAACCAATAGTAAAAACAAAAACATACGGAGAGAGACGGTTTGATAGAGCGGCCGCCGTTTTATGGAATGACTTGCCGAAAGAATTGCGAAACACTGAATCTGTGAATGCTTTCAAGAAAAACATAATAACTTATTTATTCAGACAGGCTTTTTCACATAATTAATACTCAGACAGTTTTAGACTTTTATTCGATCTCAGTTTATATTTTTATGTGTCATACTAACTTTTTATTGCATTTTTATTACCTTAACACCTTTTAATTTATTTATTGTTGAAGACATTTCTCATACCTACTATTTCCTTTTTATTTCCTTTACTCTTTTTATTTTTAGACATAAAGCTATTAGTCAATTTTTTAAAGCACTCCTGTTGATTTGCTTTTAATACTTTTTTCTCAAACTTAGCTTATATTTTTTAAATCATTTTTGATGAATAAAGTTTTAATTTTCATATATTTAGTCGTATTTTTTTTTTTTTTTTTTTTTTTTTTTTTTTTTATACGGTTTCTATTTTTATTTGATTTTTAAATTTTTTATATGTACTTGTTTCATTGTTTTTTATGCATTGTAAAGCGCTTAGAGTAAATGTGTATTTAGATAAGCGCTATATAAGCACTGTAAATAATAATAATAATAATTCTGGCCGCATGCGTAGTCTGGTTTGACATAATATGACTTCAAGCCAACGGAAAACTCATTCGGAAAACATCATACCGATGTATGTGGCAATAGACTGTTGTCTGCAAGATATATTAAAATATGGATCGAATTTACAAATATTAAGTAACACAAAATAATGAATAAGACCTGATTTTAACACCCAATTCTACAAATATAAATTAAACATTAAGATATTGCATGCAAAAACATCTGACGTTTGCCTGCATTTGAAAGATCTCAGTTACTTTCCTGAGCTAATTGCACGGAATGCTAGTCATTAAAACAAGGAAAAGACCATACAAATGTTATATGTATAAAGAAAAAAATATGTACTACTGAGAAACCGGGTGATCCTTATTTGCATTTTTGGACCTTCCCTGTTTTTATGATATTTGCAAGGGAAAAATATAGAACGTCATGTACGTACCTTCGAACATCAATTCACTTTTTTTAACGTTATTTGAAGGACTGTCATATGCCGACCAATATTCTACATGACAATATGCAAATTCTGTAATGTATCTAAAAATAAGTAGAGATTATTCGCACATGTCTATTGCAAACAAATCTGTCAAAGGCACGTTTAGGAAAATAGACAATCCATAAGGCTATGAATAGCAAAAGAATTTCACGGTTAAATGCTGCACTTTTAAAATTCGAGGATGAAATTCTAACAATATGAATCAACCTCTCTTTAAAAAATCAGACATTTTCTGCATTTGAAGTAATAATTTGTACTCCCAGACAAAGTAAATGAAAGATGTTATCTCAATGTATATATGATAAGAGCTTAAATGTATTACCTTTTTCATTCGCTTTAAAATAGATTTAGTATTTCAATCTTACAACCGTGGCGAATAACACCCTAATTTCTAATTATCAGCTGTTATTTTTAATTTCGTAAGACAAATGAAGGAAATAAAAGACTGAAATGTTCAGACACATACTGGACTAATCACTGAAATATGTTTAAGATTTGAGCTTTTTCTTTCATACTATTATATCACAGCCTCAAGAATGGAATTCGTTATAAGTAGTACATATTTTCAGATAGATACCTGCGATAAAAGGTATTTCAACATTCTCGAAACTGAACGGTTTTCTATCTATGAAATTTTTATGTTTAGTAAATAAAGGCAACAGTAGTATACCGCTGTTCAAAACTCATAAATCCATGGACAAAAAACAAAATCGGGATAACTAAAACCGAGGGAAACGCATTAAATATAAGAGGAGAACAACGACATAACACTAAAATGTAACACATATAGACAAAATCCCACGAGAATAACAAATATAACATATATATTATATAACATCACAACCAAATACATGAATTTGGGATAGACAAGTACCGTGACACGTCTTATCGCAATGTGAATTTACACTCAAAAATAAGAGAAAACAAACGACACAACGTTATAATGTAATACACACAGAAACGAACTATAATATAACAATGACCATATTCCTGACTTGGTACAGGGCATTTTTAAAGGAAAAAATGGTGGGTTGAACCTGGTTTTGTGGCATGCCAAACCTCGCACTTTTATGGCCATGTGAAATATAACATCAAAATGACAACACAGGACTACAATATAAATAAATTGGAGAACACAATTGACAAAGAATCACACGAACAACAGCCAACAAAAGGCAACAAGTTCAAAATTTTAATACGCCAGAAGTGTATTTTGTCCACACAAGACCTATGTGTGACGCACAGATACAAAAGTTTGAAAGCCGAAACGAGTACAAAGTTGAACAGCATCGAGGACCAAAAGATCAAAAAGGTTGTGCCAAAAACGGCAAGGGTTTTCTGTTAAGTTACCAGAAAATCCCTATAATTTAGAGTAATATATACTTTTGCAAACAGTAAATTCGATGGTTCAAATTTTACTCCACCAGATGCGCATTTCAATTAATGCTTCTTCCTTGATGCTTGAGGTCAGAACATTTGAAAATTAAAAACATAATATCAAAAATTCTGATCAAATCTGTCAAAGGCACGTTTAGGAAAGTAGACAATCCATAAGGCTATGAATAGCAAAAGAATTTCAGGGTTAAATGCTGCACTTCTAAAATTCGAGGATGAAATTCTAACAATATGAATCAACCTCTCTTTAAAAAATCAGACATTTTCTGCATTTGAAGTAATAATTTGTACTCCCAGACAAAGTAAATGAAAGATGTTACCTCAATGTATATATGATAAGAGCTTAAATGTATTACCTTTTTCATTCGCTTTAAAATAGATTTAGTATTTCAATCTTACAACCGTGGCGAATAACACCCTAATTTCTAATTATCAGCTGTTATTTTTAATTTCGTAAGACAAATGAAGGAAATAAAAGACTGAAATGTTCAGACACATACTGGACTAATCACTGAAATATGTTTAAGATTTGAGCTTTTTCTTTCATACTATTATATCACAGCCTCAAGAATGGAATTCGTTATAAGTAGTACATATTTTCAGATAGATACCTGCGATAAAAGGTATTTCAACATTCTCGAAACTGAACGGTTTTCTATCTATTAAATTTTTATGTTTAGTAAATAGTATCGATGGTTCAAATTTTACTCCACCAGATGCGCATTTCAATTAATGCTTCTTCCTTGATGCTTGAGGTCAGAACATTTGAAAATTAAAAACATAATATCAAAAATTCTGATAAAACAAAAAAGGACCGAAGTGTTTAATATTTTAGTCAAACAATTTCAGTTTTTCATGGCAGAACCTAAGTACTGGCTATTTCGACATTCTCGAAACTGATAGGTTTTCTATCTATTCAATTTTTATGTTTAGTAAATAGTATCGATGGTACAAATTTTACTCCACCAGATGCGCATTTAAATTAATGCTTCTTCCATGATGCTTGAGGTCAGAACATTTGAAAATCAAAATCACAATATCAACAATTCTGATAAAACAAAAAAGGGACCGAAGTGTTTAATATTTCAATCAAACAATATCAGTTTTTTCATGGCAGAACCTAAGTACTAGCTACTGAGCTGTTTCGACATTTTCATTATGTTGTATTACACCAAACAAGGTAAATGCAATACTGTAAAATCAGAAATTAATGCGAGGTTTTTAATATTGCAAAAAATGCGACCGAGTCGTGAACGCAATAATATCAACTCGCGTTTTGAAATATTTTATATGACTTAAACAGGATTTTTTTCAAAATCGTAAAAATTGCATTTAAGTCTAAAATGACAAAATTGCAAAAATAAATGCTCGCAATAATTTCTGAATTTACAGTATGTTATTTTAATATTAAATATTTTAAATAAGTAAATTTATTTACATCATCTGTTGTAACACCAGGATCTATTTCAGACACGCAAAACAATAATTATATAGAGAAATCCAACATAATATACGCGTTGACAAAATCTCCACGCTTCTTTGCTACATGTTTGTGTGTTTAATCATGTGCAATATGTTTCTTACGTTGGTGGTATTGAATTCTGTATTGCTTGTATCCTGTTCAAACGATGTGACGCTGGTCAGAGGTAAGAATATTAATTTGTAAATTTTTATGTTATTTCTTGAATGTGTTGGTTTCAAAACGTATAAATTATGTGAATATGCTTAGATTTAAATTATTCATTTAATAATTGCAAAAAAAATTAAAATAAAGAGTATTGAATAAGGTATTCAGAAGGTTTTATATATTTCGACTCTTGTCCGTTTTACATCAAATAAAACCTAACTATTAAGTATAGCGACTTTGCACCTTGTATAGACTTTTTACATTTGAAGGATGTTTGCATCAAATCAAATGTAAGAAACTATGATTTAAAAAAATTGTAAAAACCATGTGATATTTTCAAATTAGGGGAGAACATTGATTACATACTCCAAAGCTTTTTTAAGAAGTTTACATGAAAAAATTGTTTTTATTATCTAACAAAAGAATCAATAATTTTATAAGAGTAATTATAACTAATCTCTTACTTTTTGTTATTTTTTGGGGGTCGTTTCTATCATTTTTATAATTATGTTATTAATTAATATTATCGTTTTTGCTCTTATTTACTCCTTGTTGTTGTTTAATTTTTTTTTTCTTAAATCAATTTCAAATATATAAGGGCCTTTTTAAAAAAATGTGGATTTTCTTGTACAATCAATATTTCTAAAAAAAGTGTAAATATTTTTATCCAATTTTTAGATACACCATTTAGTTTTTGGTGTGTGTAACAAGTTCCAGCAAGTTCAATATGAAATTTAGCTACAGAAATTGCTTCCAGTGGGTTTCAAAGGGTCCAAAAACCCCAAAATTGCTTTTACGAAATTGAAAAACTAGTCTTTTGTAAATGCTGGTTTTAATACCCAGCGGAAATTATTATTTTTCTTTTGTTATTATAAATATATAGGTATCACTGCAGGTATGTATACACAAATACAGGGAATTATTAGATTTTATTAGCATATTTTTTTACTTTTCATTTCGTACTTAAAAAAATCTCAACTACATAACACAAATGAAACAATGTTGCCAATAAACAACTGATTATATCCCTTGTAACTAAGGAAGTGTTCTCTACTTACTCTTCATCCTCTGATGACGTGCTTAAAGTTACAGGATGACATCATTGATTCATTTCATTATAGATTTGTTTTGGTGAGTACAAATTACTCCGTAATTTTATTCTATGTCAACTTTGTAACGGCAAAAACATTGATAAATTTTGGCATAAATATTTTTTTTTACATAAATCATTCAAAGTCTATAATACTGACTCTAATTCAATAAAAACCATTTATCTGGTAGTATTAGGGTCAAGAAAAACATCCAAAAACCACAAATAGGTCAACTACATAACGGTCAACTACATAACGCAGTGAAATGTATGTAGTTGACAAAAAGCGTTATGTAGTTGACAATGCTGAATTAAATTCACTTTAAAATATGTTTCTAAAAAGTGTTATTTTAACCATGTTAACTGTTTTGAAAAAAGTGTGATGATTTTTATGGAAATATATATCAAGCAAAATGTAAATATTATTATAAAAAAATTAGGGACCGAAACTAAATCCGTTATGTAGTTGACATATGTCCCATACTTGTTTCTATGTTATTTTTTAAAATATTTTTGTAGTAGCATTTAAGATTGCATATTTTTATTTCAGGTTGTATATTGTTGTTAAACTATTCAATTTCATATATTAAAGTTGAAAATTGAATATTTTTTTGTATTGTTATTTCACAACTGAAATATCCACATTTTTTGAAAATGACCCATAAATAAATGTCACCATGTGTTTACAAATAACTTTTACCTGTACTACATGTATCTAATCTGTATAACTTATTGATCATCTTCATATACATACTTCTCAAGTTTACCAGGGCCATGTCACTATTTGTTGAATTGATTTCGTTTTTTATTAACTTTTAAAAAGTCAGTGTATTTTTAAATTATGTGTTTATGTCTATAAATAACATGTGAACTTTCTATCAGGTAATGTTTTTTGCTTATTTTGAGCCACACAAAAAAGTCCGAGGCTCTTTTCTTGAAATGCCTGAATCAAACCCACACATTTGATGAGGGTAAGAATGTTTAAAACGCACGTAGAGCTAAATGGATACTAAATACTATACTCATCATAGATACCAGGCTGGAAATTGAACGTCAGACGCTCGGTTCGTCTACAAAAGACTTATTGAAACTCAAATAATAAAAGAGACCTAAACATAGCAAGATTTATCCCAGGAAAATTTGCCATATATATATATGGTTTATAGAACCATACAGTTTGGATTTCAAATATTTTGGCCACGAGCATCACTGAAGAGACATGTATTGTCGAAATGCGCATCTGGTGCAAGAAAATTGGTACCGTTAATTTTATTCAAACGTATAGACTAAGTTGGGCATTGAATCAGAGCTTTGCACAGGGAGACCTATCTCTAACTTGAAGATAATTTCCAAATGTTGTAACAGCTATTTTTTTATACATAATTTCTGCACTTGTGTCAGTGCTGAAGTATTGTCAACAGGACTGTTGATATCATTTGCGACTAAAAGTCAACCAGTGGAGGCTTTGACTCGGTGTTACTTATTAATTGAATAAATGCAAATTAGACATCGATTTTTAGAGCAGTTTTTTTCTTAAGGTGATTTATAAGTTTACCTTTCGGTATGAGGATATAAATAAGAGAAACATTCGTCTTGTAACTAACATTCGTGGAAACAGCATTGTTACTAAATAATGACGCATATACGTTGATTCTTTGGCCAAAGTGTTCAGTCGTGATATAAACACCAATGTTTTTACAGATTAATCTATAAAAACTTAATTTTACATAGCAAATGTATATTCTGGTGGTATTGCTTGTTTTGTTCAATATGGTATTACCTATATAATTTCTGTAAATTTACTGTTTATAAAAAGAAATTTTATTCGAATCCCTGAGGGTTTTCTAACCCTAGGCATATATTATTTTTGTCGTAGTTTTCGAAATATTTGGCATTCAATGATCTTTTTATTATATTTGACGTTCTATTTTATGCTATGTATTCTGCGGTTTACATGTTGTAATGTACTATTATTCATTTATAATTTATTTATGCATTTCTCTGTGCTGAGTGTTTTTGCGTAATGTTGTCATTTTGGCGGTATGTTTAACATTGCAATATAAGCTGGAGATTTGAATAGACAGAAAACCAGTTTCCACTCACCATCTTTTCTTAAAATGTCCTGTACCAAGTCAGAAATACGGCACCTGTTATCTTCAAACCGTTTTATGTATATTGGCTTTTCTGCTTTTGTTTAGTGTTTCTGTTGTTTTTTTATTATAGTTGATGTGTTTCCTTCGGTTTGAATTTGTTACCCGGATTTGTTTTGTTAAATCAAATTATTACTATTAAACAGCGTTATACTACTCTTTATCAAACTGACGAGTCTTATGTAGACAAAACGCGTCGTATCAAATTATAAGCCAAGTATCGTTGTCAATTGCTTTACCTGTTCCTTCCGGTCAAAACCGAGTCAACAAACTTAAGGTTTTAAAACTAAGTCCAAAAGAGATGATTGCATTAATCAGAAATCACTGTTGATGTTATGAGAGTAATCTATAATTTCGTCAGTGCATAAAACTAATTGACAATAAAATTATATATTTCAGGTGTTCGAAATGATCGTGAGTCATCGGAGAGTGATTTAAGAGTTGATAAAATAATGCAGGAGCTACAAGGTAATGCATTGTTAATGACATTCGGTTGTCTCTGTACATTACGGATTTGACCAGTCGTTATGTTTTTACCCCCTCCCACAAGCACACCTTTTTCGTTATTGTTTTTTTACTTGTTCATTAAGGAAAGCTATTTAAGCTCACTGGAAAATGTAATTTTGTTTATATTCATGATTTTTATATATCTGGTTTTTTTATTGTTTCTAGATACATGCATTCGTAACAATCAACGCTAAACTATAAGTAAGCTGAAGAAGGATAAACAGACTATTCTAGACCGTATGTATTTTTTTATTTTATGCGTACTAGATAGTTGATTTTTTAGTGATAAGTGATAATTGGCAGTAAATTATTTTTTTTGCCCTGTTAATTAGAAAAGAAAATTGAAATACATGTTATTGGTGTAGAAATAGCAGGAAATGTGCAGAAAATTCTTTATGGTAACCATTATTTTCGGTACCACACGCAGCAAGGGGTATTCTTCATTCGGTCCATTTTGAAAATTTCTTGAACAAAAAAGAACCCCTACAAATGTTTTTTTATTATTATTTAGATTTATCTGAAACCAAAGTTATATAAGTGTTATTATATATGCCATTCCTTTCTGCAGCTCAAACTCCTCAAATAGCAAGCAATTAAATTTATTTTTGCAACAACTATGATACATGTACATGTTTGTCTGATTCCGTACGACCTATTCCTTTAGTTGATTGAGATAAACTTGCAGGCTCAGAAGTAGGAATGCAAAGAAGTATCATTATTTAATTGGGTGTGCCCCCTTAAAGATTATGTCTGTTCACTGAACATTTCCACATTTACATTGATATTTCCCAATGAACTTGAAATATAAGATATAACATATACAGTTTTATCTTTTTTTTATACCTACAAATCAATAGTAAGGGTCAAGTGTGAAGTAGCTTAATACATTAAAGACTATGATAAAATTCGAAACTAAATCAACGTTGATATGATATTTTTTCTCGATGAACCTTTTTCGTAAGCAAGTTACTGCGCAAATGGTTCTTAATCGTATAATGAGCTGAAGTAAGATTTCATAGTATTACGGACATCTACTGTGTGGAATATTTATGCTTCATGATTTTGTTAAACGGCTCCTGAACATATTTGTAATTTTTGATTTTCAGTTTTCTGTATATTTTTGTCTATGAATGTCAACAGTACTATTGTTTGGCATTCTGAAAGTAGTTGCCTCTGTCTAAAATTATAAGCAAACATTGTTATTACTGTAATCTAAATTTGTTAACTTTGAAGATATTGAAGTATACAAAGATGTGGTGAAATTGAATACAAAACTCAGAAAAGAAAAAAAGGTAATTCTATTAATGGTTTTAGTCATTTAAATACTGTCAAAGTGTCACATAACCGTTATTCTATTGTGGTCAGATTGAATAAATCTGTTCATTTATCAATAAAAAATAAATGTTTTTAGAAATATATGAATAAATTTCCAAGGGTTATAATAGCTGTTTTCGTACCTCATTTTCTTGCCTGACAGCATATTAGTTGTTGCAAGGCTTTGTTATATGCTGAAAGCATTGCATTGTATTTAATTAAAACTCGGCATAGAGTTTAGGGTGCCAAATATGACTGGACGTATGTTCGTGTTAACACAGCCCTCACACTCTGTCAGATGTAGTTATCTTTTTTGCATGGGTTCCATATGGATTCTAAATGACAATATGTCTTTAGCAAAGTGAACTGTTGGTGTCCTAGTCCTGATCGTTTTGCTCTGAGAACGCACTAGTCTCATCACGTTTCGAATTTATGAATTGCTTTTGCTTTCGACTTGCACAAACGAGGAATTTGTGTAAGAGACGATTCGTTGGCAGATATACCGGAAAGTCTTTACCATATTTTGTGTTTGCATAAAAATGTACCGTATATCATGTATATTGTCTGCGTTTATTTTTTTTATATTTTTATTTTCTTATTATATGAGGTTTGTTTATGTTTGCTTTGTATTTGTAGAATCAAAAGCAGAAAGGGAAACCAGAAATTTAATTGACTTACTCAAACAGGACACAAAAGGTGATTACAAAATTTAGTTGAAAACTTACTATACTTTCTTGTTGTTTTACTGCTGTCTCATTCACGTTACAAGTTACATCTCTTTTATTCAGCTTTCGTGGTTGAATGTATAAAAATACAAAATTATGGCAAATAGAATGATTATTATTGTTGCAGGGAAAAAATATCTATGTTTGTATCTACAATGATTTAAAAACTATTTATCAGACTGTAAAAAAAAGTATAAAGAATAACAAGAATTTATAAAAACAAAACGTTTTTCCGAAACGTATTTTAGTTGTTATGTTCGGCATAATTAGACTTAATATAGGTGCATGGCAAAATAAAAAAAAAATGCCTTTGGAAAACAACGAGGGACACGTGTAGTTATAATACAACCTCAATTATAGACAAACCGACCAATCTTCTGTTTTACAGGCATATGTTCATCACCTATAACAAAGTACAAAGACTGTACAGAGTTAAAGAGGAAAACAAAGAAAAAAACTGAATAATGGTGTTTACAGTATTTATCCAGGGGGAGATAATCCGGTTCAGGCGTACTGCGATATGACAACAGACGGAGGAGGATGGATGGTATGAGCAACTATAACCTTAGACGTCAAGGCTACAAGTTACATAGCATTAAAAGCTATTAACAGCACATGTTTTTACTGTTGTTTACGTTTTGAACATATCTTAAAAGGAAAATATGTGTATATGTATCAGTTCTACTTAATTTAGAAATTTGTTTAGTATCAAATTGAGTGACATAAAATGTTTGTATTGGTGGAGAATGTCGGAGTGCCAGCGCAGAATTACCTCTCTCTGGCATAAAAAATCTCATTCCCACTTAATAAAGATTGGAGTCAAACACCACTGCTACGTGTCAGGTTCTAACTCACCACCAATGAGTTGACAAAAAAGTGATACAGTACAATACTATGACAAATCTTCCCCGAAGCCCTTTCAATACTGAGGGTTATCGCGGTATCTATAACATAAGTTAACAAACAATCAAATTTCACCGAATAAATATCTTGAAAAGTAACTGAACATTGAACTTTTGTTACTAAATTTAACATGTGAAATTAATTGTCATCACATTGCCTATTTATCAGGTTATCTTAAAACGGTATGGTGGATCTGTTAGTTTTAAACGTAAATTGGTTGAATGCGAAAACGGATTCGGTGATATCAATGGCGACTTTTGGTTCGGTAAGTTTTTTCTTAGTTTCAATAGCAATATTAAAAGTTGAATACTAGTATTTGTTCTAGGAGGGGTGATAGTGAAAAATTAATGCATAAAGTGATAAATAATAAATTGTAAAAAACATACTATTTTCATCATGTTCATGTTCATAAAAAATGATGCAAACCGTTTATTCAGAACTAATTTCTCATATTTAGGTAATAAATACACCCATCTGTTGACCTCAAGTGGGAAATACGAGTTGAGAGTCGACATGGTAAATGTAAGCAACAGGAGAAAATATGCTGTGTATAAAACATTTGTTGTCGGAGACGCTGCATCAAAATACAAACTTACTGTTGGTGATTACTCTGGAACTGCAGGTAAACTTAAGTTAAGGTCAGTTCTAATCTCCCTTAAAATATGTCAGGAGAAGCGTTATGGAACAATCTCGAGAAAAGTTCTCCTGATACTTTCAAAACAGAATTTGGCAGTATCATTTCTAGCATAGATAGATAGATA
Organism: Mytilus edulis; assembly: GCA_019925275.1. Classification (NCBI taxonomy): domain Eukaryota; kingdom Metazoa; phylum Mollusca; class Bivalvia; order Mytilida; family Mytilidae; genus Mytilus; species Mytilus edulis. The sequence continues at coordinate 44,741,584 of CM034362.1, forward strand.
CTGTATTATCTATACTATATATGCCTATACATAAAACAACACAAACGCAAATATCAATTTGCCGTCAGCCCGCCGTATTTGATGGACGCCGGATGTAATTTTATTATAACACATACAATATTGTTTCAAACAACAAATAATAAACATGTCGCAACTCAATGCTTCTATACACTCTCTCTTAAATTTTCTAAAACATTTCCCTCACAGATATTCGAGGCCGTCCAGGAAAAACCAAATTTTTTAAAATGGAAACCTGTATCCGACAACAATGCCAAGCCTATCTCAGGAAAAAGGTAGCCAGACCTTACCTTATATAACGAGAGAGATGACGAACAAAAATAAAATACTTCAAAAATATATATATATATATACATTATGACTGAAGTTTAAGTCATGCACGTACGAACGGCGGCTAGAAAGTGACAAACAAATCAAACATACCTACATACCCGGATCTAAATCAACCCCTCTGATTGGACCATACGCATATTACCCATAACGTCAATACAATATTTTCCCGCTTTACTTCGAACCGCGAGAAAATATTATTATTCTCTAAAAACTAAATACAAGTTTACAGAGAAACATACAATATACATGATATACAATAGTAAAAGTAAACAAATACAGTAAATATTTTAAAAGTACAAAATTATGGTTTACATAGTCTGTATAATCTTTGAGTGCGCCTTTTCTTTTTCTTTTGTGTCTACATTCGTTGTCTCATAGAACGGGTATAGTCATTCTACTCTAGAACAGTTTTCCGACTGTTCCTAGAACCGATTCTTGAAATAATCAATATAAAATCAGTATATCAATAGAGAGTGAATAAAAAAAAAACACTTTATAAATAAAGGCAACAGTAGTTTACAGCTGTTCGAAATTCATAAATCGATTGAGAAAAAACAAATCCTGGTAAAAAACTTACACTTGGGGAAACACATCAAATATAAAGGAGAATTACGAATAAAGAAACACAACATAAATGAAACGCAGACAGAAACGAACAATTATATAACAATGGCCATTTTCCTGACTTGGTACAGAACATTTTAATAAAAAAAAAGAAACGATGAGTTTAACCTGGTTTTGTGGCATGTCAAACCTCCAACTTTTATGGCAATGTTAAATATAACATTAAAATGACATCATTACATGATAGGACTACAATAAAAATAAATGGGAGAACATATAGGACAGAGAAACACACGAATATAAACCTGGTTTGTCCGAAATGCTCTGGAATGACTTTTATCAGGACCGCTCAAACACAAACATTTAAAAGCTGATGAATAGGTGAGAAGCTGGATAGATATTCTTTTAAAATAAGGCATTTGGAAAGAAAAGAATATCACCTCAATTATGAAAATGGTTGATAACTTACGAAATGTTAACACGAATTCGATTTTTTCACTATTAATCAACCTGTTCATTTTATCAAAAATGCACAAAATAACTATTTCTGCAATTTAAGGGATCAATGATGGCTGTAATCATAAATCTCTTCTCATGCCGTGCAACCTATCAGTTGTAGCAAGGTTTTGTTATATGCTGAATGCTTGTCATTTCAATGAAAATTGGCATCAGGTTTACGGTTCCCATTCTGACCGGACGGAGGTATATTGTCACAAATCCTCTAATTATAGGTTGCACTTTGTTATACAGCTGTTTCTCAATCCACGCTTCTTTTTGTGGATATATATAAGATTAATAGATAATTTCATTTGTTGGCATACTGGTTCCGAGATATCATCTCTATATTTTATCTAATAGAGACATACATTTGGACTGTTACTAGTATAAAGCATACAATTAAAACTGAACTCTGAAGTAGGCACAAAGTACAGGTAGTACAACGTTTAAGTATGTTTTAAGCTCTAACAAATTAGGGGTATCTAAATGTTGACAATATGCCGCAGAGCCCTTTGTTTTGACCTTGAATGAAATAGTAGTTCAAATAAACTTTCTATTATAGGTTAAACTTTTTTACGAAACTTCATAGGAAAGGTGTCGCTTTTTTGCTGCAAAGGGAGTTCCTACGGGAAATGGCATTGTTTGTATTTATTGAAATATATAAATGTTGCTGATAACTAATGTACGTATTACGTTTTATTACTTTCTATGAATAAAAACTATTTTTTAATTGTAGTTGATGAGTTACAATATCACAATGGTAAAAAATTTACAACAGTTGACCAGGACAACGACTCGAACAACAAAATCAACTGTGCAGACTGGAGCACAGGATCCTGGTGGTATACTAGTTGCTATTCTTGTGACCTCAGTCGTACTGATAGTAAACCTAGCTGGACCGGTTTAGTATCAAAACCAGTTATGATGATCAGAAAAGTATAAAGTCAAAGATTCTTCTAATAAAAATGTAAACCTTATTTTCTTTATTGTTTTACATTAATTTAATGATTACACATAAAAATACTGATGATTGATTACTTGTTTTTCGCTCAACACCTATTGGCTGTTATTTATGCATATTCTGGACACGTACACATTAACAACTATTACATTATGTAGTTTCTGCAAGGTGGCACAACAGGAATGAAGAAAAGTACTTTTGGCTACAACTGAGTATTAATAAGGGAATGCCACCAGTAGACTCCTCTGATAGTTATCGCACCAATTCGTAGACGTGCAAAGAATGGACATATTGGCAAGGGTCTTACTGCAGGAACTGGAGAAGTCCAGAGAGTCAAAATGGCAAAGTACTCGTCGTCCTATGACGGACTCATACTGTAGAATCGTAGTTTTTAATTATGCTAAAATTGCTGCAACTTTAAATGGTTTTTAGACAGCAATCTAATAATCGTGATTGACGGTAATTAATGATTTTGAAACGGTGGTGTTCATGTGTTTTATATACATTGATAGATATTTGTAAGAAATTGTTGATCGATTTTATCTCTAGAAATATAAATGCTACATAAATTAGTTTTCAATAGAAGGATGCATTTTTTTTTTATATAGAGGATTTGCACGATAAACAGTAGAAGGGGGTATAACTCAATAATGGATTGATTGGTTTACAAGAATCACATTTGAATTTCATAAACTATAAAATTGCACATACCACAATTGAAAGGGACAAGTTGCAAACTAAATAAGTGAATGACTCGGCTCCTGCATGTATTTATTTTTTAGGAATCTGCACCCTGGGATAATCAAACTAACGACAATCGACCACATTGCAATTTATGACATTTTATTATATTACTATGATTGTTTTAAAGAATTAAATCCGGACCATCTATTTACTAAATATCTGTATCTGCAGATATCAATTGTGATTTATCAAAACAGAAACACTTCAATTACAGGGAATTGCATGACATTTTGTTTTATCTACGAAATAAAACGCTACAATTTGTTTACAATATATCATTATATTCATTCTCCAGTTGTGATTATCAAGACAGACATTCTTACCCATCAAAGGTAATTTCATGTCTTTATTACAAGATGAAGCAGTACTATTTGTGTACTATCATTTACCTAGTATACCAAAACGTGCAGAAAATCCAATTAATCACAATTGTTTATCAGTTATATAATATATACATATACATCAACTACTGTACAGAGATTGCAATTGTGTCTATTTTTGTACATATATATATACTGCATAAAATGCAGGTTTTTGTTTATGTTATTCAACTAAAGCTTAAAGGCAAATACATTGAGATTAATACATTTCAAAACTTACCACGCATAATGAAGTGTTATTGGAATTGAATGTAATGAATAAAGTCGTTAATTGTCCTTTTATTATAGATTGAAAGTAATATGACTTGTATTGTATCATCCAAAAGTACTTGTAGGGGAATATTTGAAAATTATCTTAAAAAGATTCCACTGAAAATGTTTTGACATATGTAAAAATAAAGCTGCTATGAAAATATTACGTTTCACTTAATATAATTCGCTATGCAAATGTCGTAATATCATACACTCGCAATCGCTTTTGTGTCACTTTCATTCTTAAAACTGTTTGAACATTTCATGGTGAGTATCTTAACAGTGGTGAGATATAATTATCATAGCAATGAATCAATTACCATAAAAAAAATACTTTCAAATTTTGAAAATTACATTTTCTCATTGTAAGGTTCATGTGGACCTTTTGCATTGACTAAACGGTGGTTTTTCTATACCACAAAAAGTATATCATGGAATTTAATGGTTAAGCACGACCTAAATGGAAGGAATTAAAATGAACATTAAACCTTACCAGGATTTTGTTTTGCAATGTCTTTTGCGATCCTTATATTGGATTACTAAGCTTCACACGAATCCTTATTAGGAAAAGTATATAGCAGGTTCTTCCAAGTGTTCCACTAAACCCCTTTCTAAAGTTCTTACTGCAATTCTTATTTATGTTGTACTGTTATACCACTGTCCCAGGTTAGGGGGAGGGTTGGTATCCCGGTAATTCAGTGGTTGTCGTTTGTTAATGCGTTACATATTTGTTTTACGCTCATTTTTTTTTATATAAATAAGGCCGTTAGTTTTCTCGTTTGAATTCTTTTACATTGTCTTATTGGGGCCTTTTATAGCTGACTTTGTTGTATGGGCTTTGCTTATTGTTGAAGGCCGTACGGTGACCTATAGTTGTTAATGTCTGTGTCATTTTGGTCTCTTGTGGACAGTTGTCTCATTGGCAATCATACCACATCTTTTTTTTCATATTCACTGCAGTTAAAGAAGGACTTCAGAAATATTTCGAAACGGCATATTCAAGAAGTGGTGTCAATCAGATGTGGATATTGAAAAATTCAAAAGAGTTATTGGTGAATTTACAATCTCAATCATTAACACATTGTTCCAACATTAAAACCTGTGATTTTTCAACTCTTTATACCACTATTCCACATACTAAACTTAAAGCTCGACTGACAGAACTCGTCAGCTGATGTTTCTTTGACAAAAGGACACTAGACGTTTTAAATATCTAGTTTTGGGCTGGAACTCAGCTAACTTCGTAAAAAATCATACAGAGTGAAGGAAAAATACAGCGGAGAAGATATCACTGCCATGCTGGACTTTTTAATTAACATCATGTTTGTTGAGTTTGGAGGTTTGGTCTTCCAACAGACTTTTGGAATCCCAATGGGTACCAATTGCGCTCCTCAGATTTTTTTTGTATTCCTATGAAGCAGAATTAATCCAAGGGATTGAACAGAAAGGAGAAAAGAAATTAGCCCAGTCTGTTAATCTCACCTTTCGGTATATTGATGATGTACTGTCTTTAAATAATAATAGATTCAGTAATCACTTACATTCAATATATCCAAGTGAACTTGAAATTAAAGATACTACCGACAAAGATTAATCTGCTTCAAATTTAGACCTTTTTTCTCGAAATGACTACTGGTGGTAGGTGAAATACCAAAATTTATGACAAACGCGTTGATTTTAATTTTCCTATAGTCAACTTTCCATTTCTGTGTAGCAACATCCCAGCGGCACCATCATATGAAGTAAATGTGTATCAATTGATACGTTACTCTAGAGCTAGCTAGCTCAAAGTACGTTGATTTTGTTGAACGAGGAATACTGCTTTCTCAAAAGTTGCTAAGACAGGGCTATGGATCAATCAAATTAAGGTGATCACTCAAGACATTTTACGGTCGCCAATATGAGCTGATTGGCCATTATGACAAAAGTGTGTGAGAAATCATATCTGATATTCTTCTTCAGTCATGATAACCTTCCATCAATACCGAACTAAACAAAGAAATAACACGACGGGTGCCGTATACCGTGCAGGAAATGCTTTCCCTTCCGGAGAACATGATTTCACTCCCATTTTTTAGTGGAGTTCGTGTTGTTTCTTATTTATTATTTTTAACTGTTGATGTAAATGTCCTTTGGTTTTGTTTGTTATTGTCTTTTTGACCTTGTAGGTGATGTTAAGATTAACAAATATTTGAGTTTCATTTGATATAGTCAACTCAGCGACATTTTTAAAATCACCTACTGTAATATCAATAGTCAATGTCTATCAAACAGTTCATCTCAATTATTATCTTAGATTTGGAAGTTTTTAACTATGAAGGGATCTGAGAAGACACATCATATATATCGTGGAAATCTAGAGTTGTAACACAGTACATACATAAATATAAACATCTTGTACATAAGGCCACGAAAAAAGTCTGTCCATGTTCAATATACTCTCATTTTCTATTGACAATCCACATTTCCAGTAAACTCATACCTTACGGTCTTTTTTACAGGGCTTGCCTATTGTATTTATTGTTGGTTTGTTCTCGTACTGAACATGAATAAAGTACTTGAAACTAAGTTAATTGACTAACAAGTAATAGGCATATGTTTTTTAAGTCATTACCATCACTATTGTGTGAAACTGTATATTATATATATAAGCCTCTTGTAACAGTTTAAACTTTCAGAGTGTAAAATAAAATCTTGAAATCTTGAAATCTTGACAACAAAAATATAATTCAGGAAAGGAATTTGTCAACAATACACGACGAGCATTTAATTTAAACTAGTTTGTTACTACAAAAATGTTTTTATTAGATATAAGTGATGTATTAATGTAAGCTTATATAGGAATTTCTCGTTGCATTGAAGACATGTTGGTGACCCTCTGCTGTTGTCTGCTCAATGGTCGGGTTGTTGTCTCTGTGGCACTATTCCCCATTTCCATTCTCAATTCTATTATAGGTTGTTTGTGAATTGGACAATTAGTTTCATTGTTTAACTTTTAATTTAACTTTTAATTTTCCATTATTTTAGTGAAATTTACGTTAAAAACTATAAAAAAGGGAATCTGTTCTACAAGATATGAAGAAAGCCGGTTCTTTTGTGGTATATCTGATTTAGCGAAGGTTCTTTAAGAAATGAGTTCTTGCTTTAAAAAAATAAGTCACATCATGCAATTATTTGTATTTTCATTGATTTAGAATAAAATATCATGCAAGCCATGAATATGTTGGAAATTCTCACATGGCTTGGTCCACTATATGAATTTTATTTCGAGCGCTAGCGAGAAGTAAATAAATGAGAATAACAGCGCAAGCTTAGTGAAAATTAAAACAAATCTTTCATTGCTTGCATGAATTATTTCGATTCAATAATGACAAATACGTTAATTTGAAAAACTGGAGCGAAAGTAAGATTGCCGTTGTATTGCTGTTTCATTTCACTCCTTATTAAATAAAAGCTGCACATTTCAAGAAATCTAATTAATCGTTGAATTAATTATTTCTAAAACAGGATTAATAAATGTGGTAAATCCTTCTAATTTTGACCCAAATTTTTGTATTCCTTTGCTTAGATTTATAATTAATCCACATTTAGCTAACTATATAAGGATTGAGCCACCATGAATATACGAATGATGCAATACAATAGAAAATGAATCAATACCTACCATATAACTCTATTTTAATGCGATTAAAAAGCTATAGTAACCATGTTACCAAGTTCCAACATATTCAATAAAAAACCCAAATTAAAAAAAGTGGTGGTACTTTGAAATACGCAAGATATATGTTTATGACCTAGACATGTTTGATGCAAAAAATTCCAGGATTAATTACTTGCAACAGTCGAATCATTGGAATCATTTTTTAAAACCCTTTTTCGTATGCAACTGGAAGTGACGTAATATGATTTGTTGATATTACACCTAAAGATCTAATGCAATTACTTATTTTTCATGACATTAGAATAGGAATAACAACTCTATTGTTCCATTTTTAATTTCAATTTGAACACAACAAAAACCACTTAGTGTTAACACATACAATACGATACGACCAGGCCATGTGCAAATGATAACTAATGTATTGTTGCAGATTTTACATATCTTTAATGAGAAGGAAATGTGAATTCATTGATTTCAGTTTGTTTTTCTCACTAAATAATTCATTGCAAGTGATATTTTATTTTAATTTACATCATTATTGAAGTTATGCAAGAAAAACATCAAAGTATTCTATTAAACCGAGTATGCTCTGTCTCTACGTCAGCCAGTTGGCATTTTTTTTCTGAAATAAAGTAGTCAAAACAAGTTGTACGTGTTTACTATAAAACTACTAACATATTTTCCGTAGGCAATGTTTTTTGTCGCTTTAGTCTGGTCAAAAGAACAGAAAAGAAGTATGCACTTTAATATGACCATAAGACTTTTCTTTCGTGTGTTATGAACATTAATTCACCTTAGGTGGTGTCTTGTGCTGCGACATGCAACATGCATAAGATGTGTTCTTATTACAGCTACAACGATGATGATAAACTCTGTTTGAGTATGGCGAATCCTGATTGGTCGATATGTGCGCCCGTTATTTTTTTATTATTAGAGACTTCGTGCACTCTGCTTTATACAAAAGGCAAAATAAAAATTATTCCGTAGCCCTAAAGGCACTGCGAATTACTTTTCAACGCTAGGACAAGACACGTATTTTTAAGGGCAAAATTGATAGGCATGGGAGATAAGTACAAAATACGCTAAGAGAAGCAACGCGAACCTATATTTTTTGGACCAAAAAATACTGTCCTAATAACTTTTCTTTGATTCTAGCAAGGTTTCGTTAAAAAAATCAACTTTCCTAAAGTCTGTATATCGAAAAAGGCTACCATTGTCGCCTATGGGGAAATTAATTGTGTATTTCAATCTGAAGAGGATTCAACATTAATATCCGATTCAAACTGGCGGATATAAGAGCCATTTAAAATTTCATGTATTTCTTTTGCAAATAATTTTGTGTTATATATTGTTATGTACAGTGTCGTTTTACTCACAAGCAGAATAAAAGCAAACCCCTTGCATATCGCACAGTATAAAAGACCACATCAACCAACAACATCCTATAAAAGTCATAACACATCGAACTTTACACTGTCAAGATAGCTGGAATTGGTACAGGAATGCGTTTCGGTTAGTTTAGACGTCAATTAAATAAAACCATATCATTGTTAAGGTGTTATTTGATCTTCCACTGTAATTAGTTTTGTCATATCAATATTTTGGTTATCGTCTGTTATTGTCATTACATGTAGGTCAAAGGGGTATCATGCTGTAAGAAATTAAACATAGTAGCATGTTCTCTATGTCACGTTGTAAAGACTTTTATATCATTTATATGTTTTATTTTTGTAAACAAAAAGTTGGAGAAATTTTGGAGATGGTAGGTTTACAAGGTTAAGATTTTCTTATTCTGAGCAAATCTTATGAGGACCTTTATGGAATCAAAACAAGTTGCGTTATGTATCATTTGTATTTTGTTTTAGTATTTTCTGTCTGCACAGTATTAGACACTAACTAGTGCGTGGATTTTGTCCGCACATTATTGGACAATGGTGTATGGTTTTTGTAAACTCAGTATTGGACACTAGTGCGTGGCTTTTGTCTGCAAAGTATTGGACACTGTTGCATGTTTTTTGTGTGCACAGTATTGGACCCTGTTTCTTAATTCTTTTATATTAAATGTAATAAAATCCTTTTGTGGTAATTTGTGAAAGTGATATGCCTCACATTTTCCATGTTAATCTTAGAATTATATAATCTGTAAACTGTATATAATATAAATATGCGCCTGGAATGGAATTATGATAAACAATAAATTAGTCAATTTGATAGTGCATTTTCATTTAACAACAAGTATACGCATCACTGTATTATCTGTTGTCAAATTGTCCGTTAGTTCAATGTATCCAGCCTAACCTGCAAATGTAATGTGCTCGACCATCATAACACTTTTCATATAGACCCGGCGTTTACTTATAATACTCGACTACAGATGACAAATAGCATACAAGTATTTTAGATTTCTCCTAGAAATGAGCTATAATTTTTTTAAATAATTCAAATTATTAATTTTATTCAATGTATGATGAACCTTCTACAAAAGGACTCTACACAATGAAGTTAACGGAGTTAACGGTACGTATTTGTATGCAACTGATGTGCATTTCGACAATAACATCTTCATGGATGTTCGAGGCAAACTATATGAAAATGTTACATTTAAATAGGTATATAAATGTATAAGCTGCTCTAAAACTATACCCTTGTTTTCTGGCTTCAACTAAGATTTCTACAATAAAAATTGTTTGAAAAATCTATAAATGCAGCATATTTTTATTTATTTTCAAGTTAATCCTTATACAATGACGTTATTGGGATAAAATTCTAAATAATCTTGTAAAAACTTTTGTACGTTTCCAAGTCTTAATTAATATCATGCATTTCAAAACTGTATGTTGATATTTGATATTGATTACTTAAGTGATATTAGCTGGCTGTTTCTGTTTTGGCCATGCTATAGATTCTAGGTTAGCTGTTTTCATGTATTGGATTTAGGACTTCGCTATATTCTTCTATAAATGAACTTTATCTTATACTGAATAGAAAAATGAAATAAAAAAATGGGATCACCGTTCATTTACACTCACAATCTGCCTTCGAAAGAAGCATACATTTTTGTCAAGTTACTTTTTTCTGTTTAACTAATAAGAGAAAAAGAGGTAATATCGAAATAAAAAAACAACTTAATTACAGAAATCGCTCAAATTTTATTATAGTTTAGTTTAAATACAGCTTATTTGAAAATAATAATAAAAAATATAGGTCACCGATGAATTAAAAAAGATATTTCAATTCTAATGCCAAAAAATGGCATTTTGCACCAAAGGGAAATAATTTAAAGCTTATTCAATGATATCTAAATTTTAAAATTCATCTGTGGCCAAAACGAATTTGATTTTTTTGGATGATTTTTGTACCATATGATAAATTAACAACTACTTAAGGTCAATGGATTTTTTTTTAACATTGTCAGATGTAATTTCTAATATCTAGTCCAAGTACTCGATTGTTTACTAGTACAATTACTTTTATCAAGCAAAATAAAGAAGTTATGAAGAATAAATCAGACGGTCTAATTATTCTTTCTCTTGGATCGTTTGCGTTCTGATGATTGATCAACGGAAATGCAAAATTGTCAATAATCAGAAGTCGTACTCGATAAGGCTGTGAAATATTTGCGTTTCAAGAATTTAAAACGTTACAAAACACTGAACATCATTAAAGCTTGTTATTCTTTGATTTAAGAATATATATATATAATACAAATGTGCTTTATGCATAGCGATACGTCCAAAGTTAAGTAAGGCGTCAGAAAATTGAAATCAGAAGTGAACATTCCTTATTAGCCCATGTGCAAATACGGCTTTGTCCGTATTGGCCCTGTATTAAAAGCAATATCAACTCTTGCTTGATATCAACAGTGGATCGTCATCAGTATTGCACATGCTGATTTATCCGCATTAGGGCTAATTTGTTCATATCATTTAATAAATCTCTGTATTTTATAGTGCTTGAGAAAACCTAGACTCTAACGCCACTGTTGATATTGATTGATACATTTTTATTCATTTTTTTTGTTAATACAGACTGTCCAGCTCATTGGGATTGGTTTGACGGAAACTGATACTTCTTTAGTCAAGACGAAAAATCTTGGCATGATGATAAGGTTTGTATTGACCTTTTACAAATATCTCACTATTTACTATAAAGCTAGTAAAAAATCTATGACAACCACTAGTGATTTCTACTTTTTAATAGACAATTTCCTATTTATCAACAGCAACTTACAATCCGTCGAATCTGTTGACGTATACTCACTTGATTTGATGATATTACATGTTCAGACAATGTTCTTCATTAACAGTAGTGTGCTCCTTTCCCCTACAAATGTCGAACCAAAAATCAAAAGCTCAAACACATCTAAGACTAAATAACAACTGTCATATTTCCGACTTGATACGGGCATTCTCTTATGTAGAAAATAGTTGATTAAATCAGGTTTTATAGTTAGCTAAAACTCTATTTGTATGCAGTTTCTTATATTGACAATGATATGTGAATAAAACATACGTCGAAATAAGATTGACAGCATAATTATCCTATTTTAATTCAAAGTATTGACTCCTCACAAAAAAGTAGTTTTTGTATCTCTTTGCTTGTATACAAAAGTATATGACTACTTCAATCAAATATGATATTATTAGCACTATATTAATCTAATTAGTTTCGCCGCATAAATATCAGAATCTTTTTTATGTCAGGAATAATTTTACAATGACAGCGATATTGGAACAACAATGACTACAACATTTTGTCTGGATTAATTAAGAGTATCAGCATGTACTCTTACTGTTTCAAATATTGACTTGTAACAAACATTCAGTAGCTGTTATACCTCAGGTTGCCTCGTATATCAAAATTATTTGCCCGTATCAACAAAAATTTACATATGTACAGTTTTTCAATAATTTTTTTTTTATTTGCTGCATAAAAATAATCAGTATTTTTTTTTCATATCACGATAGATTGTCTAATACAAATGACTGAATTATTAGTAAACAATGACTGCAAAATATTGCTAGCATGTCATATAGTTAATCATAATATTGACCCATAACCAAAAATCAGTACCTATTATATATGTCAGGCTGGTTAGTATTATAAAATCCCTTTTCCCGCATCATCCAACACTGACATCACTGATTCCTTCATAATGAAAAGAATGATAATGTATCAGTTGGGAATAATATACTGACTTACTGTTAGTTTTAGTGTCATTTGGTTGATTGTATTGGTGGCTAGATGTTCAAGGGCAAATATTTTGTTCATGTTTAGAACAGGTATAATTTGTTTGTATTTGTTAAGATGAATCTGAAAAATTGAAGAGATTGTTTATAGCTGTTCATCACGCTATGTATCAGCACACTATAGAATTTTCGTTTGAACATTTTGTCAAAAACAGAATTGTAAATCTTAGTGAGACATGATGAATTGCAATGAATAACCCATGTAACGCATAGATTTATATTAAGGGAGAGACTGTTACGAAAATTTAAAACGAAGCAATGTAAACAGTGATATCGAAGTCATATAGAAATATTTTTCTCATGTATTAGATAACATATCCATCTGCTCTTGAATTACATTAGTTTTTCCGTTCTTTTATGATAGCTACATATTTATCTGTCGAGGAGTAAGTGCGAATTGTTAGAGCCATTATTTAAACGAGCATATTCATTTCCTAAACTAAAAAAAAGAACAATACGGTTATTGTTTGTATAATAAAAGTTAAAATCAGTTCTTACATGAAAAGTCTTTAACATGATAAACACGGCAATCTGTCATATGCAAGGCTATCAATACCTGAATAGGGTCTGGTTAATAGCAGACCTGTCCTCAAAGCTGGTCAATAACAGACTTGACAAAAGGCCAGGTCTATAGCAGACTTGTCAATAGGTCTTCATCACTCCTTAAAAAAGTAGTCCTAAGTCTGATCTATCAACGTCAAAGTTAACTTGTTTTTCTGCTGAAAGATTATTAGGATAACTTGGAAAACAGTCAAAAAGACTACTTTAGATTGAATTTTATACAGACGAAGACTGCAGCCATCAACAGTAGCACCATATTACAGAAAACTCGACATGACCGAAACAAATTCCAAAGAAGTAAATCTGCTGATACAGCCATCATACCCTAATCAACTGTAAAATCGACTATAGCAAAATGAGGATGTACCAACGCTTGGAACAGTGCTTTCAAATCGCATTTATGCAATGTTAAATAGGCAGTAAAAAACAGAGACAAAATGCAACGAGGTCTGACATAAATACACACCTTTTCTCTACACACAGAAAGAAAGAAAAGATGAAACAATTATAAAATCAATCGTTTGCAAACAATTGTCAGTGACTATATTATGATCTACTTAAACATATATCCGCAATTTACATTTATTTATTGTGTATATGTTTTGCCGTTTGAGGGTCTTTTTTTGGTTTACAGTATCGAGAAAAATGATTAAAATTTTCAGAATAAATGATAAAACATATAAAGAATGAAGTAAAATAGACAAAAATGGAAAAAGGATAACGTGCTGTAATTTTTTTTATTAAAAAGTGCAATATTAATTAACAAAAAGAATCAATTCCTATCAAATTTAAAGAATATAGAATTGAGGAAGCGTTGACCATTTTTTTTTATGTGAGAATGCAACAACATCCACAGTATCTTTGTTTTGAAATAAGATCGTGTGCCGCCAATTATAACACAAATGAATGGTGTCCATATTTTATTAATTTAAACCGCAATATTACAGGCTAATTGTGTAGGACAACAAAGAATGCTAGTAGAGGTGATATCCGAGAATAAGAATAATTTCTTGACAGAAAAGGCTGAAGAGTACGCATCATGTATGTACATTCATTTCAAACAGAAACTTTTAATAAATGTTCAGTTTTTATAACGGGATAAATATTGAAAGAGATTAGAATTTCTTCCGACTAATACACTTTTGTTTTAAAGGAACTGATATATTTCAACTTTGATATTGGATTTAAGGAAGACAAATTCTTTGTTTTATTTTGCGCTTCATATATTATAGATTATTGGACATTTTTCTTTATATTACTACCCTCTTAACCCATCTTGTTATAGTGGTTAAACTATTTACTTACTATTAAATTAATTTATGGAAGCATGAAGAAGACACAAGCGTAAAATTTATGAACTCCATGAACAATCAAAGTTCAAGGACCATACCTATGTACAGAACAAACTTCAAACTCGATCTGTTACTGGTCATTATAAATCCGGGTTAGAGTCTCCGGGTCTGCATGCTTAGCCAACCATGCTTATCCACACTCATGTAATATGTCCATTAGCCTCAATCTCTGTTGATAAATGTTGTTGATGGAAGTTCCTTGGTATTGAAAAGAAGCTGTTACATTGAAAATCATATCTCATCTCCTTTTTTTATACTCGTCTATTATATTCAATCGTTATATATTCGGGATGTACCGAAATTCAAAATTTATACACGGACAATTTAAGAAAGGTTTGCTATGAATAATGTCAGTACCGAAGTACTGACTACTGAGCAAATAATACCCTGGTGGACTGATAGTTCACCAGCAGAGGTATCGACCCAGTGATGTAAAAAAATTGAAAACAACACGTTTAATAATTTCATGCGTCCAGCATATATACATCCTTTAATTGTTCATATTGTAGCTTATTGGATTGGTGCAACTGATATCGAAACAGAAGGTATTTGGATATGGGACACTACCCAGACAATTGTCACGTTTACTGACTGGTTTAGTCTTCCAGATAACCATCAAGGAAATCAGAACTGTGTACAACTTCGAAAGTCAAAAGAGTACAAATGGGATGACAACTATTGTGTAGCTTTGAGAGCTTTCATTTGCCAAAAGCCGACATTTTCTTAGAATGTTTAATATTTGAAAACAATTCACTTTTTTTAAACGAGAAATTGATGATAATCGATACAGGAAATATAAATAGTTGATAATTAATAAAATGGAAAAAATATCACTTATCGTGTTTATATATAAAAAAAAGTTACTTTCTGGGTTATATCCGCGCTCTAAACACAAATAGAAAAAACATAACACTATTCAAAAAGTATATAAAAGATACAGACCTCCAAGGTAAATAAAAAGTCCATAAAAAAAGACAGATTTAAACGTTCTCTTTCAGACTGTATTTTGTTTGCAGTCCTAAGAATAGAAATCGTTTGAAGTAGTAGATATTTATAGATTATTGTTTGTCTTCTCGCTTAAGCATAAACAGTTCTCCATCCACACACATTCATTTAAAACAATTAATATAACCATATTTATTTATAGTGGATCGGGAAACAACTTAAATCAATCCCTTTCAACTTTGCGGTTGCGAGTGCTGCCTTGTAGGGGAATTAGCCTTCTCTTTTTCGAAATCTACAAGGGTGTCTTTTACGTGCAAGAGTTATGGCTCTCTCTTAACATGGGTCAGCCATTTATCGTCCCCTTCCGACGGACTATCATCAAACTATTAGCAATTATAATTTGATTGCAACATTTTGGTATTTAATGTTTCTTTGTCCATATTAAAGTAAAGAACCTTTAAAAATACAAAACTTACACCAACGTTTAAGGGGTGATAAAATAAAATAAAAAGGGACCTACGTAATATACAAATGCGAATATGAAATCAGAGATTTTAATGGGGACGATGTATTATTTAGTAAAATTGTTTTGCTGAAATTTCATAACAACAAATTTTATTAAATAAAAAATATCCCTCATTGTATGCAATATATTATGTAAATCTATCTGATCATCTGTTGTTTATTCAACAGCTGTGTCTATTTCAGACACGCAAAACAGTAATTATATACAGAATCCAACATAATAAACGCGTTGACAAAACCTCCAAACGTATATGCTACATTTGTGTGTTTTCAATCATGTGCAACATGTTTCCTTTGTTGTTCGTTTTGCATTGGATATTGTACGTATTCTGTTCAAAAGATGTGACGCTCATCAGAGGTAAGAATAATTTATTTGTAAATTTTATGTTATTTATTGAATGTGTTGGTTTCAAGACGTATTAATTCTGGACGATATCTATGTTCATAACAATTAACAAAGGAAAATATGTGAAAATGCTTAAATCATTATGAATTATTTACAATTTTCACACAAATGTAGTGATAATTAGAAGATTTAAAACTTTGAATCTTGCCCATTTAAATAAAGTAACAAAACATTTTAGTATTTTTATTTTGCACCTAAGACGTTTTATATTTGGACGATGTTTGCATAAAATTAAATTTAAGAAACTATAATTTAGGGGAGAACATTAAATACATACTCCAAAGCTTTTTTAAGAAGTTTACATAAAAAAAAATGTATTTATTATCTAACAAAAGAATCGATAATTTTATAAAGGGACTATTACTAATCTTTTACTTTTTGTTATTTTTTGGGGGTCTGTTTCAATCATTTTTATAATTATGTTATTAATTAATATTATCGTTTTTGCCCTTATTTACTCCTTTGTTGTTATTGTATAATTTTTTTTTCGTAAATCAATTTCAAATATATAAATAAATGTCACTTTCTGTTCAAAAATAACTTTTACCTGTACTTCATGTATCTGATCTATATAATTATTGATCGTCTTCATTATCATACTTTTCAAGTTTACCAGGGCCATGTCACCATTGTTTAAATTGTTAGCGTTCTTCTAATGGATTTTGAAATGCCAATTTCTTTTCGACTTGGAGTTTTTTTTTTATATAATAAACACTCTTATACATTATACTTTTAATCGATCATCAAAAATTAGATTCAATTATCTTAATAAATAGAAATCTTTGTTTTAATGTGTTATTGGGAGTTAAATGTTGTTTTTTTTAATTTATTGATCTATTTTTGAAATTCAGTTATCAATTTATTAAAATATACTTTTTATTCTGCAATACTATAAATTTACTAGTTTCATATTGTCTATGATTTCAGACCGAATAACAACAAATATGATTAAATAATTTCTTTGGACAACAAATTATCTCATCAATTTAGTGATAAAACTTTGACTATTTTATGATTATTGTTCTCCTCTTTTCCTTTTTTCAGGCTAGGATCGCTTTAGTGCTTGACATATTGTATATACATCTGTCTCTTTCTTAATGGTTTCACATTTTCAGGCAAGGGACGCTTTAGTGCTTGGCATATTATATATACATTTGCCTATTGTTTAATGGTTTTCACATTTTCAGACAAGGATTGTCTGTCCATGGGTTTAATTCTCTATAATATCTTGTTTATTTCTTTAATTATATATAGACGAAACGCGTCCGGCGGATCAAATAATAAACCTTGTACCTTTCCTACATGTTTCAAACCTCTTAGATGTAGAGTATCAAACTTGTTGCAGTTCATTGTTTTGTTGTTCAGTTGGTTTCCTTTTATAGTTGTCGCTTAATCGATTTACGACTTTTGAACAGTAGTATACTATAGTTGTCTTTATTTAAGAAGAATTGGCAAATACATATTTTCCGTAGACGTTGTTTCTTGTATTTGATTGATACCTTCTGTGTGTTTGTCGGTAATAAGTTCAAATCTTTGGAAATCGTCGTTTTGCAAATTATACATGTAATTGCGGTTTTCACTATTCAAAAGATATTTCCTTCTGTTTTTGAGACCTTATAACTATTTGCAAAACATGTACGTATTTGACATTATTTTTGGCCCAAGATTAATTAAACCCGTCTGTTTTGGAACTCAAATGTGTGTCATATTCACTTTCCTCTTGTGCGTTAATTGGTTGGAAGGTTTTTTTTATATATAATATATTGATACTTGCATTTGAATAGAATACACATTTCTTAAATCAAGAACAAAGAGAGCTTTTCTATAAATGTTTGGTTTCTATGCCTACTTTGAACTTCTGAATTGATACAGGTCCTCTATTTGCTCTTAAAGCTGGTCGGCGATTGTATAGTTTAAAAAAATACATTTTAAAAAATGTAAATTAATATTGTCTAGCTCTGTAAGGAGTTCTAAACCACGCTTGTTTGTTTTTTAAATTACTTCATTGTGTGCTAGGTACACGGGGTGTACAAAGATAAGCATAGACATTTTAACGGTAGTTATCTTTTAGTTTATCTGTGAAATTGTTAATTTCAGATATTCGAAATAACCGAAAGTCTTCGGAGGATGATTTGAGAACCAATAAAATAATGCAAGAACTACTAGGTAAGGCATTGTAAATGACAATGACTATTTTGTGGTTGTCTTTGTATATAATCCATTTGAACATTTTTTTTATTTTTTTTTATGTTCTCCCACAACAAAATCTTTATGGTTATTTGAGTTTATACAAATGTATTAAACTAAGGAGTGGATTTAACCTTTTTTTTCTTTGTTCAGCTGTTTCATTTTTATATGTTTTCATACGTCTTTTAATTATTTAATGGTAACTATGAGTACTCAAATTGTGAAAGGTTAAAGTAATCATGAACACATGTTATAGAATTATCAGATATTGGTTTTAAAATCTGGATTCCCCACATTATACAAAACCCATTAAAACTTTAAAATCTCTATATGCTCTAATGTAAATGTAGATTTTTTTATTCATTTATAAACAAATCATTTGTATAAATAGATTTTATTTGTTGTTTTTTTAGATACATGCATCGATGGCAATCAACGCCTAACTGTAGAAAAGTTAAAAAAGGAAACACAGACTATCTTAGACAGTTTGTACTTCTTTCTATTTTATATTTAAAATGTTTATTTTCTCTCCACAGTCAGTTTTCGTGGATATTAGAAAAAAAATCATTACAGTGCTAAACATGTGTCTATATTTGTAAATTGAATCGCTATCAACCATGAAATAAATTTCAGGAATCATATAACAAAATTGATTTGCTGTTTATTTTATTTAATAGGAAATATTTGGTTTGGAAATTAGTATATTTATATATTTTGAATGATATAATTGCTATGCAGATCAAGCACATAATAACGTTGTGTTGTGTGTACATCCCATTAAAACATTCTTAAAAAAGAAGTTGACTTCCAAACGAAGTCCGTTTATTTAACACGCTTTGAAAAACCATTCAAATCTAGATATGTTGTTTCCTGTGACTAAATGAGATCTAGTACGATTTTGTACGATCTTAGCTTTTCTCGTTGTTCAGTTATACACTTTCAAAAGTGTACAAGTTTTGATGAAATTATCAATTTCTTTACAAAAGGAAATAACTCAGTTTTTAAAAGATTCTTTAAAAACAAAATGAAGAATTTTGTGGTAGGTTTGTTAGTTTTTCTGTATACATTAGTTTTGTAAATGCTTTGTATAAAAAAAAATATGAAGTTAACTCCCTTAATAAAATAATCATCTATATTTGCTAAAGGAGATATTTTTTTACATCTAATTTTTGTTGTGTGTGTTAATTTCAATTTTTACTTGATTCTGTTTGGGGTTCCAGATTTGCAAATTCATTAAATAATAATCTTTCTTTATTAAAAGTATATTTCACAAGTTGCAGATCTTTATAAGTTTGGTACAAATGAAAGAAAAATATTGGGAACTCTGTATATAAAGTTTGACTGCACTTAGTGATTTAAAAAAATCACCTTTTATCAAGATAATACACCATCCTAAATCATAGTGTTTTTTAGCTTAAATGTTGTTTCATTCTTGCTCAACTGTTCAGGTTGACCTTTTGAGTAAAACCCGGTTTGCTATCTCTCTGACAGCCCCTTCTTGGAATATACGAAAATACCTACACGTTTATATTATATCTTTTTTTCCTTCATGAACTTTTCCAAATAGAAGCTAAGGACCAAATTGTTGTTTTTCGTAAATTCAGGAGAGGGCGGAAGATACCAGAGGGACATTCAAACTCATAGATTGAAATAAACTGACAACGCCATGGCTAAAAAAGAAAAAAGACAAACAAACATATAAAAGTACACTATTGATATCAGCTCTTCAACGGATTACGAGAACTAATAAATTGTTAAGGAACATTTCTGTTTTATGACTTGTTTGACTGTTCTTGAACATGTTGAATATATGTAACATATTACATTCGATTTCCAGTGGTAGATTTCTTTCCGCAAAGTTCATCACTACAATATTTGTTTACAATCTGAAATTAATACCAATGATTTTTAATTTATAAAATATCACTAGTTGTTATAGTAATCTAAATTTATTTATTTTTTAGATATTGAGGCATACAAAAATGTAGTGAAATTAAATACTCAACTCAGAAAAGAAATAAAATGGATCATTCAAGGTACTTCTATTAATGATTATAATACTATTGTGTAGGCATTCCATTAAGTTTTCCAAACATTGCGTTATAAAAATGATGACTAATATGTTAAACTTTACCAATTCTTTTCAAATCTTAATATTGTCTTTCTTTTCTTTGACATCGAAATTCAGAACGGCTTCAGCATTTGTTTTATCTGAAATTCATTTTTTAATGGGTTTTTTTTGCAAAAGAACACAACGACCAGTATTATAGTATTACATAAATAGCCAGATAAGTATCTCTACTTTTCTACATTGGCTAGAGTATAGGGGGAGGGTTGAGATCTCACAAACCCCGCCGCATTTTTGCGCCTGTCCCAAGTCAGGAGCCTCAAGCCTTTGTTAGTCTTGTATTATTTTAATTTTAGTTTCTTGTGTACAATTTGGAAATTAGTATGGCGTTCATTATCACTGAACTAGTATATATTTGTTTAGGGGCCAGCTGAAGGACGCCTCCGGGTGCGGGAAATTTTCGCTACATTGAAGACCTGTTGGTGACCTTCTGCTGTTGTTTTTTTCTATGGTCGGGTTGTTGTCTCTTTGCCACATTCCCCATTTCCATTCTCAATTTTATGTCGTATGCAAAGTGATGAGACGTACATCAAGTCTGTAACTACTTTGATGAAAATAAGAAAAATGATACGATTTAAATTGTTTTCGAAATTTATTGATTGTTTGATTGAAATCTAGTGGAAAATATTTAAAACATGTTGAGGACGAAAGGAAATTTTGAGAAGTGATCTAACGTAAATGTTAGATAAAGTCATTCGACTAGGACGAAGGTCGAAAACATTAACTGCTCCTAGAAAATGATGGTATAAAAATAGAAACAGAACAAGACTGGTTATCTATCAAAACATGGCATCGGTTTAAGAGTTCCCATTCTAAAGGGACGTAACTGAGTGTTTACACATATATATCCGTTGTATTTAAATCGGCATGCCTTTTTAGAATGACAATATTTGTATATCCGTCCAAATCTTGGACGTCCCGCATCTATTTTTTATTATTTGAAATTTCGAGTGATGTTTACTTCAAGGCTGCAGCTTGTCTTCTCCCTTCAAGTTTCAGTTAACGCAAGTGTGATTAATTCAATTCCGTATATCAAATGAAATTATGATAGATATCCTTGAAATCGGAACTTATCGGAAATTTAAATTTAGTATTACAGATAGAATAAGTAAAGATATTTTAATTTTCTTATAGTGATAAACATGACGAATAGGTATAGTGTAATTAGCAGTTAAGATAAGATATGAACTACTTTATTCTGAACAATACAATTTGAATGATGAAAGTGTGAAATTTTTTAAGACGGATATATGGATGAAAGATGTCACAGTCTTTAAACATTGTTTTAATTTACGTTTGCACTGTTTATACATCATGTAGTCTGACGCATTATTCATTTATTTAGAATCAAAAGGAGAAAGCGAAACTAGGAGAATACTTGACTTACTCAAACAGGACACAAAAGGTGAATTTTAAATTTTCAAGACCGTATGGTGACCATTAGATGTATTATCGTATTGTTGGATTGCTGTCATTTTAAAACGAACAATAACATTTTCTATTATAATCATCTGTCGTGATTTACTGTATAACTTATTAAAGTTATGGAAATGGGTCTTTTGTGTCTGTTATGATAAAAGCATTTTAAATATTTCGGCGGGGATATGAGGTTCAATGTTTTAATATAAAATGCCATGTTAAGAAACAAAAAATTTGCAATATGAACCAACATGTAGGAATATAACAAGATAGCAAATAGCATATTGTCTGAAATGTATTTAAATTTTATTTGAAGTATTTAGAAATATCGCTTGTGCAGAGAATTGCCTTTAGAAAACCCAGATAGTATAAAAGGGTGGTAAATTCAAAAGTGAAGAAGAAAGTAAAAAAGCAATAATGAGACCTCCAATGCAAATTCAAAACAGAAAGTCATTTGTCAAAAGGGCAACATTAAAGCTCAACCCATCAAACGAATATAAAACCGCTGACAGATTCCTGATTTGGTACAGCCAATTCCTCATTATAAAAATTGTGGATTTAACCTGGTTCAATAGCAAGCTAATATTTTCACTTTTATGACAGTCGCATATAATTTCATTATTTTGACAACATTGTGTAAGCAAAAAGGCAGACAAAACAGGTAAATTTGTCACACATAGAGGTACAGCGGTTAACAAAGTGTTATAATCTTAATCACTACACACATCCTTAACTATAAAATAATAACAATACATCTGAATTAACAAACTGAAAAACTTTATATATACAGGCACATGTTCACAACCAATTGCAAAGTACAAAGACTGTACAGAGTTGAAGAATAAAACAGAGAATAAACTAGATGATGGTGTTTACAAGATTTACCCAGGAGGAGATAAACCGGTACAGGCGTACTGCGACATGACCACAGACGGGGGAGGTTGGACGGTAGGAGCTTCTTGGTTAACTCTTTTACCGCGAAATTTTTGCTGTTGGGGCTTTAACGTATTAAACAAACAGATGCTCTTTTACAAATATGTATTGCTAGATATCGAAATTTTTTTTCTCCTCAAAGTAATGACGGTATCTTAAATTAATTTTTTTACAAACGGGAGAAAATAATTACTTTTAATTTAGCATTAATATTAACAGAGTAAACGAAAACCATATAAAGAACAATACATTAAACTTGTGTTACAAAAATGTTGTAGTACATACAAGTTAATTGTATGTCTAATACAATACAACTCAATCATGGTGCATCATTCTTCCCCTTTTCTTTATTACGTCACGTCACGTGAGAATCTATACGACAGACTTAAATTAAATAACTGCTAGTATAATATGGATTTTTCAATGTGACACATCGTATCAACCTTCAACCAATATAATCACTGAGGCAAATGTCTTTGGATTACTGTTAATTTAGATATTATTGTGTGTATTTCAGGTATGTAATGTATTTATTATTGTTTTTTGGAAGAATAGACTTACGAGTTAATTTGTTGCTATTTCAGGTAAATCTGTATGTTGATATTTGTATTAGATGTCATAATGCGAGTTCTTGATATTGCGATAATCATCCAGTCGCATTGATCACAATAATAAAAGCCCATAATAATTTCTAAATTTACAATACACTGGTGTTTCGGGTTTATGCAGGTGTGGTATTATACAGTCATTGTATAATTATTCTCTATTTTTCATATTTTCTTATTACCAGGTTATGTTAAAAACGGTTTGGAGGATCTGTTAGATTTAATCGTACCTGGGTCGAACACGAAAATGGATTTGGTGATGTAAATGGCGAATTTTGGTTAGGTAAGCTGTTTTCTTAGTTTAAATACAGAAAACAAATAATATTTTCGGGATCAGGATAGTAAGAAACCTTGATCATTTAGGGCATTTAAAAAAACAAATATCTATGAATGTCACCAAAAATTAAAGGAGTAAATTCGGTAAGGGCCGTATTTGGTCCCGATTATAAAATTGCATGGTACAAGATAACATATGTTTAAAGTTGTCTTAAAGACATGTGCGAAAGTAAAATAGAACTATTTGTCTCAAAGTTTTATTCCAAAGCGTTGATTTCTACATCAAGAATGGATCAAAATAAGAGATTTGACGACATTTGACAAAATTGACCGGATTTTAATAAAATGTAGCACCAAGAAACAAAGAACGCAGGCGTACGGTCAGTACAAAAATTGTGTTCAAAGAACTTTTTGTCGACGTATGCGCTCTATAACTCCTGTCAAATAATCAATGCAAATTTCACCAATTTTCATTGATTTTTCGTGAAAAATATAAATGAGTACTGTTTGTGACATCATCAGTAGAACGCAGGAACGTAAATTTTCAACAAAAAGGCTCATTTCTTATCTTGTCAATGTATCAGATATGATTTATTGTGATATTGGTCAATAAATTATAATTTGAAATTTAAGGTAGGAAAAAGGCCATTAGTTTCTTATCGAACCTACTCCTTTGGCCAAAATGTAATATTAATTTTTCTATCATATCAAGGTAATAAATACACCCACATGTTGACCTCAAGTGGAAAATACGAGCTTAGAGTAGACATGGTGGACAGCAAAAAGAAAAAATACGCTGTGTATAAAACATTTGTTATAGGAGATGCTGCATCAAAATACAAACTCACTGTTGGTGGTTACTCTGGAACTGCAGGTGATTTATTTTACACTTTATCAGTCTATCAGTAGATAATGAATGATAAATACTCTTTACTAATAACTTGCGTCCAAATTACTTTTTTGGTTAATTTTTACCAGGAAAAATGAAGCCCAAGTGCTGTAAATTCAGAAATTATCATTATTATACGGTCGAATGATGCGACTGGATGAGTATCGTAATAATAAGAACTCGCATGCTGATGTCTGATTCAAACATCGCGATAATATATAACGTAACGGTACCCAAATTGCACCGAGTACCCAAATTGCACCTATTTAGCAAAACTAGCAGCGAAAATCTTACAAGATTTTCTAGAGACTAAACAATTTGTTTTTTTATGATTTGATACTAAGCACATCTTTCAACATAGGTAAAACTATTTAGATATGCACAAAACGTTCACAGTATCTATCAACAGATGAAGTATTTACTGAAAAAACAAAATGTACTGAAACGTCGACATGCGACGTCATCAAAACGTCATCTTTTTAAAATGAGCAAATACAATATGTTACAAGTATCCATTTAAAAAATAATAAAGAGTAAGCATGGACTAATATCTAATTGTTCAAATATTTAAAGAAATTAAACAAAAGCTCTGTTATTAGACTTTTGACTATGTGAATTTAAGCATGGAAGCAATTTGGGTACTCCTCATTTCAGAATCATTGATGGTTTGGAGGTCAGCTTAGACCAATTTTTCTATGATTCCATATGGAATAAAAATCAAATTGGTGTACCTTTATAATAAAGAAGGATAGGGCTACAAAATAAACACAGAATGGACATTTTTGTTTTCATCATAAAAAAACGTAGATGAAAAAACTGTCAAAATAGGTGCAATTTGGGTACCGTCACGTTACATGCATTAAGTTCTGAATTTACAGTATTTGAAAGCCAAGATGTATAAGTTCTTGAATCCTGGGGAAGCTAGATTAATGAATAAATTATTTAACAGGATAAAGGCACATTTAAAACAAACCTTATCATCTTATGTATCCAATGGTATAAGACTTACTGAAAAGTGTAGAAGAATTTAAAATTGGAGTCGCATTTTAAAAACGTTACATCTAATACCATACTCAAAATGATAAGTTAACTTATATAATAATTAGTTTTTAGTTTATTGCATGTTCTTTGTGAATTGTAAAGAAAAAGGTATTAAAAGTCATAAATTCAAAATATCAGAAAAGTTAAAGTGTCTATTTAAAAAACTCAAAATTGATATTAGTCTTATGCCGTTATACGTTAAACGCGGGTTTTGTCTACATCAGATTCATCGGTTGTGCCCCGATTAAATACAATTCGAATGTGAATTCTATGACGAAGATGACGATAATTGAAAAAAGTGTCGAATCTGGCTAAAGCTAAATATATTTACATGTTAAAAAACTTCGTTATTCGAAATATTTTAACATTTCATTACATCTATATTAAATGAAAATGACGTATCAGATATAAATGATGCAAACATCTCTGGAAACAAGATGGAAACCAAGGGGTTGTTAAACTCATCGAAGATATAAGGCTTTTAACTTAGAACATTCTATTGAACATACACACTGTATTCCTATGTTAAACATAGTTAACGTATTTGTATTATAATTAACAAATAGTACCACTTCCGCTCTCTCCTAGTTGCGCGCTTGCCTCGAGTGTTGAAAGTCGTGATGTCGTTCATCTGATTTGTCTTATTAATTATATTAAAGTCAACATGTTTTCGTCCTGATATGCATGTTATATTTTCTACAGGACGTTAAACACCTATGTTTTACCAAACCAGTATATTTTGGTTCACTAATGTTTTATAAAAATAAGATGAATATTTTATAAATTGCAGCAAATTGTAAGAAAATTGAATACAATAACACCCATTTAATTAGTTTCTCAATTAAATTAAACCTGTCGTTTTTATTTGTATAGCTTGATAGTCATTAAATGACCAATTACTTGATTTCCCGTGACAAATATTTCATACATTTACAAAACGTACGCAATATTTAGCTGGTGTAGCTCCCATTTAGAATTTGTACTGTTACCCTTTTTCCTAGTATGTGTGTTTATAAAAAAAAAATGTCTTGTGCGAATCACGATATTGCACCGTCTAAATATTGCATTTTCTTTGCCAAAAACTATGAGAACAAAATATTGTTATACTAATGTATTATCTATACATCAAATCAATATAATATGTCTTCAACTTTTTTTAAACCAATTCTGTTTGTAAAAGACTTTACTAAGGGAAGTTAATAGAAATTCCATCATGACTTAGTTATTTTAGTGTAAAATGAGCCATTGTAAACCTTGGACGACTGCAAGGACAAACAAAAATGTAATGAGTGGCCGCCAAAAACATTACAAATACGACTCAAAAAAAAATCTCATTAAGGATAAAGCTGTTAAACAACCGATAGATATAAACAAGGCATTAATAGTACACTCAATTTGCCATAGTTTTTAAATGATAAGTATTTTCTAAATGATCCATGTCGATATTTCTTCAGATTTGCGTCAAAATAACTTTTTGTTTTCAAGAAAGACACTTTACCTTGTTACAATTACACTATTGACGTTTTATTTTTAGCTACAGAATCTCAAAACGGATATTTCTAATTTCTGAAATTTTAATTATTAACGAAATGTCAACCAAAAAGTTGATAATTTGACAAACAATTTACAACTGCGTAACCAATATCCCTGTCCAACTACACAATATATAATATATATATAGATATATATCGACTGGCTGCTTTAAAACATACAAGTAGATGGAAAATTAGTATAAATATCAATTTACTATAGTTGATATGTTTTTCTTAATTATTATTAGTATTGATAAAAACTAAATTTTTCGTTTTAGCTGATTGGTTAGGATATCACAATATGATGAAATTTTCCACAGTTGACCAGGACAACGACAGATATAAGACCAGTTGTGCAGTTCGGTTCAGCGGATCCTGGTGGTATAACGCTTGTTCCCATAGTGATCTGACTAAACTTAATCCACGCTGGGGATATGGAGTAACGAAGCCAGTTATGATGATCAGACAAATATAAATTCAAAATTACTTATATTAAAAGTGTAAACATTGATCAACTTATTCTTTTCCCTAAATATTTAGCTTCCATGCTGTTAATGTTGTTTTTTTTGTCTGGTTAAACTGGTTTTTCTTTTAATCAACATGTTTTAAAAGTTAACAAAAGCTACTGAAAATATTGGAGTGTATAAAAGACAAAGCAAATCACAAACAGCTTACTCCTTAAAAAACAAATCTGACACAACATCCGGTCGACTTAAACAAAAGTTACTGAACGAACATTATCCCACCATTTTGCATTTCTTATCCATATTTCGCAACAATAAACGCAAAGTAGATACATGCACTATCAAGCTACATAAAAAAATGTTACCAACTAAGAAAGAAAATACAACACTGTGCATAATGGTGTGTCATTTTTTAAGGCCGTACGGTTGCATATAATTGCCTATATCAACTTTACTTGAATTTCGATAGATATCTGTCTCATTGGCATTCATGCTTCATTTTCTTAATATTTCAAATAATACTCCCTTTTTCTATATTGAATTTTTTTCTAGGTTGTATGGTGTGATATTGCAAGATGAAGCACATGACGTAACTAGGTCTTTCCAATTTGCTGTGGTTTTCTTCTGATTAATATTATTTTTTCTTCCGCTACATATTCTTGTCACAGTGCTTTGTGGTTTTGCAAGATGTCGCCTAGATTTTTTGTTTATGATATCGAACAGTCATTGTATTTGTAAACTTTCGCTGTTTACCCAAACACTATCTTTATTGTAAGAGTTATTTCCCCAAAGACTGAAGGTCATGTGTACATCTCTTTCACAAACGTCAAATATTAATACAAAATTATTCCAACAATTTACTCGTCATATCCTCAGGCTCTTAAACAAAATTGACCGAACCAATCCGGAGTCTCCATTTGAGAGTAATTTCACGTTTTGTATTTTAAATAAGAAAAATATAATTGAACCTTGCAACCAATAAGTGATAGATACCAAGGATCTTTTGATTTGAGGTACTTGGTCCAAAACAAAAAAAATAAGGTCAAGGTCAAAGGTCAATGTCATGTTCTGAATTTTGAGTGTGGCTTATTTTCACTTCTTTGCAGAAACCATATTAGATAGTTTTAATTAAATGGATGGTTGCGACATCTCGTAACAAAAATTTTGGTGGAAAGAGTGTGTAGACATTAAATGGTAGTTTTAGCCTCTCGTATATTTACAATTATGAGTATAGTAATATAACTCATAAACCATATAATATTATAATATAATAAAGACCTATGGTCTTTTGATTAAATATCCTTGGTTTATGACCATGAAGTTAAGTTCAAGGTTAAATGTAAAATTGACGTTCTAGATTTTGACCATTGCGGTAGATTAGTATTTATACATGATAAAGCCTTACATTTTTTAATCAGATTAGTAAACATATAACCTTGAAAATATCAACCATCCATTCAGAGCGTTCTCCATAGCATGGTGTTTAGATAGCAAAAGTATAACAACTATTATACCTCCTTAGAGAGGACAATTATGTTTTGCGTTTCAAGATCGCAAGTACCACAACTATTAAACCTCCTTAGAGAGGACAACTATTGGTCGCGTTTATCTACATGTAAACTACGATTATACTACTTTTAAATTAATATATAGAGACTCTCTGTATTCTGTCAGGGACTTTCTATGTTAGTATAGAAAGTCCCTGATTCTGTCTACTGTTTTCTTTGAAATGTTTACTATTTAAGGGGTCATACCACTTGCATATATATTAAAATAAGTAAAACATGCTTAAGTTCATCTTAAACTACCTCTACAAAAAACTTAAACCTGAAGCGGGGAACAGACGGACGACCGAACGAACGGATGCACAGACTAGATGGGGCATAACAATTTATTGTTGAAAGTGAAAATAGTGATTTGACAAAAATGTAAGTAAGCCGTAGAGATTGGAGGAGGCAGTGCCTTTTTCGGGGCGTCGGAATCGGTGTTTTTGAAGCTCGGGATTTGGGGATTGATCCTTACGGGATCCAGGAATATATTTTTCGATTTCGGGATTTCGGGATATGAATTTCTTCAAATTCTGCATCTCGGGATTTCGGGATCAGGACCCCTCCGACCACCCCTCAAATAAGCCTTAGTCGGTCTTAGTCATTTATACAAGATTGATATCCTACCATTGGCATGTTAGTAAGACTCTCAAAAGAAAACGCACTGATGGATTGTCCTTGAAGCATATTTTATTAGACTTATAATGGACTATATATAAGCAGTTACATTTATTTGATGTTTGAAACGGTGCAAATTTTTAATTTGATTTGACTTTTACCAAAAGAAGCATTGTAGCAAAAGAGACGAATAATTTTGGTCTGAGGCCAGAAACACGAAAATAATTGAATTTAACAGAAAGGAAACAAATATCGGACTTTGGAAAAAGGGAGAGGGCTTTTGATACCTTTTATGAAATTCTCCATAAATAATATCTTTTACAAAAAATCATCCTACAACAGTTCGCAAGCAATACGTAGCAATACATTTCCTTTATTTTAACCAAAGGTATAAAGACACTATATATTTTTAGACTCAGAGTAAAATAAGCTATTATTTGACACCGTAAGAATTTTTTTTTTACCAGATGTGATTTATTATCTGCTTTAATTTGTAAAACGTTTCATTTTCAAAACCAGTGTGTGATATGCTATTATGTTAGCCTGGATATATTGTTTTTTTTTTTAAATCCTATCTTAAGTTAATTTGAGAGAAAGAACTTCAATTGTTCTCTGAACAATTGGTTTTTTATTGTCTTAATTTTTCATGTCCTTTTTTATGCCCCATCTACGATAGTAGAGGGGCATTATGTTTTCTGGTTTGTGCGTCCGTTTGTTCGTTCGTTCGTCCGTTCGTCCGTCTGTTCCGCTTCATATTAAAGTTTTTGGTCAAAGTATTTGTTGATGAACTTAATACTTAGTTTTAAAAAGTTTTGAAACTTTAGATTTTTGGAATTTTGATCAAAGTTTTAAAATATGAAAATTTCAAATTGAGTAAAAGTTTTGAAATTTTGAAATTTTAACCAAATTATTAGAATATTAAAATTCTAAATTTCGTTAATAAATTTGATAGTTTAAGAATTTGATCAAACTTTTAAAATACTAAACCTAACGTGCAATTATGATTATTTCACTTTTTGAAAGTTTGATTTTTTTAAATTTTTGATTAAAATATCAAAAAATAATAGGGGCGAAAAGGTGTCTTCCTCCTATTCCCACTTTTTAAAAATACTATTCCTTCTATTCCCACTTGCAAATAACAATGGATGTTTTGATAAATAATTTGTTTTTATAACAATCAAGGTTAATTAGAATTTCACCTAAGATTTGCATTATTTTTTTTAAAAGCATAACATATTTGGTACACTGTTTATGTATAACACCTTGTTTATTTGTAAAAAAAAAAATCATCAAAGAAATACTTAAAATTAAAAAAAAATATATATATATTTATTAAATAGATTGGGGTCAGATTCTTAATTTTTTGAATTTGTAACCTAAAAATAAAGAAAAAATATGATATCCGGATTGGGGTTTGATTTATTTTTAATTTTTTGAATTTGTACCTAAAAATAAAGAAAAAATATGATAAATAGATTGGGGTTCCTAGATTTATTTATTGTAATTTTTTGAATTTGTACTTAAAAATAAAGAAAAAATCAACAACAGATTAGACGAACTTAAGGTTAGACAACGCAACCAGGAAGTCACAACAGTAGAGTTTGGTGATGCAGCCTTCCACCTTCTTTAAGTGGAATAGATTGATTAACTTTAATAAATGTGTATACAGTGATTGTCTTATGCTTCGCTACAATGTGTGATTTGATTTAGTGCTGTTGTTTAATTTGTTTTGTATTATGCTTGCTTGAATCTGCAGTTGAATTTGTGTTATAAAAGTAATAAAATAATTTACTTATATTTGTTAAATTAATTTCTTTCATATTTATTTTGTTTAAAAAAAAAACAGAATTCATACAGATGCAAAAAAAACTTATTACCTGTTCTCATCATAATAGAAAAAAACACTGGTCAATTAACAGTTGATTAAAAAAATGTGTGTACAGTATAATCCTTTGTTTGCACAAGTTTTCCTCCTACTCTCACATGAAATTTTACCTTTTCTTACCAGATTTATACAAGAGTGCACACGCTGAAATGTCTCGCCTTCTATACTAATCATTGATATTATGTTGATAGTCCTAAGTATAAAGCTTTATTCCAACTGTCTCATAAACTTAACATTAACCAAGATAACTAAACAAAGACCAATGAACCATGAAAATGAGATCAAGGTCAGATGAACCATGCCAGGCAGACATGTACAGCTAACAATGCTTCTATACAACATATATAGTTGACCTAAAGTTTGAGAAAAATAGACCAAAAAACAAAAACTTAACACTGTGCAATGAACCGTGAAAATGAGGTCACGGTCAAAAGAAACCTGCGCTACTGACATAAAGATCATAAAATATTTCCATACACCAAATATAGTTGACCTATGGCATATAGTATTATATAACAAGAATGTGTCCATAGTACACGGATGCCCCACTCCCACTATCATTTTCTATGTTCAGTGGACCGTGAAATTGGGGTCAAAACTTTAATTTGGAATTAAAATTAGAAAGATCATATCATAGGAACATTTGTACTAAGTTTCAAGTTATGTAACTTTTACTTCATCAAAAACTACCTTGACCAAAAACTTTAACCTGAACTTATCACTATCATTTACTATGTTCAGTGGACCATGAAATTGGGGTCAAAACTATAATTTGGCATTAAAATTAGAAAGATCATATCATGGGGAACATGTGTATTAAGTTTCAAGTTGATTGGATTTCAGCTTCATCAAAAACTACCTCGACCAAAAACTTTAACCGGACGGACGGACGAACGGAGGCACAGACCAGAAAAATAATGCCCCTCTACTATTGTAGAAGGGGCATAAAAAGACCAAAACTCCAAAACTGAACTTTGACCACTGAACCATTAAAATGATGTCAAGTTCACATGACATCTGCCAGCTATACATGTACACCTTACAATCATTCCATACAACACATATAGTAGACCTATGCATATAGTATGAAAAAAACAGACCAAAACACAAAAATTTAACTATAACCACTGAACCATGAAAAGGAGGTCAAGGTCACATGACATCTGCCCGCTAGACATTACACCTTACAATCATTCCATACAACAAATATAGTAGACCTATTGCGTATAGTATGAAAAAACAGACCAAAACACAAAAATTTAACTATAACCACTGAACCATGAAAATGAGGTCAAGGTCAGATGACACCTGCCAGTTGGACATGTACACCTTACAGTCCTTCCATACACCGAATATACTAGCCCTATTGCTTATAGTATCTGAGATATGGACTTGACCACCAAAACTTAACCTTGTTCACTGATCCATGAAATGAGGTCGAGGTCAAGTGAAAACTGTCTGACAGACATGAGGACCTTGCAAGGTACGCACATATAAAATATAGTATCCTATTACTTATAATAAGAGAGAATTCAACATTACAAAAAATCTAAACTTTTTTTTCAAGTAGTCACTGAACCATAAAAAATTAGGTCAAGGACATTTAACATGTGACTGATGGAAACTTCGTAACATGAAGCATCTATATACAAAGTATTAAGCATCCAGGTCTTCCTCCTTCTAAAATATAAAGCTTTTAAGAAGTTAGCTAACGCGCCGCCGCCGCCGGATCACTATCCCTATGTCGAGCTTTCTGCAACAAAAGTTGCAGGCTCGACAAAAATTCTTTAAATTAAAAAAAAGAAAAGTAAAATTCTTTATTAGTTAAATTACTTATATTTGTTATCAAATTGACATCAATACAAGAGTGCACACGCTGAAATGTCTCGCCTTCTATACTAATCATTGATATTATGTTGATAGTCCTAAGTATAAAGCTAAGCTTTATTACAACTGTCACATAAACTTAACATTAACCAAGATATCTAAACAAAGACCAATGAATCTTGAAAATGAGGTCAAGGTCAGATGAACCATGCCAGGCAGACATGTACAGCTAACAATGCTTCTATACAACATATTCAGTTGACCCATTACTTATAGTTTAAGAAAAATAGCCCAAAGCACAAAAACTTAACAATGTGCAATGAACCGTGAAAATGAAGTCAAAGACAAATAAAACCTGGGCGACTGACATAAAGTTCATAAAATATTTCCATACACCAAATATAGTTGACCTATGGCATATAGTATTAGATAAAAAGACCAAAACTCAAAAACTTAACTTTGACCACTGAACCATGAAAATGAGGTCAAGGTCACATGACATCTACCCGCTAGACATGTACACTTAACAATCATTCCATACAACAAATATAGTAGACCTATTGCATATAGTATGAGAAAAACAGACCAAAACACAAAAATTTAACTATAACCACTGAACCATGAAAATGAGGTCAAGGTCAGATGACACCTGCCAGTTGGACATGTACACCTTACAGTTCTTCCATACACCGAATATACTAGCCCTATTGCTTATAGTATCTGAGATATGGACTTGACCACCAAAACTTAACCTTGTTCACTGATCCCTCAAATGAGGTTGAGGTCAAGTGAAAACTGTCTGACAGACATAAGGATCTTGCAAGGTACGCACATATCAAATATAGTTATCCTATTACTTATAATAAGAGAGAATTCAACATTACAAAAAATCTGAACTTTTTTTCAAGTAGTCACTGAACCATAAAAAATTAGGTCAAGGACATTTGACATGTGACTGACGGAAACTTCGTAACATGAAGCATCTATATACAAAGTATTAAGCATCCAGGTCTTCCTCCTTCTAAAATATAAAGCTTTTAAGAAGTTAGCTAACGCCGCCGCGCCGCCGCCGCCGGATCACTATCCCTATGTCGAGCTTTCTGCAACAAAAGTTGCAGGCTCGACAAAATTCTTTAAATTAAAAAAAAGAAAAGTAAAATTCTTTATTAGTTAAATTACTTATATTTGTTATCAAATTGACATCAATACAGGAGTGCACACGCTGAAATGTCTCGCCTTCTATACTAATCATTGATATTATGTTGATAGTCCTAAGTATAAAGCTAAGCTTTATTACAACTGTCACATAAACTTAACATTAACCAAGATATCTAAACAAAGACCAATGAATCTTGAAAATGAGGTCAAGGTCAGATGAACCATGCCAGGCAGACATGTACAGCTAACAATGCTTCTATACAACATATTTAGTTGACCAATTATTTATAGTTTAAGAAAAATAGCCCAAAACACAAAAACTTAACAATGTGCAATGAACCGTGAAAATGAGGTCACGGTCAAAGTTACAGTTCTTCCATACACCGAATATACTAGCCCTATTGCTTATAGTATCTGAGATATGGACTTGACCACCAAAACTTAACCTTGTTCACTGATCCCTCAAATGAGGTTGAGGTCAAGTGAAAACTGTCTGACAGACATAAGGACCTTGCAAGGTACGCACATATCAAATATAGTTATCCTATAACTTATAATAAGAGAGAATTCAGCATTACAAAAAAATTTAAACTTTTTTTCCAAGTGGTCACTAAATCATGAAAATGAGGTCAAGGACATTGGACATGTGACTGACGGAAACTTCGTAACATGAAGCATGTATATACAAAGTATGAGCATCCAGGTCTTCCACCTTCTAAAATATAAAGCTTTTAAGAAGTAAGCTAACACCGCCGCCGCCGCGCCGCCGAAGCCGCCGTCGCCGCCGGATCACTATCCTTATGTCGAGCTTTCTGCAACAAAAGTTGCAGCTCGACCAAAAAGTGGGAATAGATGGAATGACCCGGCGAAAGAGGGGTACCTGTAAACACTGATGTAAACACGGCTCTGATAACAATCATTCTTAGTTATAAATAAATAGCACGAAATATATCAAATCATTTTTAATTACAAAATAAATATTGAAAGAGGAAGCCTTTTTATATATATAAAACATATTAGACATCACATGGCTAATAGTATCCTGAAATTTAAAGGTTGTGTATCTATCAAAAAAAATTTGTTAAACCTATTTAAACCTGAATTAAATAAGTTGATTTAAATCTCTTATATAAGGTTAGCGCTTGAGATAAATAATTCAGAGCTATTTGGTGTTCCCAGTGCCCAACATTTAAAGTAACAGTGACAACTGACCAACTCGCAGTAAACCAAATAGTATTATTCGCCTTTTTGACGTTCCTGATGATGGTAGATCCAAAAAAGCGCATCTGTCGCATGCAACTTTAAATGTTTTGTCTTCTTTTTTATCGATTGCATGACGATAATAAATTGCCTTTTATGATTTATTTCAGTTCCAAGAAATG
Organism: Mytilus edulis; assembly: GCA_019925275.1. Lineage (NCBI taxonomy): Eukaryota > Metazoa > Mollusca > Bivalvia > Mytilida > Mytilidae > Mytilus > Mytilus edulis. The sequence goes on from CM034362.1 coordinate 44,777,924, forward strand.
ATACGGAAGGAATACTTAATGTATAGCGTCGCAATGAACGTTCACAACTTGTACTAGGCACGCTTCAGCTGGCCCCTAGACAAAAAAGTGTATGGTTCAATGATTATAGACGTCATACTAAACTTCGAAATATAACAATGAACTAAAATTAAAAGTATACAAGACTTAAAAGAACAGAGGCTCTTGAATTGGGACAGGCGCACAAATTCGACGGGGTTAAACATGTTTCAAAAGATCACAACCCTCCTCTATACTTCTAGCCAATAAAGGCCTTCAAAATTTAACAAATTAATTCAAAACAAATAACGGTTTTAATAATGTACACAAACAAAGACCGAAAAACAAATATGTAACGCAGCAACAAACGACAACCCCTGAATTACAGACTCCTGACCGCTATGTGACAATAACAACAACCTTAGAGTTTATTTTTTCACTTTTTGAAGTGATAGGAAATTCAAAATGGTCGTCAGTAAAGGCAAAATTTGTAGCGTAAACAAATTCATCTTTTTTTAGAGAATAATTTTAAACACTATATGGAATCAAGCTTAATTAAACTTATTTACGTGCACTTCGAGACTTTCACATACTAGAAATTTATTTTATAATCAATTCAAATGAGACCAAGTTGAATAGGGGAGCAATACAAGCTCCTTGGAGCCTCTAATTATGTTTGCCATGTACAGAAATTATGAAGTCCTCCATTTCCATTGCATGTTCTGAATAAGATGAATTTCAAGCTTTTCCCAATAAAGAATATGTTAAGTTGCGACTCATAGTGCTCAGACCAACTACTGAGACTGGATGCAAATTATAACTGCATTGCTATTGTTGGTTTTAAATGAGATTTTTCAAGCGTCCTCTTTATTGAAGCCTTATAAAAACTTTCCACCCCAAGTTCTTTTAACCACTGTTCCCCAGGACAACTATTCCTACAAACTTAGGGAGAGGGTTGTGATCCCGCTAACATGTTTAACCCCACCACATTCTTTATGTATGTGTCTGTCCCAAGTCTTTAATTCGGTAGTTGTCGTTTGTTGATGTGTTAATATTTGTTTTTCGTTTATATTTGTACATAGAATAGGCTGATAGTTTTTACTCGTTTGAATTGTATAACATTTGTAATTTCGGGGCCTTTTATAGCTGATTATGCGGTATGGATCATTGTTGAAGGCCGTCCGGTGACCTGTAATTGTTAATTTCTGTGTCATTTGGTTTCTGGTGGAGATTTGTCTCGTTGACAATCATACCACATCTTCTTTTTTTATATTTACTCCTCGTTATATAAGGATCATTCATTCTCTAAGATTGGTCCAATATGGCCTGATAGTTCTTATAGAGAAGATATTTCCATTGGAGCCTATGTTAAACTTTGGAGCCCTAATACTCGAGTCTAATGGATCCCCTCACCTAAGGAAGTTGTGTCTAGTACCCGAAGTGGTATGCGAGCGATTGATATCGCTTGTTGTACTTCGTCGTCTGCCGTAAGTGTATTTTTAAATCTCCTTCGAAACTACTGTGCAAAATTCTTTCAAAATTAGTTTGATTATTTCGTATTGAATATTTCCTTTACAAAAGGCGTGCGTCGATTTTTTACTCCTTAAGGTAACACGATACCGAATGGCATATCTCCCGATTTCCAAATTTTTTGGCATACGTGTACTTTGAATCGAGTTACATCGGAATGTGTAATAAAAAATGGGGGTCACCATTTTTGTTTTTTTGTAATTTTCATAGGAAAACGTCAATTTTGGCGACAAATTTACTTAGGTATATAGGGGAAATGCCTTTTTTTCGGCTTACCTTTTTAGATTTACGAATGGATGGCTATTTTCTAATATATACGGAGAAAAACAAAAAACTAACATAATATCCAGGATTGCATAGTGAATCCAAACACGTATAAGGTGTCAGACCACCAATTAAAAATCCCTATCTGTTCAACCAAATTTTGCAATTTTCACAGCTTTCTAAATATTTTACCTTAAGTTTAACTTCAAGGAAACCAGGTATATCCTGAATTGTACATGTATCACCTTCCTACATGCCAATTTTCAACCAATGTTTAAAGTCTTGTAACAAATTTCTGATTTTGAAAAGACAGGTACTACCAAAATAACTCCCGGTTTTCTGGAAATCTTAAATTAGTGTACTATGTAGCGCATTAATCCTGAATTTTTAATGCAAACTCATAGACAAGTGAATTTTGGCTCAAAATGGTCTAAATATATTTCCCTTTCACCAAAAGTTTCATTTCTGCAAATTTGTTGATTAGTTTAAGTAAACAATGACATCAAAAGCACTATTTTGTGTCAAAGTAGGACTACTTTTACATACGTTCTAAATTGGAGGGAGTAATTGGTGGTCTGACACCTATAAAAACTCATATGTCACCATCCTTGTTTTTGAAATAAATGACTTCAAAGTTGATCGATAGGCCTAGAATTTGACCAAAAACGTTATTCCTTCTCAGAGAAATGGAGAAAAAAATATGTGTCGGGATCTGAATGAGTATTTTTTATTTTCATTTCCCCTGTCGACTGTCGTAAAGTTCCTAGTAATGCTATATAAAATTCTACTGAATCAGATATAATTTTATTTCGTCCTGCACATGGAATTTCACTCATATGAATTAATATCAATATCGTCCGATTTTCACATCAAACGAGCATATCATGACTTGAAACTTGCGTGAACAGGTTCCATGTTAATCTTATGATAATAGTTCATGCATAAATCACCGGAATTTTGTACACGTAAATATTTGAAATAAATTATTTAAATAATATCTTTGTTCTAAAATTTGATTAAAACCATAAAAAAATACCTTCAGATTTTTGTTAAGTTTACGTAAAAATTAAATGAAACATTTCACGTGAGATTCATCCGAATTACTGATTTTTAACTCCATCATATTAGACAATGGTGGTATCATCACTGCATCCCGTGATGCAGAAATATAGTATTTAAAAAAAATTGATTCATTTAACAGTTTTTTCATTGCTCGGTATGATGGTTGTTTAACGTTCAGTGGCAAATAGTTCATGCATGTTCGGGACGATACAATACAAGTTTGAATACAGTTGTTTATAAAAGACACATTTGATGCACCAGTCAAAAAAGATTTTGTGAAAATTATGAGGAAAAATAATGATCATGATAAAATACACATTCCAAAAAATAAAATAACAAAACTCCAAGAAAAAAACAAAAACGAAAAAATCCCTTATCAAATGACGAAATCAAAAGCTGAAAAACATCAAAAGAATGATAAACAGCTGTCATATTCTTGACTTGGTACATACAATACCTGTAGACTAGTATAGTGTACTCTGGGTGGTGTAAATGTGTTACTTGTTTGCTCAGCAAGTCGGACAAACCTTTCAACTGTTAACCGAATAATTCAGTCGTTATATTCCGCTTACTACATTAAGTAAGTAGGAGAGATCGATTACTGGGAGGGACTGAATTATTCGGGTTAGCAAACGGTATGCAAAATTTCACAAATTTCAACATTTTTTCATTTGTGAAAAATTATTTACATAACAAATCTTGAGATCATATATGCATTCTTTATATACATGTTATAAGTAAAACAACTGCGAAATTTAAAAGTTCCAGCTTGAAATTCAACCTGTATCAGATGTAAGCCGGAGTCTGTACTCTGTGTGCCTTTGTATTTTTATCAAAATGCCTAATCCAGCAGCCTGTCATGAACAAAAAAGAAACCCCAGACGATATGCGCACCTATAATATGAGTAGTAACACCAGGTACATAGTTTTAAAGCTGAAGCAAAACTACTGTACTTTCTAAATAATTAGCCGAATTAACCTATATATACTAAGTGCGGGATTAACGGTCGAAAGGACAAATGTAAAACAATATGATGACACGTGCTCTATAAGTAATTTGGTGACAATGCATATTTTTGAATATGCAGTTCATATAATGGAATGGTAATTTGGAGATCTGAAATGTAGTAGCAATGTAAGACGAATAGCATTTCCGTCATTTCGTCTTTGGTGGAAACTTGACTAATTGGAAATTTTACCGCATCTCCTTATATTTCATAATGGTTTGAATTTTCTAGAGAAAAGCAAAAGTTTTAAGACTTAAACTAATATTTACCAAGAGACTGACATGTTACTGTGACAATTATATCAAACTTGGTTTTTGGGTGTGTTTGTTCTTTCTTTGTGGTAGAGCTTTTTGACGCAAGTGTGACAGGCAGATGCAGTGTGATGTTGACTGTTTGATTTTCAGCTGTGACAAGATAAAATTATCTTGTTGACGTGAGTCTTCTGACAGGCCTGAAAATAGTCAAATCTGATTTCTGAGAAATAGTCTTTATTTACTGCGTTCAATTTGAAAAGTCATATATATAATAACAGTATTACATAATAAAATATAAAGTATAACAATGCATAATATATGCGATACAATAACACATCATGGGTTATTAATACTAAAGATGGAACTGTGAAGTTTCTTACTATTTCACCCTGAACGGTGTGAATACTAAAGGGTTTGACTGGTTTCTGAATTGTGCAGCCTGATATGCATGGGATTTGCAGTAAACAATTAAACAAATTTTAAACTATTCATTCCTACTATTTTAACAACCAAATATCTCTCTAATAATAATTCTCAGATTTTTACTATTAAAAACATGTATTTACAGTATAACATAGCTGAAGGCTATTATTTACAGAAAAGCAAACAGTTGTAAACAAATTTGCATATCAAGGGGGAGATAACTGTGAAAGTTAAATCTTGGACTGGGACTAGCTCACATACTAAAAATAATAACAAGGGGGACTTTATACATCTAGCATATAACACAATAAATGAAGTTCAATAAACTTAGTTACTTTGAACAAGAAAACTATAAACAAACTATGAATCTTATGAAATAAGAAAACAAGTGCAACATTGGGCTTTGCAATGAGATAAACAGAGAACATCAGTTTACTAGCTTCTAAGAGCTTTCTGTTACCTAACGACCATGAGAACTAATGCAAAATGCTTTGAATAATATATTTGAGAAAAAAAACCTACAAAATAAATGTTATTTTTACAGGCATATCTTCCATCAGTTGCACAGTACAAAGATTGTACAGATTTACAGAGACAAAACAAGAAAAAACGAAATGATGGTGTTTACACGATTTATCCAGGGGTTGCTAAACCTATTCGTGCGTACTGCGACATGACCACAGACGGCGGACGCTGGACGGTATGCGTTACTTCACTTTCTATTGAATTAACCTTACATGCGTGACTTACTATCGTGGTATTAATTTAATCAAAAATGAATTCTCTTTCATATAATTGTTATGTGTTTTGCTTGATAATGAAATGTGCTTACAAATAACAGTAATGACAGAACATTGTGTGTCTTCAATTAAATTCTTCAAATAATGGGACAAAATAATAACTTTCACTTACAGACAACAACAAAAACCACCAAACAGTATTCTACAAAAGAAACAATACATTGAAATGGTGTTATAAAGGGTCAACTCGTATACTTACTAGTTAATATATACTTTGTAGTCAGTACAAATATTTGTGTAGTACAATACAATTCAATCGTTGTGCATCAGTCATCCGTGATGATATCGATATATGTTTCGATCACAAAGACTTAATCGAACCTCCCAATCTGTATGACGACAATCTTTATCACATCACGTTACGTAAATAATACATAAAGTATATAACGAAGTGTATATACAATGGACTTTTCAATATAACACGTCGTATAAATATTCAACCAACGTTAAGCCTTTTTTAACTGATTTTTATAGTTCGTTCTTATGTTGTACTGTTATACCACTGTCCCAAGTTAGGGGAGGGTTGGGATCCCGCTAACATGTTTAACTCCGCCACATTATTTATGTATGTGCCTGTCCAAAGTCAGGAGTCTTTAATTCAGTGGTTGTCGTTTGTTTATGTGTTACATATTTGTTTTTCGATCACTTTTATATAAATAAGGCCGTTAGTTTTTTTCGATTGAATTGTTTTACATTGTCTTATCGGGGCCTTTTATTGCTGACTATGCGGTATGGGCTTTTCTCATTGTTGAAGGCCGTACGGTGACCTATAAGTGTTAATGTCTGTGTCATTTTGGTCTCTTGCGGACAGTTGTCTCATTGGCAATCATACCACATCTTCTTTTTTTATAATCACTAATGCAGTCTCAATGGATTACTGTTATTTAGACATTATTTCGTGTATTAATTTTTGCAAGTTTTGAAGAATGAACATGCGAATCAAATTGTTGCTATTTAAGGAAAATCACCATGTTGATATTTGTATCAGATAACAGAATCCGGGATCTTATTATTGCGGTACTCGCCCATTTGCATTATTCGCAATAACTTTTGGTTTTACAGTAATATCAGTGTCTACGGCTGATGTGGTCGTGCTATTGTAAAGCCATTGTATGATTGTCTTTTAATTTTATTTCCCTTTTTCAGGTTATGTTAAAGCGGTTTGATGGATCTATTAATTTTCAACGTACCTGGTTGGAATGCGAAAAAGGATTTGGTGATATTCATGGCGAATTTTGGTTAGGTAAGTTGTTCTTAGATAAAAAAAATATTTTCCGGAAAGAGGATAATTAGAAAAGTAAGGGGGTAATAAACAATCATGTTAAAAATACATGTATTGTATATAAAATAAAATAAAAATAAAATATTTGAAGAATGTAATATAAATTTTCTTTCTTATTTATGCAATAAATACACACACAGGTTGACCTCCAGTGGGAAGTATGAATTACGGGTGGACATTGTGGACAGAAGGAACAACACAAAGTATGCTGTGTATAAAACCTTTGTTATAGGAGACGCTGCATCCAAATACAATCTAACTGTTGGTGATTATTCTGGAACTACAGGTGACATAGTTTTCTTTTATCTTTTAGTGTATTATTCATTACAACTTGGCCAATTCCGTACCTTCATATAGAAGGAGAGTAGCGGATCAACCCGAGGATTGCCGATTGTTATTGTATCCATGTTAAAATATGTTTAATCGCAAAAAATATCAGCCTGGTATCGTTGATGAGTTCATAACATGATCATTGAAAAAATGAAATGTAACTACAAATAATATATAGTAAAAATGTCTTTGTCAAATTTCCAACAATGTGAACAAGAAAATAAAATTTTACATCTGAAATGTTCATTCTAATTTATGATAGTAATCTGTCAATTAAGAAATAATTCATTGGGGCTTGAATATGTCGTGATTTTACTGAGGGTTGGCCCTTTATGCCAAATGTTTTACCCTGAGTGATAGCGAGGGGTAAAATATCGGCATAAAGGGACAACCCGTGGTAAAAACACGATATAGTCAAGCCCCCATGAATTATTTCGATTCTAATAGAACAAATACGGCAATTATTTTGGATCGAAGCGCTCTAGGTGGAGGCAAATATTTGCCGTTCTCATAATTAAACGCACTTTCAAATTGGCGTAAACGAACGGAGCAAACTAAATTAGTGACATGGTTAAACTATTTACCATAACGTATTTAGATAGTTTTGGATGAATTTAAATGAAAATTTATTAATTGTCTAATATGTATTAAAAACATGGCTTATATCACATTTATACCACATTTTAGCATCGTTTGTTTACGTTTCCTGGTTGTGATGATTTTCGGTTTCAAAAGAGTGTATTTTCCCGTAAGATGCTTATATTCTTACGTCATCGTTCTATGACGTCGGACACCTCATTCATAAAAAAACATATGACGTGGGAGTACGATCGGAGCAACCCTGGCAACATATTCATAGTTTACCACGGGTGTGTACTCAAAGCGTAATTTTTAAGATCTACTTTTCCATGTTACAGAATTTTCGTCATAAGGAAATCATAGTTTGTACGTATTTTAATATTATCTATATACTAAATTTTATGTTTGATCTAGCCTTCTTAAATATCTAATTCGAGCACTTATCATAGTGTAACCGCTTGAAAAGGGGAGGTCTCGGGTTCGAAGCTCGGCTGAGTCAAATCTAAGACTTTGAAATTGGTATTTGCTGCTTCTTCGCTACATACAAGCCGTAAGAAGTACTGTGGATTATTGCATTGTGAAATATCATGTTTTGTCATTTCATAACACATTTCCTACGATGATAGGGGTCAGATGCTGTTTTAGCTGCCTGTGGTTAATTTATTTATTTTTTTGTTATTATTATTTTTTGTTTTAGGCAATAAATTCAAACATCATAATGGTATGAAATTTACCACAGTAGACCAGGACAACGACAATTACTACATAAACTGTGCAGCCTTAGCCACCGGAAGCTGGTGGTATAATAATTGTCTCACTTGTGACCTCACTCGTACTAATCACAAACCGGTCTGGGGCAGCGATGTATCAAAACCAGTTATGATGGTCAGAAAAATTTAAAGCAACATATTTTTCTAATAAAAATATAAACATTATTTCATTTATTTTCTTGACCTCATTCAATGTTGACCTTCATGAATATTGATGAGCGGTTGCTTGTTTGTTGGGTTTAATTGTCAGTTATCTCATGCATATTCAGCATGTTCATGACACAAACACATAAACAACTTGTATAATGTATTGATTCTGCACGTTCATGTCTTTTGTGCTTAATAATTTTGTGCAGAAAGGTTTACATTTGTTAAGCAGTAATATTTAACTATATCGTGTAAATGCAAAACAAAATTTAAAAGTCTCGTATACTTTTTTTGGTTTCAATAGTGGCATTTGTGTTCAACCCCTGGAATACGGATATTGATATACAAACGTAGTACAGTGAAACTTCTCAAAACCGGCCGCCCGTCGGACCACGGGATTCGGCCGGTTTTCAGGGGTGGCCGGTTTGTTGAATTTCAAATTAACAAGAGTTACTTCCCTTCAATATTTGTGCATTTGTATTTTTGACCATGTATTGTACCTCAATCATAAAATTTGTTTTGTTGTGTAAATTTAGCTTCGTATTCTAAATTTATTATGAAGTAAATATTAAAACATCATTTGTATCTTTATTATTTTTATGCCCCACCTACGATAGTAGCGGGGCATTATGTTTTCTGGTCTGTGCGTCCGTTCGTTCGTCCGTCCGTCCGTTCGTTCGTTCGTTCGTTCGTTCGTCCGTCTGTCCCGCTTCAGGTTAAAGTTTTTGGTCGAGGTAGTTTTTGATGAAGTTGAAGTCCAATCGACTTCAAACTTAGTATAAATGTTCCCTATGATATGATCTTTTAAATTTTAATGCCAAATTAGAGGGTTTATCCCAATTTCACGGTCCACTGAACATAGAAAATGATAGTGCGAGTGGGGCATTCGTGTACTGGGGACACATTCTTGTTTATTTTGCAGGAATAACAAATAAAATGCAACTATATAACAAAACAGTTTTAATATCGATATATTATGTTATTGAAATCATTAATCACACATTCATCATCGGTACCATACGGTGATAATAATATAGAAGCAGTACACAAACATTACAGCACTACGTAGACATGCTCATAAATACATATAAATGATTTATTTTATAGGCACTAAGATTTAATTTTATACTTATAAAACATTACATTTTCCAATTAAGTATGAGCACTATCTATTTACGATTTATTTTGAAAGATCAAAGTGATTAATTTCTGTAATTCGCTTAAATTTTTTTTTCAAATGATCAAATAAAGTAGCCAAGCTAAAACATTTAATAAAAAATTAATTATCATCATTGATTAGCGTGGGTGAAGATCATAATCTCTCAACCGATAATTTTTTCGGGTATTGATTTGACATTGACAGGTAAACACTACTCAGTGGCCATGAAGGTGTCCTAATTGACCGGATTAACTTGTTTGTTTATATAACATTATTTTATATGGACTAATGATTACAAATGACAAGGCCGGTTTTCTTTAGTAAAGATGATTTATTGTCGGTTGTAATGTAGAAAAATGAATCCTTATATTTTTTACTACGACATATCAAATATTGCATGTGTTAGTCCACTATAAATGTATGAACAGTTTACAAGTTTGGTAAACAAATTATAGTCTGCAAATTATACAATATCACGGAAAACATTTCTTAAATGCACTGCAAAATCTGTTTGAAAATCGAAGGAGGAGGATTAAAGAACGTTCTTAACAAAAACTGATAATAATGACCATGCTTATAGTACATTCTACATTACAAAACATTTCTATATATTCGAGTGATACGGGTCTCACGTTACAACACTGACGATCTATTCTACACAGTTCAATTGTAAACTTATTTATTGCTTAACTTTAATTGTATGATCACTGATCTGATAGACATTTACTATCGGATAAAGATAACTCATCTTAACAACAACAAAAACCACTGAGACAAAATGTATACAAATCATTAAAAGAAGAGAATCATTTTTATTTGGTTTGTTTATTCACAAATGATTATGTGACAGCATAATATTTATAACATTTCACAACATATAAATAAAGGAGGTTTGGAAGGTCTTACAGAATAAAAATAAATAGACAAAAAGTGCAGAAAAGAACCAAAAAAAAGGAAAGAGAACAAGGGAAAATTAAAAAAGAAAACGGAATATTGGGTACTTAAGAAGATAAGAAATAGAGCATAATTTTCAAAAACATATAAAAAAAAGAGAAAATTTACATAAAAAAAAATAAATGCAGAAATGAAGGGCCCTCATCCATATCCTCATATATAGAAAATCTAAGACGCTTGCATTCAAATTTGTAGAAATATTTGTTCCATTTAAATAAAGAATATTCTTGTATATCCATGTCGTATTCCTCAAGATAGTATCATATTTGGCATGGCCAATTAGTAAAAATATTAAAACACCACGTTTTATAAATTCAATGTGTCCGAAGCGCTTTTCTGGATTTACCTTCATCATTAACGCTCAAAGCCAAATATCTGAAATCCGAAAATGTATAAGTACCGAAACCGTTGAAGAGCTATACGACAAAAATACCTAAAATTGATAGCCAAATTCATCGTAAGTCAACTTTTGCCTGAGGGAGTTCAAACCTTACTGAGCTAATGATACCCTCGGGGACTGATAGTCCACCAGCAGTAAAGTGTGGAATTTTAATTTTGTATTTCTTTCACAATACATTGAACAAAACTTTTAATTTAAATAAAGCATTAAACATATGCTGTCGTTTGTAATATTTTCTTGACAATCAGCAGAATTTTACTAAGTCATGAATTCCGGCCATTGAATACTATAGTGATTATTGCTGGCTATCAAGGATATTGGTCTGTGTAGACAATAACAACATATCCTCAATATTCCGTACCAGACAATTTTTTGTATCGACTATACATGACAGGCCATGACTCCATGACAAACTTTTTGTTTTCTTTGTTGCCGTTATTCCACTTGTTAGTATGTCTGCTGGGTTATGTCTTGTTAATTTTCTTGCTTTTGCTACTCTGTTTGCAATAAATCTTTTCATTTTTTTTTCGACACGAGCCGATTCTATACTATTTGTCCGATTATACTTCTAAGTTGATAAGGATGTAAACGTCGATTGGATATGATTTGAAAGTATCGTTTCTATTACAACCACCGTTAATTCTAAGTGAAACAACGTTAAACTTTAAACTGGAGCTACTTTGATCTACGCCTTAATTAATTTTGGTTCATTTTTGTTACAAAACAAAGTACTGAGTCGTAAGCTTTCAGACTGGCATCAGTAAATTCTTGTTAAGTTTATAGAGTGGTATCATTTTGGGTACCGGTAAAATATCGTCTAGGAATTTCAGTCCTTCAACACTGTTGAATGTTCTCAATGATTTCGATCAATGTGTCGCGTAATTTTGCTGGTTAAATATAATCCCATTCGTAGTTTTGCGCCAAAATTCCTAGAGAAAAAGTGATTGTGATTGAACTCAAGAGGCCTAATGTGTTATATATATATATATAGAAGAGTACTATCAAATGTCTCTTTAAGCGATTTCTGTTTTTTTTGGCTGTTCTGCATGTTCTAAAAATTCATATTTTGCGAAATATTTCTAATCATTGTGTAAATCCAAACGCATTAATTCCTAATAATTCGGTGTTGTGTACTTAATTACTTCAATGCATGACAATATTCATTAGTCTGTATATCTGTATATGCCTGAGTAAAGTTGCGCTGAGAATAAAGGATGGTGCTGTATATAATGTATTGTCTTATCATTAGATGCCTACTCATAAGTCTTGCAATACATCCGTTATGTTCTTGGTTCTTTATGATACCTGGTTCCCTGTTCTGCTTTCTAGTTATAGAATTGTTTTTTCGTTTTGTCAGAGTTAAAGTTTGATCGTGTTATCGTTCATGGTTACTAAGCAATATATTGGCCGCCTTGTATTTCAATGTGTTCTGATACGTTATCGGGGAGGGACAAAAGATACCACCAGAGAGACAGTCAAATTTATAGATCGAAAATGAACAGACAAAACCGTTGCTAAAAATAAAAAAAGACAATCAGACAAATAATACTTCACAAGACACAACATAGACAAGAAAAGACTAAGCAACAAGAACCCCATCAAACACTGGGGTGATATCAGGTGCTCCGGAAAGGTAAGCAGATCATGCTCCATATGTGTCGCCCGTCTTGTTGCTCATTATATTACAAACCCGGTAAATAGTCTTATTCGGTAGGTCACATTCGTGAAAAGGGATGAAGGATGTAGTCACGAACATTTCCGATATCATCTGTGAAACAGTTATTTCATAACAGTCAACCAACTCGTGATGGCGTCAGTAGAATTTACGAAGGAATGACCTCAACCTTAGTTCACGCATTATTGTAAATAACGGAATTTGAAGAGACTGTCATCAAAGTAAGAGGTTTGGCGTTATAAAACCAGGTTTAATCCACCATGTTCTACATTTGAAATGCTTGTACCAAGTCAGGAATATCACAGTTCTTGTCCATTCGTTTTTCATGTGTTTTGTCATTTGATTTTGCCATATGATTATGGACTTTTCGATTAGATTTTCCACTAAGTTCAATATTTTTATGATTTTACTTTTCACCATTTGGAACTCTGGTTTAACAGTTTCCTTGTGAGCAGCAATCCTCTACCGAGAAATCTTGATAGGTTATACGAGCCTGGGAATATCGTCAAGTAGTCTTCATTGATCTAGTTCTGAAAGGCTGGATCACATTGATTCTAGGTTCAAGAATGATGCGATATCGAATGCAGTGGTCTTATGCGAGAATAACAGGTTAAGTACTGCCAATAAGTGCGATTTTATTTAACTGCGGTAGGTCCTTCTCCGCGTATGATTTGGTATTTAACAAATTACCAATAGTCATCTGCTCCTATTAACACGACAATTTCGTTTTCGTCGGTGATTGAATGTGCTTTATATTGGCCATGCAAATACATGTATTGTATTCCCAAGTTTAATTGTCGCACATGATTGTGTAGTTGAACTGCTACCGTCCGTTCGTCAAGTTCATCAAACGGTATTTTGTTTTCTTGATTAGTAACGTGTATTTACCTGGATCTCGTGTATTATTACCTGTGTCGCAAATGCATGATGATTTCATTCTTCGTTTGTCTGTGATTCGTGGACAGTTTAACGGTGGACGAAACCGTCAATAGTATAGTTGCTTTACTTGCAAGTTTCGATCTAAAAAGAGAAATCTGAATTTCTGGTAAACTTAGATTAAATGTACTCCATATTGAAAAGAGTCTGAGAAAGATTACCATCTAGAAATATTTTCACTGAATTCGGTAAAAGCTACTTTCGGTAGGCGTTGTGTTTGATTGATAAACGATGAAGGTGAGGATGCGATATAACATGCATAACTGTGTTGTAGATTATTAATAATACATTAAAGGTTGAACTTCATAATTCGATGTTTGATAGCGTCAAGTAGACTTTATTTTCATGATTCATTACATTGTCTCAATTATTTTTAAAAATACGCAAGTGTCTTAGTTTTGTATCTAAGTCATCAAATCTGGATTGTTTCTTCTATATCCGTCGATTATATTGCTTAAGGACTTAAAAAAGATAAACAGATCTTATGTTGCGACAAAAATCCACACTATCTCACTCGGTTTCGTTTATCAAATAAACTTTCTTTCGTAAATGTCTTGCCACAACACTGCTGTCCATTAGACACGGCACCAAACATAAGTTAAAGAGTTGGGAAGGCGTTCTTATTATAATTGTATTCAAACTATACTGCCCAAATTGAGCGACACAAAGTCTTAACGATATAACATTTCGAAAACGTTACGTTCTCACGTTAAGTTCGCGACGTTGAAGACATACATAATATTGTAAGCTATTTGGATCATGTACCTACACGTTATCAGTTGGGATTGAGAACAGAAACGTTTATAATTTAGGTTGGAGAGTCAGACGGAAACATTGATATTATCGAGTTAAAGACATAAATAAAAGTAACTGGGATCGAGGATTGGAACATAAGTTATTGGGGTGGAGGATAGAAACAATAGCAATTAGGGCTGGAGAAAGAAACATTCAAACATTTCTGGTTAAAGACATTAATATAAATAATAAGGAAAAATGACAGGAAAATTACTAATATTTTTTTAATACAAAAACATAAGAATTGTGGTTGAGTTTGGAAATATTTGTAATGTACACGGAAATTTAGACACGATCCTAATAAACTAATCGATCATTTTAGTAAACTTATTCTAAAAGGTTTCAAATTCAAGATACAATGGTAATTAGGATCGATGATCATGGATATAATTCATCTAAGTTGACGACATCAATATCATTAACAGGAATCGATGACAGATACATAACTAATTGGGATCGATGACATAATAATAATAATAATAATAAAGACAGAAATGTGAGTTATTTAGATAGAAATGTTAGTTATTTAGATAGAAATGTTAGTTATTTAGACAGACATACGATGAATAGGAGTGTAGAATAAACACTAATTAGGATCGAGTTCAGAAACAATGCTATAAGTTTGAGAACATTATGAATTCGGTTTAATTTTCTAGACTAAACCAACTGTTAAATGTCCAAATGTACCTTGAACAAACAAAACTTACACCATCTGGTGTATACATGTATATGAATCAACAGGGACTGTTTCTATCACGCGAAACTGTAATTAAGTCTGATAATTAAACTTAGAGCCTTCAATAAACGTTTGTCATATGCGTCTAGTCTATCTGTGGTGTTACATGTGAAACTTTTCCATAATGTACAAAATATTTCTTTGGTTGGTCTTGTTAATTTCTGGACTGGTCGTTTGCTGTTCAAAAGATGTGCCTATGGTCAGAGGTAATATGAAATATTATTTATTGATTACGTTCGTGCCGTACCAATTCATCTACTTATAAAAAAAGAAGGTGTGGTATTTTTGCCAATGAGATAACTCTTCACAAGAGAAAAACCTGTACATGTATGTTTATCAAAACAAAGGAAAACTAAACTGTGAACATGCTAATATCGATACAAGTCTTATAAATAAAACCGTGTTCAGCCTTTTTGGTATTTTCTGCTCTAGTCCATTGTCAAATTTCATGAGTACGAAATATAATTAGGGGGATTTTTTTCTAAGTCGTACCGCGTGTTTGTATTTGAATGAAATTATGTTAGATTTGATACAGGAATATATAATTTACAAGTCATAGAATCGTATGCCATTCAAATTATTTGTTTTAATCGTTGATCAATTTAGAAATAAATGTCATAATGTGCTAAAATATGTTTTACCTGGTCTAACCGATCTATAAAGTTATTTATAGAAACAAGTTATAAATAGAAATTGATTGTTGAAATGCGTACTAGACAATTTGGATAAGAAAATTTCTCGAAAGTAAAAAACCTTCAAAATGTGTATAAGATATTTCATAAATTCGCAATATTCAATTCAGATTATCATCGATTGTTAAAGAATCTCAATAATTCATGCATGCTCAACTTGCTGATTTTATTGGGGTTTTGTAAATTGATATATTACATGTATTTTACATTTATCTGAAACTACTAGAATGATAACCATATCATTCATTGTTGTTAAATGGAATAATATTTTATGGCGATTTATCTGTACATTTTAACAAGAAGCTGAAAATGATATATTATATATTTCAAACTATTATTTCTGTCGACCCCAAGTGTGACTTTGGTGTAGAATCATCAGACTGTGTTAGTTTTATTTACTTGTTTAAGCAATCAAAACTGAGCCTAATGTACATACATTGTAAAATTACTTAAAACGTTTGGAAACAAAGGGGAAATAAGGGAAATAAGGGAGATGTTGGTAGAATGAAGAAAGGTTACATAATAAGATTTTTAAAAAACTTAGTCGTTAATGTTTTCTTAGACGTTTTTTCATCTTATTTACTGCCTTCAAAGGTGTTTTTTTTCTGAGGTAGGGACTAATATTTGTTAGCGATCGTTTCAAAATATTCTATTCATATTGCCATATTATGGTTGTGTGCTTTTAAAAAGTTTTAATACAATTTTTACTAAACTGAAAATATAAGTTTTTTTTTTTTTACGAAATGCTTGAAAGATAATTTAGATTTTTTACAAGCCTTCAAATACGTGTCAAATAAGTGTTGATGGATTATGATTTTTTTTATATAATCATATTTACATCTTCGAACATCATGTTAAGCATGTATTATGAGTTATCTACACAGCTACTTTTGCATAGGTACTATTTCTGTACTAAAAATCTGTAGTACTGGAAATTTACTTTTAATATTCAGTACTATTTTGTTACTTAAAAATTATTGTAATATTTAGGTACCTGTATTTTACAGTACTTAATTTGTACTTGAAATTTAGGTACTACAGATTTTTGGTTACCACCGTTACATTTTCAGCATTTTGAAAGTTGTTCTATTTCAAATCTTTTAAAATTATGATTTTCAAACATGAAATATTGTATTACTTCTGTAACAAAATATTTAGTACAAATCAAGTACTGTAAAATACAAGTACCTAAATATTACAATAATTTTAAAGTAAAGAAATAGTTATAAATATTAAAAGTAAATTTCCAGTACTACATATTTTTAGTACAGAAATAGTACCTATGCAAAAGTAGCTGTGTATGAATTAAATCTGCTCATTATTTAATGATTCTCTTTTCTTAACTTCTAAACGTCTTAACTATTCAACACAAAGCGGGAAAATTGAACATGCTAAGATCGACAGAAGTCCACTAAACAAAAAGGTTTTTAGCATGTTTAGTATCTTTCGACTCAAGTCCATTGTTGATTTTATTAAATTAGTACATCGTTTTTTTAATTTGAATGAAATTTATGTTAGATTTAATACAGGAATATATTATTTACAAGTCGTAGAACCGAATGACATTTTCAAATTATATTTTTTTACCCGTTGATCAAATTGGAATGTAGAAATAAATGCTACAATGTGTTAACATATGTTTTACTTATTACGTTATTTATAGAGACGAGTTATCTATAGAAATTGATTGTTGAAATACGGCGATAATTGGGAAACGAATTATTTCTCAAAATCAAAAAAAAAAACTCTTCATTTTAATATGTGTATAAGACATTTCCTGAACTCGTAATATTCAAATTCAGATTGTCATCGGTGGTTGAGGAATCGCAATAATTAATGCTTAAGTTTCTAAATTCAGTGTTTAAATGTAGTTGATACATTATTGATACATGTATACTTAGTTAATTAATTTAAGACTGCCAGAATGATAACAAAAGTCATTGACTAATGATAGGAATATAATATTTTATGGCAATTTATCTGTTCATTTTAACGAAAAGATTAAAATGATATAATATATATTTCAAACTATTATCCTTTAGATCCCAAGTGTGACTTTGGTGTATAATCATCAGACTATGTTATTTTTATTTACTTGTTTATCAATCAAAACTGAGCATAATGTACATACATTGGAAAGTTACTTACAAAGGGGAAATAAGGGAGATTTTGTAGGAATGAAGATGGTTACGTAATAAAATTTGGCCAAAAAATCAATCGTAGATGTTTTCTTAGACTTTTTTTTTTTGCATCTTATTTACTGCCTTTTAAGGTGTTTTTCAGAGATAGAGGAGTCTAATATTTGTTATCGATTGTTTCAAAAATATTTTGTTGCTCATTATGCCATGTTATGGTTGTTTGTTCTTAAACGTTTTTTTTACTAAACTGTGACTTTGTGCATTTGTTTATTACAAAATGCTTGAAAGTTAGTTTTGAATGTTTTACAAGGCTTCAAAAATGTGTCATTTAAATGTTTAAAATTTTTTATTTTTTTTTTATGTTATCATATTTACATCATTATATCTCAAGTTAAACATATGTTTTGAGTTATCTTTGAATTAAATCTGCTCAATACATATGTATTCAACTTTCTAAATTGTTGCAGAGCCTCTTATGTCTGCAATGAAAGGTCAGCGCATTTTTTTAATACCTTCTAAATTTGTATGTTGAAAAACTGCATGTTCACAAAATTTAATTACAAATATATTATGTGTTTCTGAAGAGTCCTGAACCATGTGTTTTTGTTTACTTGTCTATTACAACACGCGCGGAATGTTTGGCGAAATAGCCTTCAAAGATCAATCAGAAAACATAGGCGTTTCTATGGTTAAAATATATCTTTAAAAAGTGAGTAATACTATTTCACAACTAAATTATATATTTCAGGTGTTCGAAATGACCGTGAGTCCTCTGAGGATGATGTGAGAGTCGACAAAATGATGCAGGAGTTAGAAGGTAAGGGACTGTAAACGACCTTTAATTGTCTATAAACAAAACGCATTTTAGTGATTTCCCATTTTTATCAAATTTTTGGGGTATTTCCTTTGTTGTTCTATAACTAAAGAGTGGGTAATAGCATTTCATTTTTTCCATTTAGAAATATGATTTTGACACTGTTTCATTTTTTTATGTATGCTTTCATATATATCATTCATTTATTGCATATTAGTAATTGATGATCAAAACTGTTGATTATCTTTCAAAACTTAAAAGCATATTACAAATACCTACAATTATCAAAAAATAGCATCAAGAGTACTACCCCAACAATAAGCAAATGATAATTAGATACAAAAACTTTTAATGTTCTCATGAAACTGTTGTTTCTGTTTAAATACATTTACATTTTTTACTGTTGCTTAGATATATGCATCGAAAGTAACCGACACCAAACTGTAAAAGAGCTGAAAAAGGATACCCAGAATATTCTAGACAGTATGTAATAAATTTTATCTTATGTTAAGAAATTTGAGAACCTCTTCAAAATTTTTAGAATTTAATATCAAATTCTGAAGTATGCATCATATGGATCTTTACTGTTTAAAGTTTAATTTAAATTATAATTGTAAACAAACATGTCTTTAGTAAATTTCAGGAAATCGTATTAATTGAACTGATTTACAGAATATTACATTAGATAGTAATATAAGTTCAAAGTCTACATTTAAATACTTCATAGCAATATGATTTCTTCTCGGTCATTGCCCAATAGCATATCATGTTTGTGTGCACACCTTCTCATGGACATTAGACAAGACGTGAAGACATTTACTGTCGAAATGTGCATCTTGTGCAGTTCATTTTATCTAACTATATATGAAAATAGTAAAATCACAAAAATACTTAAATCCAAGGAAAATTCAAAAAGGAAAGTCCCAAATCAAATGGCAAAATCAAAAGTTCAAACACATCAAACGAATGGAGAACAACTGTCATATTCCTGACTTGGTACAGGCATTTTCCTATGTAGAAAATGGTGGATTAAACTTGGTTTTATAGATAGCTAAACCTCACACTTGTATGACAGTTGCATCAATTTCCATTAAAATGTCATCGATGCGTGAACAAAACAAACAGACACAATAGGTAAAAATGTTAAAAATAGGGGTACAGCAGTCAACATTGTGTTATCATCTTAATCACTATAAAAACTTTTATGTTAGTTTGCTACTGAAACTATGTTGTTTTTTGTCATATATTTAGTTAAAGTTTCCTCTACAACACGAATCATGGGCACTAGCATAACTGCAAGGCATATCTATGGGTTTTTTTTAAATTCATGACTTGTTTAACAGTTCCTGAATATATGTGACTTATTTTTATCGATTTTAACCATTGAGTTTATCTTTTTTATAAACAAGTCAACAATATAATGGTTAGCAGTCTGAATTCTATACCACTAATTTTAATGTATGATTGTCATTTTAATGAATTTGTAATAGCAATCACCATTTTGATTATGTTTTAGATATTGAAGTATACAAAGATGTGGTTAAATCAAATACAAAACTCAGAAATGAAATAAAATGGATCATTCAAGGTATTTCTGTTACAGATTTTAATCGTTTATATACTGTGTAGGTATTCTAAATAATAATGGAATAGAACAATTGTAATAAAAACTTATCTGCATCAAAAGTAACAATTCGCAATTCAAATCTCATCATTGTTTCCCTTTGAAAATGATAATGGATATCATACAGGCTTCAGTATTCTTCACTTTTATCTGCGATCGATTCTTTTTCATGGTAATCCACAAAAAGAACACAACGACCATAGAACTAAAGATCAGTCTAATGTTTGCCAATTTTTTCAAAGAATATCAATCATGTAACTCAAACTAATAAAAATAGGAAAGTTATACCAGACTCTTTTTTCGTAATTTATTGATGCATTGTTGTTTGCTTGAAGCCCAATAGAAAATATGTCAAGCAAATTGAGGACAAGTGGCATTTGAAAATTAATGTAATATTATGGTTCTTTCAAGTCACTTGGATGAAGGATGGAAACTTAAGATTTTCTATGAACAAGGCGTTTTGTCTATCTAAATATGAGTTACAGCTCTCATTCTGGCGGGACGTTGCTGAGTGTTAACTCGCCTTAAGCATTTAAAACGACCCATATATAAAGCATGGTTCTATCTTATAGACAGATGATAAAACTAGTATTTCTATAGCTCAACATCCTTTCGTTGTTTTGCCTTTGAATTTGATTTTCACGAGATACATATATCTGGTGCGAGAAAGTACCTTAACTCGTCTAGACATCGTCATAATTTTATTCCCGACATCCGTTTTCTCTTTCATTCCTTCTTTTCCCTTATATTAGTATACTACACACATATAAATAGCCATGAGGATTACTGTTTTGTATTTAGGATTTTTTTTTAAATCTATATGTAAAAATCTCTGTTTTATTTCAAATGAATATACTGCGGTGATAACAGCATTTACTCTTAAAAAATCTGACTCACAAGAAATTTGCATTTAGTATTAAAGATAGGATACGTAATAATATTTTTAAATTTTGATTTGGAACAACATGACGAGTTCTTAAAATGCACCTTGTAGTTAAATTTACAGACATTAAAAAATTCTAAACATTCAAACACAAGCAAGAAAAATGTGATTTGTGGACTCTTTTAGACGTATATATAGAATGAAATAGTCTTTAAACATTGTATTGATTTACGTAATTTCTGTTTATCATCGGGTTGTATTTACATATGTCACTTATTTTATGAGAGCTAAATTATTCTTGGTATTTTTTAGAATCAAAAGGAGAGAGGGAAACTCGGAGAATATTTGGCTTACTCAAACAGGACACAAAAGGTGATTTTAAATTGTGCAAGACCTTATTTTGACTTTTAGACAAATCATCGTGTTGTTTGGTTGTTGTTCTACTGCCGTAAAAAATCGATTATTATTTAAGCTGGATGTCGTTATTTTGTGTTTAAATAAGTTTTGGTGGTATGCAATATAGGCATTTGAAAGATATTGGCTGGAAAAGGTTGTCTTTTATGTTTCTGTAATGTAATGTAATGGAAAACAATATTTCAAAATGTACAAGAAATGTCAAAAAATATAATAGAAAATTGAGTAACTTTGTTTTTAATTTTGTTTCAAATACTGTCACTAAGAATAATGCATAGCCATGATAAAATCCCAGAGGGGTTTAACAATATTAGCGTAAACTTCAAAAATAGAAGTAGAAAGAAAGCACATCCTTAGTTATAATGCAAAATATAAGGTTGCAATAAACAAATCGATGCTCGATATTTTTACAGGAATATGTTCACCAATTGCAAAGTACAAAGACTGTACAGAGTTAAAGAAGAAAACAAACAAAAAACTGAATGATGGTGTTTACAAGATTTATCCATGGGGAGATAATCCTGTTCAGGCGTACTGCGATATGACCACAGACGGGGGAGGATGGACGGTAGGACTTAATTTATCAACCTGAGGCATAGAAATTATTTGCTGTACAGTTTATAAAATGAATTCATCTCACGGTTTTTTTTAAACAATTGTTACGACATACATATATCGAAAAAGGGACCATCTTTATAATACTTCTGCTTGATTTAGAACTTTGATTAATACAGTATTAATGACTGGGTGTAAAATATAACTTTCTACAAACTTGAACAAATAATAACGTTCGTTTTGAACAAAGTTGTTTAAAAAACAAACAATTTTTTCCGAAAATGTAAAGACAATTTCATGACCTGATTATTTCGATATGTCAAATAATTCGCTATCAAATTGCCTATTTATCAGGTTATGTTAAAACGGTATAGTGGATCTGTTGGTTTTAAACGTACATGGAAGGAATGCGAAAATGGATTTGGTGATATCAATGGAGACTTCTGGTTCGGTAAGTTTTGTTTTTAATTTAATTATCGACGAAAATGAGTAATCAGACTAAGAAGGATAGTAGGCATTAGAATTAATGCATGTAGTTAGTGATTAATACATATCAAAAATGCTATTTTTATATTCGTGATGAATTCATATTCTGCATGTAATTTTGATATACATTTTGTTTATTATACAGGCAACAATTACATCAATATGTTGACCTCCAGTGGGAAGTACGAGTTGAGAGTGGACATGGTGGACAAAAATAACAAAACAGTATACGCTGTGTATAAAACATTTGTTGTCGGAGACTCTGCATCAAAATACAAACTTACAGTTGGCGATTACTCCGGAAATGCAGGTGAGCTATTTCAAATGTTATTGGTCTTTCAGCAGAACCTGTCTTAAAATGAACACAGTGCTTCGTAGTATAAAAATTTCGTAGTTTTTATCTTTAAAGTGATTTTGGTATGAAAAGCGAGGGAGTTTGTTTTCTTCCATAAGTTTTCATAAGTTTTACCATGTGTTTTTCTGTGTTTCATACTAATATATTAGTTTCTATTACTGTAAAATATTATGATCTAAATGACACAAAGCAAAATTAACCAATGAACAAGCTCTGGTGAAGATATAAATATCCGTTTGAAGGTCATGAATTAGGTTAGACTGTGCACGGAGGAAAAGTATATAATAATCAAAACAACAACAAAATATTTGGTTAGATCTAAACCTATGAATGATGTATGTCCTAGACTGGCGCTCGATATTTTGATTCTGAATTTTATTATGTCTATTGCATGAATTTAATTGTTTCAAAGTAAAGAGAATTCAATAACGCAGCTGAAGAGCATTGCAAATAAAACATTTCAAAACGTTAAGCTATAGACGCGTCGAATGTTAAACAAATTAATGCTTAGAGTATGGTAGTTGTTTTCTAATAGTTGGTTTCTATGTATGTTGCATTATTGTTTGTTTTTTGTTGCATTCTAGTGTTTCTGTTGATTCGTTTATTTCTTCTTATAGTTAATGTATTACCATCGGTTTAAGTGTGTAACCTGGATTCGTTTGCTCTTAATCAATTTATGACTTTTGAACAGCGGTATGCTACTGTTGCCTACATTTATACTAATTTTATGATGTTATGAACACTTAATTTACAAAAACTATCAATTATGTTTCTGGAGAGTACAGAAGTCCTTTAGCATGCTAAGGGTGTAACAAATCAACCAGCTGTGACATCGACTTCCCATGCGGAGTTTTATGTACATTACCGAAAACTGGTTACAAATATCAATCAGAAAATACAAACAGAACTTGATGTGATCGTGATTAATTTGGAATAGCGAAGTATCTATACATAATGTTTTCAATTTGTACCTTGTTATAGAAATATAATTGATAACTCTTTCGGATAGATAATATATACAATATTTATCATTTACTTATAGTCAGCACATATGTATTGACTAGAGTTATCATTGATATGTTCATAAAAATAAATTAACTGTTAACAAAATAGATTACCTTTACTGTATTTGGTAAATCTTTTAGGAGTTTTTGGTCCTCAGTGCTCTTCAACTTCATACTTTGTTTGGCCTTTTTAATATACTTTTCAGTTTTTACGTTACTGATTAGTCTTTTGTACACGAAACGCGCGTCTTGCATTGTGTAAATATAAAATTGCAATCCTGGTATCTATGACGAGTCTATTTACAACAACTGGGTTGATGCCACTGATAGTGGAGTTTTTATTCCCCAAGGGTATCACCAGCCCAGTAGTCACTACTTTTGTGCCGACTTGAGTTATCATTGGTTTGTTCATAATTATAAATTAACTGTTAACAAAACTTCGAATTTTGGAAATACTAAGTATCAACTGCTTCTGGCTCAGTCTCCGGCGCAGAGATCATATCCGTTACTTTCAATACTTTGATGTCATTTACAGTACAGCATTGGAACGTATGATAACTCTGCACCGGAGATTGCTGGTTTATATTAACTGCTTTCATTTTATATCAACTCTTCTGGTTATTATCACATTCTCTTTTGCAACGTTTTTGCATGACATTTCAACATCATTCTGCACATTCCAAAAAATACACCTCAATAGTTTTTAATGGTACGTCTTTATGTGGAAACATGACAAAGTTGGATAAAAATTAATGATTAGGAATCTGGAAAATCTATTATATGCAAAACAAGTATTACAACAAGTGCATTTATTTAAAGTTTCATAAAATTGTTTTTGTGTATATGTCTTCAGCTGGTGAATGTGATGAAAAGAACCTATCATTTCATTTTTGGAGCTCTCGAACTGATATCATGACCTAGGGCTGGTGAGGTGTTGGATATGAAAAATGACATATTATAATCTCAATATATCAACCAGCCACGGTTTGATATATAAATATGACAAAGTTAGAAAATAAGTATTAATATTGCTGTTTGTTTATTGATATACTATTTCTATTCCTTTTGGTAACTTAAATCTCATTTGTCGTTGTAGGTGATAGTTTAACAAGGCACAACGGTTTGAAATTTACAACTGTGGACCAGGACAACGACACATTTAAAACCAATTGTGCAGACTACAACACAGGATCCTGGTGGTATTTTCATTGTTCCACTTGTGACCTTAGTCGTACTGATAAAAAACCGTACTGGGGCAGTGACATATCGAAACCAGTTATGATGATCCGAAAAATATAAATTCCAAGATCTTTAAAATAAAAGTTAAAACATATATTCAATTTATTCTTTTCACTAAAATGGTTAGCTTCCATGCACTTAATTTTTTTGTTTTATATGGTTGGAATATCTTGTATAACATACTAACATACCAAACAGTTTTAAAGGATTATAAACATTACTGACAATATTGGAAAATATACAATTCCAAACAAACAAAAACATAAATTACTTAATAAAATTAATATAGTTTTGTACGGCTTAAAAATACGATCGGCTTAAACCAAAGCTACATGCACGTAGCATTATCCCTACTTTCAGCATCCATATTTCGTAACAATAAACGCAAAGTGAAAAAAATCTTAACAATTGCAGCAACAAATAGAATACCAACTTACTTGAAGAAAAATAATACTAAAGGCAACAGTAGTATACCGCTGTTCAAACTCATAAATCCATGGACAAAAAACAAAATCAGGGTAACAAACTAAAACTGAAGGAAACACATTAAATATAAGAGGAGAACAACGACACAATACAATGTAACACACACAGAAACGGACCAAGCATCAGACAAAATCCCACGAGAAAAACAAATATAACATCAAAACCAAATACATGAATTTGGGATAGACAAGTACCGTGACACGTCTTATCGCAATGTGAATTTACACTCAAAATTAAGAGAAAACAAACGACGCAACGTTAAAATGTAACACATACTAGACTGTGCATTATGGTTTTTCTCATAGTTGTACGGTTTCTATAATTACACCCACTTCATATGTATTTTGGTTGATATTCGTCTCTTTTGCAATCATACCACATCATTTGTTTTACTCCCTTTGCTATTGAAATACAGATTTATTCTAGAGGATTGTATGTTGTGTAATTGTAAGGTTAGGAGCATGACGTGATGGTATTAACTGTTCTTTCCATTCAAACATCTTTTATCTGTGCCTAAATATTATTTTTTTTCTACCAAACATTTAAAATTAGATTTAGAAATGTAGACTTCACGTAGAACTCAGCTTAGTAGGGTTATATTCGCTGTGTATTTATATTGATTTTTTATAATCTGTCCTCAAAATTATCTTTTTAAGATATATCAAGTTTTTCGTTTCTACGATATCGGATTTAAATATAGTTTCCATTTTCACATTGTAATCTATATTAAAGCCGTTAGTTTCTCATTTGAATTGTTTTACATTGTCATTTCGGGGTCTATATAGCTGACTATAAGGTATGGGCTTTGTTAATTGTCGAAGGCCGTACGGTGACCTATAGTTATTAATTTGTGTGTCATTTTGGTCTCTTGTGAAGAGTTGTCTCATTTGCAATCATACCACATCTTCACATGTTCAGAGCACATTTTTTCATAAGGCCATATATACATATTTTTCGTAATTGAGAATTTAAGCTGCAGACTTGTCCGCCAATAGTTTATAATATATATATGCGAATATTAATTTTAAGTACAAAATGTTTTATGCTAATATAACATTGTGATTTTTAAATGTTTTTTTTATCATTTCAATCAGTTTCCACAACCTTCAGTATACGCCCGCATCAAAAAATCAAAGAAACAAAAATTTAGTGCATGTGCTTAAAATTCATATTAAAACTTAAAGATAAAATAAGCATATAATGGTTGTCTCCTCTCAGCGCATGTAAAGTTCACAATTGGGAAGCTTTTGTTTTAACCGACTCGTATGTTCAATTTACTATATGAAAAGCAAGATGAGGCAGACTTGAGAGTATCGTTGTATCCTATTTTTGAAGTTCGATGAGATAGATGTTATTTGTTTTAAATATTTCTTGATTTTAGCCTAAGAATGGTTAATACCAGAAATTATATAAAAGCCTTTTTTATGCAAAAACCACTAAATTGTCAAAGAAAACACATACATCTATATATATATACTTCAACATGCTAATTTTCCGGAACAAATGAGATCACCCAAGTTTTATGTGGATTTTTTTCCATGTTGTGTTTTGTAACTGTTGGTAGTCTGTTTGTCCGTTAGTCTCTTTCTTTTTACCAACGGCGTTTTCAGTTCAATTTCAATTTATGAATTAAAAGGACCCTTTGGTATATTTTGCCTCTCATTTGCACAATTTCTTGGTATAACATTGAAAAGGACATTTCGGAGAATAAATTCCTTTTACACGTCCGTGATGTTTCGAGAGCAGACCGTTTTTTTTTTCGAGTTTATAAATTTTATTTGGATGTGTAACACAAAGGAGTATATATCTAAAGTCCATCAGGATGAATCTGAATCACTTTCCTTGACAATTTAACTTATTTATATTGAAGGTATATTTTATGCTGCAAGATAAAACTGTAATACTCGGTAAATGTCATTATCGTTCTAACAGTTAAATCGCCTTAACAGAATTTAATGTATTCTGGATAGTATTTTCAAAAGCGTACACCTAAACGTTGTAATTGGTCAAAAACACATATAAACACTGGAAATTCAACCAACATGACCAATGATGACGTAACGTAATTTCATTTTGGTGTAAGAACAATGATATTACCCATAGTCCTTTAGATTCTGTAAAGGCTAATTGAGGTGTCTTTGTCTATAATCTCTGGCGACATGATTTGAACTTTTATCTTGATACACATGTATACAAAAAGATTTGTCAAATCTGTCATTTCAACAATTGTGTCCTTTCCTGACATGAATTCTGACAATTCAACTGAATGTAAATTCGCTTGGTGGTGGTGCATTCATAGCAAGAAACGGTTATTAGACGATTTACCGGATTTGTTATCACATAAGCAACACGACGGGTGCCGCATGTTGAGCAGGATCTGCTTACCCTTCCGGAGCACCTGAGATCACCCCTAGTTTTTTGGTGGGGTTCGTGTTGTTTATTCTTTGGTTTTCTATGTTGTGTCGTGTGTGCTGTTGTTTGTTTGTTTTTTTCTTTTTTAGCCATGGCGTTGTCAGTTTGTTTTAGATTTATGAGTTTGACTGTCCCTTTGGTATCTTTCGTCCCTCTTTTTTATTCCAAACAAAACAACAAATACTGGACTTTTAATCGACAACATGTTGAGCGATTTAATTCAAAAGACAGTCTGTATGTTCATTGGTATCAATTGTGCACCAGTTTTGGCTTACTCTAATAATACAAAGTTTTATCAATTCAAATTCATATAAATTGATGCTAATCCGTCACTCAATAACTCAGATTTCAGTGAGTGCTGCACATCGTATATTGGATATCCAATTAAACTAGATATTAAGGATACTTAAAAACTAGAATTTCATCTCCATCTTGATTTTGTCGTCTCTATTGGCACGTATGGACGCATTTATGCCACACGCAATGATTTAACTATTCAATCGTCATTTCACAGTCGTCACATCTCTTAATATATATTTCAGCGAAGAATTTGCGTTCGAACATGTTCACACTATGCGTACATCGTAATTGTGTGCTGCTTATCCCTAAAACCGACATAGTTGTGAGGGATACTGTATGTTCTCGTCACTACAAAAGTTTTGCAGTCACTATAACGACTAAAAGACCGATACAGTACATATGTGTCGCAACTAATTAGCGATTTGGTTTACCATCTCTGATCTTTAGAAACCAGAAAAATTGTCTCAATTGTAGTAGTGTTGATTGTGTACTTTTCCATGAATTTGAATATGAATTCAGTCGAAGAGTAATGCATGCGTAGCACAAAACTCGTCCTATTTCCCGATCTCCTAAGTGTTTTTTGTTACCATGATATGCGTCGTTTGGATTGATTTAAAAATTAGATTGTAAATTTGATGAATTACTTTTGCATAATTTTGGGAAATAAGATATTGACCAAGTTCACAGAAATGTTTACCATGGTAGCAGAAAAGATGATATATTAGCAGCTGCATGACCTCATCTTCATATCTTTGTATTCATTTTCTAAGTTCCTAAATCATTACTAAGATACCATGAAAACAAGTGATTTCTTTAAATTTATCATGCTTAACAATGAAAGGTTGATTGGTAAAACACTACCTCCTAACTTATATTGAAATCTATTATTTTCATTAACAATATGATTACAAGAGCGCAATTATTCGTAATGCATTTTCTATGGGCCTAGGTACCACTGATGTTTCTTATTTTTTTCCTTGAAGACTACACGAACTAGGGGGAAACGGGTAGTAATTTCTGTTACTAGAAATGCCAGTGTTGCACATGTCGCATTACAATCAAAAAAATATATATGGTCATTCGGGAAAAATTGCCTTAATTCAGTTGAAAAATATCGTCTATTTCCTTTCGCTTTATGAAAAAGACATATTTTAAATGACGTGCAGAAGATATGGAAGATATTTTCTAAACATTTTAAAAGTCAATATTATTTCTGCATTTTCTAAATCTAATTGGATAAACTTTCGATTAAAAGTAATTCCAAACCTGTATCATCCAATTAGAAGCCGTACAGGATTCTATTCTGAGTACCATCAAGTAAAGAACTTGACGCCAAAATGTAAACAAATGATAGCGCTCTTGTTACCATGTATTATAATGTTATGGTATAATTTTCTAAGTCCAGTAGTCAGCGTTGACATTAATTATCATTGATATAGTCATAATAATAAATTGACTGTTTAACAAACTATATTTTGTTTGGAATACTCAGTCGTGTGCAATGTTTTAGCTTTTAATGTTGCAGTTTCATAAGGTACTCTCTATTTCGAATTTGACTAGTTTTATGATAATTAAACAAGATAAGTAGAAAGATATAGTAGTAACTTCAGTTGCCTTCTTTGTCTGTGCTGACTTCATAGACTAGGCTGCTAGTTGCCTTCTTTGTCTGTGCTGTCTTCATAGACTAGGCTGCTAGTTGCCTTCTTTGTATGTGCTGACTTCATAGACTAGGCTGCTAAGTGGGTTTTTCTCTGTGTGGTCTGGTTGTTTTCACTGATTCTTTTGTAAAGACCGAGAAAATAACCCTCCACGATGCATCGGATTTTATATCCATAATGAGCGTGATAACAATTCTAAACAGCAAAACAGACAGTTTGTTTCACTTCTTAAACCGACAAAAGTATTAAGTTATAATTATTGAACAAGCAAGTCGGTATATGGGATTTAATCTGCACAGATCGAGTGATCCTGTATAACCCGAACGACGAAGGAGTAAGGGTTATTGGGTCATCTCGTGCTGTGCAAATTAAATTACATACTTATACCGATTTGATTAGTCAATAACTGTTTTAACACATGCCGTCAACAGTTTTCCCACATAAATCACATCACATCCGCCCAACAAGAAGCTGAAATGGACGGATTTCATCATAAATTATCGGAGGACGATATGATTTTATCACAAGTATAAGAAACATTGGAAGGATGAAATGGAACTGAGAAATGTAAATACAGAGGATTTTTTTGGAGAGTTTCCTAATAATGTGATGGATTAGAATGCATCTGGAGATTTAATCGACACCTCAGCTGTTTCATTTGACCTAGGACTAGACTTAGATCTATGGTTTCCAGTTCCTTCGGAAAACAGAAAGATAAAAAACGTCAAGGTACATCTTTGTTTTAGAATTATCTGCCACGCGCAGACCCATTATTGCATAATTTGAGGTGTGGACCCATAAACGGACCCAAGGGATGGGGTCCCGGGTCCCTCTTTTGTGGGAAAATTTGGTTGATAATATAGGGAATCACTGGAACACGACGAGCGCCCCCCCCCCCCCCTTTTTATGTCAGTTAGCCCTCCCCCTTAAATAAAAAGTTCTGAATCCGCTACTTGAGCCCTTGATATAATAATTTGCGGAAACTTCCGACTAGATTTATCGTTTAATTGTTCTCATCCAGAATATTCATGAAATATTTGCCACTGCCGAATTTTGCCTCTGCCATGTGTTAAATTATGTGATATGATCAACGTTTGCAGAAATGACAGACAATGAAATTGATATACTTATTGAAGATGCTGAGAACAAAAACACAAAGAAAGCCACAGAATGGGCAGTTAATGTCTATGAAGACTGGAAGAATTCTAAAATTGGTAGTGGTTTAATTATACCAAACCTGAAGGATTTGTCTGTTCAAGATATTAACAGCATTTTAGGAAAATTTGTAGTAGAAGTTCGAAAAATGGAGAGAAATATCCACCGAAAACACTTTATCTTCTTGTAACTGGACTTCTAAGAGGAATGCGGTCCAAAGGTGTTTCTAATCTTAACTTTTTGAACGAGTATGATGACAGATTTTTGAGGTTTAGACAAATACTTGACGCACAGATGAAAAAATTAACATCAGATGGGTATGGTATAAATGTTAAACAAGCAGATCCGATTTCAGTTGATCAAGAAGAAATATTGTGGAACAAGTCTGTGTTTGGTAATCATTTATCTGAAAGTCTATTGCATACTAGTTTTTTTCTACAACTGTAAATATTTTTGTCTACGTGGTCGTGCCGAGCACCGTAATCTTCAAATTTCACAAATACAATTAGGAGAAGATGATAACGGAAACTATATTGAATTCCGGGGTAAGGATAATTAAACTTATAATGGAGGGCTTCGCCATCGCTATATTGCGCCAAATTCTGTCAGACAATATTTAGAGAAGGATCGTCAGATACTTGAATCGTATCAGATTTATATGAATACAATATATGAAATTGATAAATCTGTTTGCAGTCCTTTTTATCGTAGACCTGTTTTATCAGATGTTTCTGTTAGGTTTGACCACATACTGGGTGCTAATAGATTAGGGTCACTCATGAAGGCAATATGTCAAAAGGGAGAACTAAAAGGGAATTTTAGTAACCACTCGGGAAAAAGAACTTGCAACTAGATTGTACCAAGCAGGAGTCAGTGAGCAGATGATAATGGATAGAACAGGTCACAGGTGTGAAAAGCCTGCTCGTACCTACAAAAGACCTGCGGATTCTATGATAAAGGATGTCTCTAACATTTTGAATCCTTCTAATAAGCAGATAAAACTTGAGGATCCTAAACCATTAACCGAATCGGATACTCGTGCAATCCTACCTGAACAAGTTAATATTGAAAATACAGAAAATGCATTTAATGTTTCAAAACCAGAAGGAAAATATCGGGAATTACCAATTAACAGCTCTTTTCAAAACTGCGTGTTCAATTTTCTAACGAAGATGTGAACCTCACAGATTTTTTTTTCAATTGTTAACACTGAATCGTTATTTTAAGTTGTTTTAAAGCCGTACATAGAAATGTATGAAAAAACGTGTGTTTTATTTAGTTTTCACTGTGTCAGGTTGTGACACTAATAACTTTTGACTTACATATATATATATATATAATAGGAAGATGTCGATGATTATTTATTTTCATTTTTTTTTAATGACAATTATTTTATATTGATGGAAAAAAAAATTTAGCATTATAACAACCTGTGTTCTTTATCTTGTTTAGATTTTTATTTTGTTGATTGTAATGCTACTACATTTGTTTTGTATGTTTTCTATTCTGATGTTTTATCAAGTAACTGATTTTAATGTCCGAGTATAGGTACATGTATCCACTTGATATTTCTTACAAAATGGAGAAAAACAAATATCTGGAATAGCAATGGAATCAACAAACGTAAATTATTGTACAATAAACATCTGTCAAGGACGTGAAGTACACTTGACCTGTGCAATAAATGAAGTAGTTAATGCACACCTGACCCGTGCATTATCCAATTTATGCCACAGTAAGATCAAAGGGATTTTGCCTCTGTCATGTGTTAAACACAAATAAATCACCTGCTCATTGAATCATGCCAGTATCTAAGAATTTGTGGTTTATAACAAGCAAGACAAGCAAGCCAAACAAATATGGCTTAAATAATTTAATTATTCTATGATTTCTGTTTCGTCCCTTGATCTGGTGGAATTTTTTTTAAACTAAAGGATTAAAAAAAAGGATATCTTGAATTTGCTTGACATATTTTCGAACGTTTGACAAAAACAGACAATCACTGACTTTTGCTTATTATTTCAATTTGTTATTGTCTGTATAATTAGATTACCACCGTCTATCATGCTGATAATTTACTTTAAGACAAAAAGGCTACAATATAAATTAGATTAGTAAACATCGTGTCTGAGAGAGAAAATGTTATCTTGTTTAGCGCTTTTTAATTGCTACAAAATTAAATCGAAATGTCTCCAAATGTCTCCTATTTGTTTTTTATCGTCAGGTTATCATTTGATAACACAAGCCAATTACCCTTACCGTTTTTGTTATATCGAACAGGTTGCTTAACCTTTGAGCCATAAAGTTTATCATTATTAAGCAATTAACGCAATACTTAGGCCAACCTTTAAACAATAACATTTGCATAGTTATACATTTGAACATTGACTTGTAAAGATGAAGCACTGTTGTCAATTGAACACAATATTTCCGTTGGTTATTTATTGTTTATTCTTACATGGTGAATTACATGGATATGTAAGAGCATTCAGTTCAGATACCCATGATACTGGAGAAAAAGAAAATGCAGATCCATTATCTATTCCGTTGGTAAACGACAAAGGAGCACCCCTGGTAGCCATGCTAGACACTAATAACATTAACAGGAAAATTAAAAGTTACATACAAACACTTATGAGGAATATGATTCAAAATTCTATGGAAGAAGAAATGCAAGGTATTTTTAAGTCTTCATTGGAGGAAAACACGACCATAAACTTTATTCGGAATTTAACCCTGCAAGAAATAAATGACGTGTTGAAAGAGCAAGAACTAGAAGGTAATTACATTTTTTTTAATTTGATTTAATAAGAAACAACAATAGCGCTTTCCTGGGCAGCTTTGATAATAAAAAGCAATTAGAAAACGGTATAAAATTACAGTTGCTTCTATTTCCTAATACCCTTAGTGTTACAGTTATACTATCTTATAGTAAAAGACTGCCTCATTGAATATGATTTATAAACAATTTTTGTTAACCATTGTTAACTGTAATGTTTCAAAATATGATCAGATTGAACTTATAGATGTCATTATACATTACTCAAGTATTGACAATTAAATATTCTCATGTTCATGTGAACCGTTTTGCTATAATTGCTGTCAGCCACAAAATGTAATAAAAGTACACACATGTGCATTTTAAATAGTTTAATTGCATAGCATACCATAGATAAAAAGAATTTACATACTTTGTTTTCAGAATGTTAAAACATTAATAGGACTTTGTTGTTCTTAATTTTTCTGAAATAAATATGCTGTATTTGCATGGGTCTTTTTTCTCTTGGTCATGTTGTGCCATAAAACTATCCAAGATTCACAGGTTTGTCAGTACACACCATCAATATTAAGGTATAGACAGACATTTTAGGCAAACGGTCAACAGGAACCATAATCAGCGATTTTCAATGGGGTTAACAATTAAAGTTGAGTATCGTACCTCATTGGACACATCTGAAGACCGGTTTCCTACTTTTTGCTGATGAGCTCCGAGTCTAAACTTATTGGCATACTCAAAAAAGCATTACTAATGACCAATTACGTACGCTAAATCGCTGTTTAACACAATATTTATGAGAATTATTAAATGTCTTTTTATCCCTAAATGCACATATGTTCATAATGTTTACAAATTTCCGGTGTCATATATGTATGAATTATTTGCACTTCTGCTTGAATGGAGAGAGATAATTTGCTTCTTCCGACTTGAAAAGTGTCAATTCCGCTTATATGTTATATACAAGTAGTGACTGATAACCAAGATATCTCATATCAAAATATATTAAGTTTCTATGTCTAAAGGTTTGTTAGGTACAATGATATTTCACTTATTTCAAATGCTGTAAGAAATTACTTTCATATTGATTCTTCGTAGTCTTAAAAAAATATAATCCTGGTACCTTTGATAACAATTTACGTGGATATTGAAACCATACATGTCATAAGGACGTTAAGAGCAATTTGAAACATAAATTGGTATTTTTGTTTGAAATATTAAAAAAAATCCCAGTTTCAGATCAAAATAAGAAATGTCTAGCATGTCTAGTAAAAATCTAAGAAAATTTTAACTATAACAATACCAATAACTTGTGAAGTGCTAGAAGCGCGCATCCTTACTTTTAATAAACTTAGAGATGTTTTTAAAACAATAATACTGACAAATGTTATATTTATAGGCATATCTTCACCACCAATTGCAAAGTACAAAGACTGTACAGAGTTAAAGAAGAAAACAGAAAAAAAAACTGAATGATGGTGTTTACAATATTTATCCAGGGGGAGATAATCCAATCCAGGCGTACTGTGATATGACAACAGACGGGGGTGGATGGACGGTATGACTTACTTTATTAACTTTGAATTAAATTCTATTTTTATCTCGCAGCTTTAAAGTATCTTGAAAAATGTCTTTTTTAACTAGTGATGCAATAACATAGTTAAAAATCGAATGCCTTTGTAGATATGTATTGCTTAATATCAAAACCTGATGACTCGGGTTATGTTCTTCTCATATATGTTATGATGGTATGATACTAAACCCCTAACGGGAAGGATAGTGCCTGATATTCATATGATGAAATCATTATCTTTCAATCAGTTTAATTGAAGTCTGGAGGTGGCATGTCAGTTAACTGCTAGGAGTATGTTGTTATTTATGTATAATTGTCATTTTGTTTATTTTCTTTGGTTACATCTTCTGACATTTTCGTTACATTGATATACTAATTTTTAAGTCTTTGGTTAAACCTGACAAAGGATGGAACAAATGAGATACCTCACTTGAAGTCATCACACTAACCATATCACCTCTACGGCGGTACAACAAGTTTAAGACTAGAGATCCTGACCTAGGAAAGGTGTAAAATGGCTTAATTTTGCTTTATAATCTAAATCTCCCTTTAGATATGGATTCCAAATGGTTGTGTATCAGGGCGAATGGACCCAGATATTCCATTGTGAACCTTGCAACTACAAGTAATATACAAGTTATGTACCTTACCT